>JAWWNJ010000225.1:0-241766 GCA_037176885.1 Favolaschia claudopus
ACTTTAGCTGGATTCACGTCCAAGGCAATAAGCGTATCGATCGCGGTATCGAATTGCGCAGCGCGGAATTGCGAAATGGCATTCAAACCGCGTATTCGCGTTGATCTTTGTTCCTGCAATTCATGATTATTTGCGTCCTGAAAGGATACAGAGTGTATACCTTGTCTGGGAGAGCAGTAGTGTCGATGGTTTCTAGGAGCGCCAAGGCTTCGGAATATTGTCCTGCGACCACCAATTCATCGATCTGTGCATCCCACGATTTCATCTTGAAACTCCCATATCGTGCTACCCTCGGCGGTCGCAGCTGTCCTATCTGTTGGAGTAGTCACGAAAAAGAGAGGTGACTTGGCTGATGCCGAAGCGGTGAGCAATCGCACTGTCGCGTTACCCACTGGTGGGGGTGATGATGAGGACTCTTTGAACGGAAATGACAGAGTTTGCGTCGCAAGTAAGGATATGGAGGAGCGGATTTGGACAATGGTCGTAGGAGTTACGTTGGCTGGCTGGGAGGCTGGTGCGGGGACCTCGGGGACAGGCTTCGGAAGGGCCACAGAAATTGACCCGGGTGGAAGAACCGAGAATATGTACGGCTTGACAAACGCTGAGCGACGGGTCAGCACGAACGAGACGAAGATCCAAAAATTGTACCAATCTCTTCTGGAGGAGCTGGCCACTCCACGGATGCCGGCCTTGCAGGGGTCGCATCGGGGCCAATGAAAATTCCCTCATCTATCGAGATCAGGGACTGCAGTATCTTCTGCGAATATAGACAACTTACTGTCCTTGAGAATCAGCGTCTCCGACTCGCTGATTTGAACGGTTCCAGACTTGGGTTTGGCGCCGAGACCCAGCGTCATGTAGCCCCCGAGACCGCCCAAGCCAGTGAAAGCCGACCCCATGCCTGCCGCGACGGCTGGACCCGGTAAGGGAGTGGTCACCTCGGTGGCCGTCATAGTAGGAATAGAGAAGATCGCATATTCAGTGTCGGGGTAGGCAAAGCAAGCCGTATCCTTGTCCAGAAAGGTTATTATTCTTGGGGAATGGGGCAAAGGAGCTTCCTGATGGTCATCAGCGAAAGTATGCGGTGCGAGGGAGGAGAGCAGCATACTTTGGTATCCTGCGGTTCACCATCCTTCCAGCAATATATGACCACCTTTCTCCTACATCCTACAACCAGCTGGGTCACCAGAGTGGGAATGGAAGTAGGCTTGGAGAATTCTCCTGTGACCGCTTCAGATACGACGTGCTGAATCGAGGTGTGAATTGCAAATGAGAACGCGGCTTTTGCTTTGAGCAATGGAGTGGGCGGAGAGAATGTGGGAAGCGGAAACAGCGACACGGTAGATTCTGATGTACGGCGGTTGAGCTAGAGCGACGCGTTTTGATTACTCGAAGATACTTGCCAGATAACACAACCAGAGAGTTAATATCTTTGATGAAACCAATCTGTTCTATAGCTCTTCGTGTCAGAGACTTCTTGACCTCGACGAGGGAGACCGTCTCTTCGCCATCTTCCACTATTCAGCGTCAAAGGAAGCAAACCTTGCACCAGTAAACTCCCCACCATTATCGTCAATGCCATAGATATTGAGGTTCCCTGTTCCTGTACCGACATATAATCTGTCGCCTGAGGCATCGTGAAGCTTTGGACGTTATCACGACAGAGAATCCTTGCCTTGAACCACGAGGCTATCAATCTTGTCCTTGAGCCCGGAGACCACAGGCCGCGGGGGAAAGAATGGGGGCATCTAGTGGTGTATTGGGCTTGTGCACATGCAGAAGTTGGGATACGCAGTAACCGCGCGCAGGTGGAGGTTCGCGTCAGGTTGGCGTCAAGCTCAATTTGGGAATTGTCGCACAGTTGCTAAGTCCTAGACTCGAGCCAGTCCCAGGGGAGAGTGGTCAAAGACAGTCGTTTGATGAATCACACCGGAGGGACTGGAAGATAATCACCGGTGACATAGAGACACGGAGAATCCCGAGAATTGATCTCGGGACTTCGTCAAAATTTCGAGACCTCCATGTAAAAGTTTTTTCAATCGGAAATGTGAATAGACAATTTTGTAGCGCAACAAATTCTAAGACTCCTGTCGTGCTCAGAATTTTTTTAACCGAATTCCATGCCGCACTATTCAGGTTTTCATCTTGGCCGTTTCCGGGCAAATCAAAGCATGTGAGCATTCGGCTTTACTTTGCCCACTTTCGGTCCATTTCGGCTCACACGGAATCGCGTATAGAGAACTCGTTACTTCGTTTAAAAAGATTTGGAGCACGACAAGAGTCTTAGAATTCGAGTAGCTACCCGCCTATAAACTTATATTCACCGTTTTAAAAACTTCTGCATGTAGGTTTCGAAAATTTTGACGAAGTCCCGAGATCAATTCTCGGGAATCTCCGTGTCTCTATCACCGGTGATTATCTTCCAGTCGTTATTTGACCGCTCCGTTGATCGACCCCCGTCGACTTAGGAAAAATAACGACTGGTTCGAGTCTAGCTAAGTCCGATAACGCCGACAACCCTCTTCACCTCTTTCAAGTCAAAGCAACTTTATTTAAAGTGCCAAAAGCAAATAGCAAATCGAAAGCAGTCTTCAAGCTCTGAGCCTGTCGTTATACATAGCTGCGATCTCCAGGTGTCCTCGAGGCCATTTTGAACGATTTTTCAAGGAAGAGGCGCTTGAAGTTTCGTATGTGCAATGTCATTCATTTCATTGGTCCTCGAAGGTGTTGATCGAACGAACCAGTCTTAACGCACGCTCCTTCAACGCGTTCTCGAAGGCTCTTTGTAAGATGCGCTTTCAACTCTGGCAGCGTCGACTTATGCCGCGTTAACTGACTCTTACGCGAGCAGGCATGACGAAAGTTGATCCACAGCCTGAGCGAAATATAAATTGAGCAGACAGCAGCCGGGCTCAAACGCAACCATCATGAGCAAAGAGACGGAACCAGCCAGTGGACGCGGTTTTCGCCACAGAGCCCTCCCCATCCTCACCAAGGCTCTCCATGGATCCGCCCCATTTATCAGCACCTTCCTTCTCATCCACTTAACCGCACCTATGTTGGCAAATCTCGGCGGTTCATCCTTAGCATCCTCCGTTTTGGTTATTGCTCAACTGGCTTTCCCTTCATTCTTTCTGACGGCTCACTCTAGCTTCTCGGCCGCGAATATTATCAAACTGATTTCGGGGAGAAATACCTCTTATTGGGGCCTCTCGCAGTACATTCCTTGTCTGGCATCGCCAAACGTCTCTTGTCGCCCCCAAAGGCACCGCCGCGCCCATGGACCAGTCTTCTCTCCCTCACTGGATACGCAAACATGCTTTTCTTCCTCCCAATCCACTTTATGACCCACCGCGTCCATCCGCAAACTCCCGCAGCACCAATACTTGCACTCGGCCCCTCTGAGCTCGACTTCGAGTTTGTCAAATATGGACTGGCCAATTTCCCGTGGAGGAGTTGGTTCTTATACGGAGGTTTAGTCGTTTGCGCCGTTCTGCATTTTGTGGATGGCGATCGGCTACTGTTCAATACCTATGTTGGTGGGAGTATGGGCAAAATCAAGGCAGCTTCGAGGAAACGTCTCTTGGCTATTGGCACCGCACTCGTAACGCTCCCAGTACTGGCGGGCACCTACGTCATGTCAAAAGAGCCCCTCATGATACTCTCTACGACTGCCGAACGTATCCAAGCTTGTTTTACCAAATCCCCCATATATAAATTATAATAGCTCGTCGAAGATGTCTTCAAGATTTTTTTTTGGCTTACAGATGATCTAGAGTATGACTTAGATTTGTGACTACGTAAGTTCACCGGACGGTCAACCAACCTGAATTTCGGTCATCCACTGAGGCGCTTGAACATTCAGCTCAACATTGTCTTATGTTCATACCTAGAGTGTATCTGGGCAAAATAGAAGATTGGGGGGAAAAATCAACCGTGGAAGAACCTGGTTGCATTGCGTTAAATTGTATATTGTACAGATCCTCTTGACCCTGCATTGTACCAGAGGCAGTTTCTGTGGTGTTACAGTAAGAAAAACAAGAAACTAGCATTACATCAACATCGACGTTCAGTCAACGAGACAGACAACTTTTCCCGCTGCTGAATTAGCCTCCATATACGCCTGAGCCTCCCCAGCATCGGCAATATCAAAAACTTTGTCGACGCTGAGCGGGATCTCTCCGCTTCCAACAGCATCAACAATCTGCTGCATCGGCGCCGTCGACATGTTGACTGTGCCAGAACCGAACATGGTCAAACGCTGCTCGCAGTTAGCCTCTGAGCATCCACAAATTTCCCTTGCAGTGATCATACCTTGTTCGGTGCCAAAGAAGTCATAGGGTCGAATTCGGACTTCCACACCCCAGACAACGACCCCACAATGGCGATGACTCCATTAGGCGAGACAGCCGCGCATGTATCTTCCAAAGTCGGCGGGCCAACAATTTCTACGGCTTTAGTCGCACCCACGCCGCCCGTCAGTTTCTTGACCTCGCCGCTAACAGATCCTTTGTCTAAAACGACGTGATCTGCTCCGCTTGCTTTGATAGTAGCAATTTTCTGCTCCGCTCGAGTTGTAGAAATCACGCTGGAGACACTGAACAAGCTAGACTTGGCCAGACTAGCATACGCGAGACCAAGACTGCTAGAACCGCCGTGAATGTAGAGGCTGTCGGTGGAAGTGAGATTAAGGGAATTTTTCAAGGTACCCCAAGCTATTAATCGTTTGGTGAAGAGGCTAATTTTGGATGCATTAATATACGAACCTGTCATGAATGTCTCTGGAATAGCAGCAAACTTGTCCCACCCAACGTTTTTAGGCAGGGTAATCGGTGGAGAAACGGATGAGTGTGGGACCAGCGTATATTCAGCATAGCCGCCTGTGTTTCGGATATCGATACCGCTCAGGAAAGTCAAAATAAATTCAACATACCATCGAACTGCCTACCCATTCCACCCTGAGGCAGCATCAAGTAAGGCGGAATAAATCGACATGCAACATACCATTATAGCCGCAACAATATCCCCCTCTTTCCACTTACCGCCTCCTGCATCCTTCACGATCCCGACACACTCGATGCCAAGGACCCTCGGAAAGACGAGTCCCGGAGACTGACCTTGACGAGTATAGAGCTCAGCGCGATTCAACCCAAAACCCTTAACGCGTATGAGAACGTGCCCCGCTTTCGGCTGAGGAGTCGGATGATTGGTTGTATACACCAGCTGCGTTGGTGAGATGGGGACATGGGGACAGACTACAGCACGCATAGTACGGGGCAGAGACATGATGGGTACGAACAAGGGAGATCTGAGTGGGAAGAGAGAAGAGCCCTATTTAAATGCGAGAGTAACCCCACCTTCGTCAAAGTCGTCTAATAAGGACGAGACCAGGTCGTGTACACAGAAAGTCAGCGAATCCGTCCAAAATCCGTCTCGATTCCGGAGGAGGAGCGCTCTGGTTTACCCGCAATTAACCGGCATCAGACTGTCAACACGCCACAACAAACTTCTCAACATCTACGCCATTTTTGGCATTTTTAGAACTGAACTCTAACTAAGCTGCTACTCGGTATATTTGGTCTAAATCTAGGCAACGCTGGCCACATCTATGCCTCGACCGCGATAATGGCTCGAATCAACGGCCCTGGCAGTCTGAGTCAACTTTATTGCTGCTTCAACTTCTCGTCGCCATTCGCCTTCTTCACTTCAAGTAGAGGGTCTAGCTTCGGTTCCGGATGTCTATACGAGTTCCCCATTCTGTCGGCCCATGTGAAATACTGCCCATAGTTGACGGTGAAATAGATGTGGTGCAAGGTATGGTGCGCAGGACCATTGATGATGTTTTCCAACGGGTGGCCCGTAATCAGGTCGGAGTCGTGGATCTCAAAATCGGCACGGTAAGAATTTCGAATATTCTGTCGACTAGCCGACTTACGAGGATGGTCCAGCAGGTGACGAACCAGAATAGTCCCAGGTACAGCAGTCGGTGCATCGGAAAGAGGAAAACAAAGAAATGGTAAGGAAGCGATTGAGCCCAGCCATCTACTGGGTGGAACGCGTGAGCCGCAAACGGAGTGGGAACTTGAATATTGTTAGCTGAATACAGGGTAGGGAGTGCGGACGACCAACCAATCCACTTGTGATGCGCTTTATGCAGGTGCTTGTACAGAAATGGTATATGGAGAGAGCGATGGACCCAATATATGCAATAATCTGTGAACAAGAGGAACCTTCGACAATTTAGGCGTGTTGCAAAAGTCAAGCAACAGGGAAGACTCACAGCAGGATGGATGCGAAGAAGTAAAGATATCCGTAAGTCTCAATTTTGTCGTACAGCCGGGTGTAGCCCAGGACTTCTGCCTCGAAGAAAGGCACGGTCATCAAAGACATGACGGGCAGCGCACGAAGGCTGCTCATGATCTCCAGCTGCACCTGGTTCTTCAGGAATCGAGGATGTCTTTTGCGGAGGATTTAGCCATGCTATCTTGTTTCTAAATGATGGCTGACCTTTTTATATTGTGGTTGAAGATGAAGAAGTACGAGAGAGTGGCGAAAATGAAGTACACCAGAAAGGCGCCAAGGATGACGATCATCGACAGAGAGATGAGTTGTCGGGGAATATAGTCGCGCGGCCAGGCCGAGACGACACGGCGGTTAACATCGTGGAGGACCTCCGGTAATAATTTAGGATGTGGGAGGTACGAAATAAATTCATTCCAACTGGAAGCGGTGGATGGGGGTAAGGTCGAGGAGGTATTATATGTTGAAAATGCTGAGAGAGGTATTAATTTCGCCCACACCGAATCGAGTAGGTAGGTGTCGCAAATGCTGAGGACGAGATCCATGGTGTGTGCTAACGACAAAGTCGCTGACAGGATTTAAAATGTTTTCACGAAAAAGTGGCACCATTCTCCCAAGAAGGAAAAACAACCGAAATAAGTTACTAACACAACGACATCCGAGCTGTATCCGAGTCAAGGATACGAACGACGAGCGGTGGACCACTGGAGCACGGCCAAATTCTAGCTTTACAAGCTTCTAAGCCAGAATTTGGACCTTCTGAGTGATCAAAGCGTTTCCGCAATTTTGATTTCCGTTGAAGTTCGATTTTCCGGCCAAAATGCTTGTGTTTCTGAATGCACGAGGACTTAGGGTGACGATATACAAACTCTTTCCGCCAAAGCAACCTTGTATACGACACAGGACCTTAAAAATGCTCTGTGAACGCGATCACGTGGAGTGTTCAACTTTTCTGCGTTCCCCTTCCTTACCACCCGACGCGTCCGAATATTCCCGAATAAAGGTCCAAGGAGTATATACAACAAGATAAGTGAGATTTACTTCCGAAGTTGAATTTATTCAGGACGTGGTGTAAATTTTGTCGAAGTCAAGTGAACTCCAACTGCTCCTATTTTCGAGCCAGACTCACACAAGAGCTTACATCAAGAAATCCTTTGGGGACCAGGACCTTTGCTAGATTCGCAGCTCCCGGTCTCTGGTTATGCAATGGACTCCCGACTGAACGATGTGGGTGCGGTCACTGGCAGATCATAGTATCCCGGCCCGCTCGAATGATAAATTGAAACACGATGATACCAACCAAGGGGAGGGGTAGATTATGACTTCCGTCGCAGAAGGACGCACTCATGAGCACGCATTCAGCGGGACAGTCTATAAAGATCTAAAGGTTTCAAATTCCAAAACGTTTCAACATTAATTTAGGCGCAAAGTGTTGCGGATGGACCGAAGATATACATCCAAGTACACAAGTCTCTTCCCAAGTTCGCAAAAATCGTTCCTAGAAACCGAGAGCCGCGACGGTCTGGGTGAATCCTTCCGCCACCAGGAACTGCTGCGCATCGAGCATCCTGGAGTAGTAGATCAGTATCGTCTTGGCGGCAGAGAGGCCGGCGAGAGAGCGTACATAGTGTGAACTAGACCAACAGAGCCGGGCAATGTGGTGTTGAGCTGTCTGGTTGCGCGCGCCATAATAGGATCGAGAGTCTTGACCATCGTTGGGAAGCTGGGAACTTTGCCTGAGCGGATGATGCCAGAAAGACTGGACGACGTGAGCCTAGAGAGTGTGTATAGTCAAATCTGAATGTCGAGCACGGGACGGGACGCAAGCTTACTGCATAGCGTCGGAGTAGGTGATACTGATATCGTCGTTCGTAGGGGTGGTAGTAGTAGATCCAGAGCTGACAGGAACAGCCGCGAGTTTAGTGGCAGTCTGGTCATAGATCGACCCGAGGGCAGTCATTTGTTGTCCAATGGTAGCGTCGCTGGAGGTTTGATTCGCCATGAGCGTCACTGCCCGGCGTCAACTTTCATTTCCCCATGATTCTGAGAACAACGCACGGATTGTCGGGCCAATGTGGTGCAAGCTGACATCGAGGCTGTCGACAATCGGATTGATTTGAGCGTTGGTGTTCGCTGCATACGCGGCGGAGGCGAAAGCGACGGCGAGCAAACCACGGACGAGCATTGTAGACAAAGACGAGGGTCAGAAGTCCAAAGGACAAGCAACGCCGGCCAGCTTAAAACAACAAATCGTGGGTGAAAAATAGATCCATTCCAATGATTATTCCGGGTACACGTCTGACAAGCGTTTGGACGAGCAAATTTATATCCAATGAGAAGCGGGAAGATTCGCGTCGGGTCATAATCTTGGTAGATGCGTGGAATCAAGCGTCGAGTCGCGTTTGTACTGGATTTCGGATTATTGTGCATTTTCCCATGACCGTGGGTGAATGTATGATGGAGGGCACAGTAGACCGAGTGCACATATCGCGCCGAGGACATTCTCTCACCGTCGTGGCGATGAGGACATAATTTCTGGGCCATTACTGGACGGGCAGAGCTGATGCGACAAGACCTTTCAACCGAAAACCAAAGGTCACTGCGGAGCCGAAGACTTGTGGTATTGTGCCTGACCGACGGTCGCGCTGGAGACGGAGACAAGAGGTAAAGTGAACAGGATTTTGCCAGATCAGTATTCAAGATGTGGTCCGCCAGATGTAACTTGTAAGAGCATTTTATGAGTGGTCAATCGCCGACTCTCGGAACCCGTAAGGCATGGTCTGGCTACGTAGCCAGGAGTACAGTGAGTTTGAAGCCGGGCTGGCACGATCTTGTTGTTGCAAAAACGCAGTGGGCGAAAATGCCCAGGAACGTCGGCGCAGAGGAAACGGAGAAAGGCAGGGATGCATATAGAATTGACGGCAGAAACCGGAAACGCAGTAACCGAAGGTTCCGATAGCTTGCCGTTGAAAGGTATTCCACACACCAGACACTATTCAGATCATGAAACCGGAGCCGTGCGTACTCTTCCTAGCGACTTGAACACCCACAATCATACATGCCTCTCGCCTTTTACTAGAGGCATCAGTGTCGGGTGTTCAGCCATGTCGCATATGTCAATTTTTCAGCACTCTGCTCGTCCCGAGCGCGTTCCCTTCTCTTTTTCTTTTCCTGCTGTACCTCATGGTACGGGCGTTTCTTTTTCCCTCGCGCTCCAAAGACTGCTTATTTCGGGATTGCAAGAATACAGTATGGTATGTACAATGTGGTTACAAACTTTACAGCGAATCTTCTAATCAGTTCTTCGAGCCCCAAGGCCAAAAGACAGGAACAGTTCTGAACCAGCACAATGAGTTTATGCTAAAACTGATGATACAAAAAACTCGCACCGTTTATATTCCTCCCATTTTGGGTCACCTCCAAACTTCTTGTCTCCTGCCTTTTCGAGGGGTGGAACACCGGAGACCTGCTTGAATCAAACCCAACCGACCCAAAGAGTAGCAGAATGCCCACCTTGCGGAGTAGAAACCAAGTAAACAGTGGGCTGGCGGCTGCACTCACGACCAACGGAGCGAGCGGAAGGCTGCCAGATGCCAGAGCGACAATACCGGTCCAGATCCCAACCTCACCAACGTAGCTGTGGCACATTAATAGGCAAGACACGGAGAAGGAGACATACTCTTACTTGGGATGTCTCGAAATCGACCACAACCCACTGGTGATAAATTTCTCGTCGTGCTGCTTGGCGGTTTTGGCGCGTCTCCACGCGGTCTTCTGCCTATCTGCCACAACCTCAAAGATGAAGGAGCTCGCGAAGAGACCAAACGCGGCATAGTCGCGAATGGCGAGTGCTGGATGAACAGGCGGGGGTTGAATGTTTACCAAATAGACCGGGAGCCCAACGAGGAACACCCAAGTCGCTGTGATGGTCAGGAAGGGGAGATGAACCGCGACCGGATGACTTACCTTGAGCCATCCAGAAAAAGGTGAAGCGCTTGGGATCCTTTTTCACCTCATCAAATCGAGAGTCCCCGCCGGCTTTGATTGCACGCTAAGTAGACATTGAGATTCTCCGAGGTAAGCAGAACGTCACAGCTCACAGTAGCCAAGAATGTCCCCAGTCGCAAACACCAGACACCCAGCGCGGCAGACACAAGTAATTGACGGGGAGCAAATGACGAAAGTGGGGGCAAAGGACCGGCGTGTCCGTCGATGAACTTGCGTTTGAGAGCGGGATAGTATAATGAGACTAATGCTGTCGACAGAAACCCGCAGGCACCACCCAAATCATAGTACTTTTCATTCTGTTGAGGCACGAAAACTAGCGCAAGGACTACCAAGAAGTGGTAAGTGAAAGGGAAATTAAACATGGTGGGTGCAACGCACGCGCTTGCAAGGCGTACGCGCTGGTAGCCACGGGAACGAGACGCGAAAGAACTGGCATGTGGCGCGATGGGCGGGGTCGCCGGGTGCAAGGTGGTCTAAAGCTCGGTTTGCGGTGTTTGCGCGCGTTGTCCCCAAATCGCCATTCATTCGCTGATCCGTCGGGAATCCCGATAAATTAGGGGCTTGGAAAGAGTTCATCGTAGGAGCTGAGATTCCTCTCAATGAGGCGCTATATGCATGACACGGAATGTAGTTCAATCGGTGAAAATGCTCAAGGGGAGGTATAATAGTAAAAATCAATCGACCTTGGTGTAATGGGCAACTTTCTGGTTTACGATTCGAGTTGTACTACTAGGAGGAAACTCGACTCATATCTTGGGACCCACGCTCTTTGTATCTGAGGATAAGTAGGGTCCGACAAGAATTTGGCGCGACTAAAATTGATTCGAAGCTCGGGCTTCTTGTGCCGAGGCACAATAAGCAGTTATTTACAGTGAGATCCCCACCGTTTGATCTCAGTCGTTAATGGGAGAGGCAGGGCTTGCGCCGTGACAGTCTGTTTTCAAGCAGACTCAGGTCACCCACTGCTCTATGAAAAAAAAACGTGAATAAGTATCGCAGGTAAACCCGTTTCAGTGCTCGGAGAGACACAAAAGCATTGAAGTGCCTGGGACCTCATTGGTACGCCGGGCTCATCAGAGCCAGTCCTTGCATCCACGGATTTTCTCCAGCCACACTTGACGAATCCTAGTGGAGAAAATTACGATGGCATGTCTTGGAATTTCTTGGGCACCACTGTCAGAACAGCTTGGAATTGAGCATAGAGTTCCGCATCGACCATCCATTGGAGCATACTGCACTGAAAAAACCTTCGAAGTTGAACGTTGAACCAAAGCCGTTGGCCAGACAGTCAAAGTACTATCCGGCTAGGCTGTCCGGGCTGACTCGGGAGGATCATTCGGAGTGAACAGCTGGAGAAAAAGAGGGGAAAATATATACTTGAGCCATGTTTTCCCCGAAGTCATTTCTTGAGCAACCAATTGAGACTGTCTCTGGTGGTGCTGCAACTCCCGGCCGGCGACTGGCACTTTTTTGGACTTGATGAGGGAAGTATCAAATGTCACAGATATGTCACACGATCATTGTCACTTCGTTTTCCTCCATCCGTTCGACAGCGAAGTGCAATATACTCATCCTTTGGGCTCCATTCACCTCTTCTCAGAAAGCAATATATCTTTGCTTCAGATTTACTAGCTGCAGTCGCGTTCTGTGTCGTACGCTCTTGCACATACTCTTCTATCTTACCAAATACCCATGCTGGTACATCCAGAAACGTGGTGCATCGGACAGACGGAGCTTGTACCCGGTACACTTCCGGGTGTTCAGTACAACCACTTCTGGACATAACCCGGAGCTTTTGGCCGTAACCGGCGGTACACATTCACATCAACAAGTCTCAAAGCTGGGATTAGCAACACGAATTTACGCTCAGAACCTATTAATATTGTCCCCATAAGAGTGTGTTCTGAATGGACAATCCTCAGCATTACCAACCGCTTTCGTACGCGTTGCACCCACCCTTGTCAACAACACCAAAACCGGCCAATGTTCCGCCTCCCCAACGGGAGGCCGAGGAAGAGGAGGAGGAAGAGAATGTTACTGCAGATCATTTGAATGTCAACGGTCACGCGAGTAATTCCCCCCGCCATACGATAATTGGGTACGCGCAATTGCTAGGCAGGCTAGTAATGTCTAATTTTTCATCTGAAGAACAACCAACGCCGCTACGCAATCACAATACCTTCAAGATCCCGAATCTGGAAAAAGACGTCCTGGCCGTCCGCGCGGAACCAAAGCCAGAAAAAATCAATCGCCTCCGAGGTACGCTCCGACCAAGCTAGAAGCAGTCGCCTCCGGGTCGGGAACAGCGCCGCCGCAACTGCCTAATGTAACTTCTCAGAACCAACAAGTATGATTTTCGTCCCGCTCTCGTCATGATGCCATAATACTAACCACCTAGTTTACTAGTATTACGAATTCCAGTGGCGTATGTTGAATCTGTGTGCCGAGTTCTATGGCGCCGCTGAGGAACTTGTCGTACGTGCGTATTACTCTGCTTGCGGCCTCCCATTAATGCTTAGCAGAAGGGGACACCTCCATTAGTGGTCGCTCAGTGCTATCAAGTGGGTGCTAGTAAAGTCGACCCGCTAATCATGCTCAGCGACGCAAAACGAATATGTGATACGCTCGTGAGTGGATTCGACGCATCTGTGCGACGACTGCTGAATCATGTTTAGCTTGCGAGCCCTGCTGAGTTGATTTTGTCACCGCCCCCTCCAATGCACACTGTTGTGCCGACATTCTATCATCCGCCGCCGCCGCACCCACAACCAGTCCCCGACTACTCCTCAGCCACAGCTGTAGCTTCCCCTCCCAAACCAGTCTCTACCCCTATTCCCGCTCCTCCACCCGTCCCACCCCCTCCTCCAGCTCCTGCACCTGCTCCCGCTTCTCCCGCTCCACCCCCCGCACCTGCTCCACCACCTGCCCCAGCTCATACCCCTTCACCTGCCCCTCCGCCATCAACAATGATCACGAATCCAAGTTCTTTCGTTGTTCCGTTGGGCACACCAGCATATTCATATCCTACTTATGCACCCCAATATCCTGGCCCATATTATGCCCCGTACGGGTACCCAGGGTATTATCCGCCACCACCACCACCACATCATCACATTCCTCCTCATCCTCCGCCACAACCGCCAATCACTGTTCAGCCCGTTCCCCAGGCTTCGACATCTTCGATCGCCCCAACCTCGTCGACGGCTCTTGATGCCGGAACGCAGGGACCATGGTCAGACCAGGAGATGGAGCGGCTGAGGAAACTAGCCCAAGACAGTAAAGCTGCGACAGGTTCCAAGGAGATCACCTGGGACTGGGTGGCGGCACAGTGGGGACCGGGACGAACACGACACCAAATTTTACTCAAGGCGACGAATTTGGGTTTGAAGGCGAGCTCAGGAAGAAGCAATAAGCGACGGCGCGAAGCCGAGGAAATCGGTACACCGCCCGCTGGCCCATCAGCACCTCCCAACCCCGCAAGTATCAATTCTAAACTAGCGGCCTCTACGTCGACCCCAAGCAATACGGGATCGCCGGCCATGAGTCACTCGACATCTACACCGCATGCGTCTCCATCGATGGGCCATGTACAGCGTCCGCCTAGTGCCAATCGCGCTCCTCCTCAGCCGCCGCCGCCACCGAAAACGGCGATGCCGTGGCCCATGCCCACCGTAGCAGCAGCCGATGTTTCGTCCGTGCTTTCGCAACCCGTCCAGACTCAGGCGGATCAGCGTGCAAGCTATTACCGCCCTCGGCCGGCGGCTACAGACTCGGGTGGCGCAGCGCACGCCCCATTTATGTATCAAAATGCATCCATTCCGAATAACTCGTAGCACTGTCATGTCGTTCCACTGTATGGATACTTGAGCCCTTCGGACGTCCTACTAATTTCTGCAACCTGTATCTATTGCTTTCGTGTGTTGTACATATTTCTGTATTCGGACAGCGAATGAATTGGAGGATATATTTAGCGCCTGAGAAAGGTACTACTCACTTTGACACAGCCGAAGCGATGCCAACACTATATGGGCGCTCTCTTGACGTTGCCTGCAGGCGCGAAACTCATCCTCTCCCATGCCTAGAGAAAACAGCTTCACCGACTCGGATGGTCGCTCGTTGACCCCAGACCTTGAGGACAATGACGCCGTGGTCCCGCAATCCCCGACATATAACACCAGCCCCGCGTCTCCTGTAAGGTCTACTCGCAGCAGACGGGCACCTCTGTCGCCAGGAAAACATACCATGAACACGGGCCGGCCATCGACCAGCTCACGGCCGCCTGGGACCGTCGACGACTCACTCAAAGCTTTTCGGCGGTCTGTACGCAAGGTTATCGCCATGTACAAGAGTACCTCCGTAATTACCGGCCGTGGAGTTGGTGCTGAACCCGGTGTCGACCCTCGTCGTGCCTCCGCCGACGCACAGTTCGGCAACATCAAGCAGGACTGTGTTATAGAGGTCGCAGACTACTCGGCCGTACGCAGCAGCTTTGGACGCATGACGAACAAGGAGTTCGTCAATTTCATGAACGATCCCGACGCCAGCGAGCGGGAGCCCTGGGTTAAAGTCAGGTGGATAAATATTGGTGGTAAGATACGTCGTCTTTGGTTCAGAGTCTCTAGATCTTAAACGTCTCCAAGGCATGAGCTGGGATGTCATTAAAGCAGTCTCCCTCAAATACGGTCTGTTCTGCATCCCAGAAGAAACTGCGACTGTATGCTAAATGCGTGCTAGATTTACACCCCTTAGCGCTGGAGGACGTGTTCCATACCCGGAGTCAGACGCGGTCAAAAGTCGATTATTATGTGCGTTCTTCCCGTTTCTCACGCATCAATTCTATGAACGGGTGGTATGTGGGTTTGATGGTCGGCGTGCGCCGCTCGTCGCCCGCACGACAGCCTAGCTGGCTGTTATGACGCTGGGTTTCTCTTTGGTTTCACGAACAAGGGCTATAATTAATAGCCTTGGCCTGGCTTGGCATTTCGGCTCGAAATATCCCTCGCACTTGACTGATACTCCCTTGCTCATCCAGACCCAACATCTTTTCTTACGCGTTCTTTGCCATGAGCTACGTGATGCCAATGAGCCGTACACAAGCTCTCCAGCCCAGGGTTCGACGCTCACCGACCTCCCTCGCTCCGACTCACCGACGGCTTTCACTGACGAGGAAGCTGCATTGGAAATGCGCGAGATGGGCCAAGGCGACTTTGGTGACGATGAGAAAACTTTGCGCGGAACAAATAATTCCTCACGTCGGAAACGCCCTCTCTTACCGACCACCCGCCCAAACCCCCGACACAGCACAAAAGCGCGTTCGCGGTTGAGCGAACTCTCGGCAATCCGTCATGAGGCAGCTGACGATGCCGAAAGGAAACGTCGGTACGAGGATGCTGCTCTTCAGGCTCTGAAAAGTGGCGAACGGGTTAATGTAAAGGTGTCACCAATGTTTATTTTTCTGCTGAGGAATGGTACGTCTGGTGATACATAACCATCGGTCCATGCTCATACCTCGCACAGGCACAGTCATATCTATGCATTCGACGCCTAACCTCGAGCTTACGCAGCCGATCACTCGGCGGCTCCGTCAGCGAGATACAGGACTACGCACATCCGCCGACCCCGCCCTTCTCGTGCAAAGTTTGCTCGATCTCGTTGTCGACAAAGCACTCGAGGTCATTGACGCGTACCATGTCAAGATCAAAAAGTTCGAACGGGAGATTCTACTCAAGCCGCAGATGGACACTGTTCGGAATTTGCACATCCTCTCTGGCGACCTGATATTGCATAAACGGACATTGGAGCCAATCCGGACTGTGATCTATGGGTTGAGGAGATACGACGATGACCGGGTGGCCGCGCTGATTGACATGACTTCGGAGGAGAACAAAAATATGAAGCCAAAAGGATTCATGAGTCCGAAGAGTAAGATTTATCTGGTGAGTTTTCGCCTTCATTCTTCTCTAGGCATGGACTGATTTCGGTCATCTTTGAGGCGGATGTGTTCGACCACATGGAATACATCCTTACCAGTCTCGAGATGTTTGCAGGCATTGGCGAGAATCTCATCAACTACACCTTCAATGTGCGCCGTTCCTGCCCTCCTCTTTCTTCATTATTGACGAGACGCATTCAGATGGCTTCGTATGAGATGAACGAAGTCATGCGTCGACTCACCCTTGCGACCATTATCTTCCTTCCCCTCACGTTACTCACGGGATACTTCGGGATGAACTTCGAACAAATGTGGAGTGTGCACGGCCATTCCGATATCCTGTGAGACCCACTCCATCGTTGTTGCTTCTTCATTCTGACTATGTACAGCTTCTGGGAAATCGCTATACCTGTCATGGCGGTCGTCTTACCGATATTCATTGTCCCCGACATCAAGCGCATGATCCACTATATTCAGAAACGTGTTCTCACCAAGAAAATTGTCAAGGTAAGGTTCTTTCTTGATATTGTACTCACTCTAACTTGTGTTTTGCCCGCTTAGGCATATAAAACGGACTAGTGTACACAGTCCCTTTCATTTTGGCTTTGGCGAATTGTTTGTTTCCATTGCGCACGCTGGTCGGTCTCGCCAACACTCCTTGAATCCGTCGCTCCTTCCTCGGCATGTATACACGACATTTAACGAACTATCATCGTACACTATCTCAATACCACAGTATTTACATCTGGCTATATCCGCTCGCTAACAATCTAAACGATGCTTTCGTGTTCTGTGCTTTCATGGCTGCAGACTCTGAGACGAATAAATTGCACGTCGAGCAACCCTCAATTCCCCGCTTTGCCGGATGCGTCACCCTTGCCCTTGAGATTCGTCGCCTCTAAGTTGTACTGGACATTACGCCGATAGCTCTTTGACAGATCTGCCGCGGTCCTGATCTGTGCATTTGCGCGGATGATTTCCTGTGCAACGTTAGACTGGATCTCCTCTCTCGACGCGCACTCGGAGTCCCGGACCTCCATGCAGTGGTTGAGTTCGAGGATTGTCTCAGTGCATTTCGACTAGGGATTGATGTCACTACACAGGTCCAATATGGTTTTATTACGCACTGTATTTTTCAAGATACGTTCAAGGAGGACTGCTTGTCGTTCAGCATGGGGGTTCTCCATCGAGATCGAGGGAGATGAGAACGCGAGCTGTCACGCGTGACATGGCTTGTTTTCCTCCTCCTCCATTTCGCCGCTTTCTGAGTCTCTCCTCTTGCTCACCAATGACTGGAAACTTCCGATCTCTGTGGCTTTCCAGGAAAGTCTTGCAATCCACACCCACGCTCAGCACTGCAGCAGTCGCGAATTCAGGATCGCGGCACGATCACGTGGCGGCTTGTTGCCCCTTCTTCCTTTCCTTCCCTGCTGCGTGCGGTACTTCTGCAATCCCGACCTAAAGTTCTCAAGGATAGCTACCTCTACCTGGGATCTTTGGTCTCTTTCTCTTGACAGTCATTCTGAATTCTCGGTTTATTCGTCTCGACCCGCATGAACATTGAATCCAGGACTCACGCACCCGTCTTCGGCGGCGATTGCACACGGGTCGTTGTTAGAAAGTCGTGAAATTGCATTTGAAGCCTGCGAATCTGTGTGTCAACTGGAGAAATCTCTCTGCGGATTTGTATCTGCTAGCACTCGCTGCGTCGCTCGCTCTTATGTTCTCTGTGTTGAGGAGCTAGTAGATTCGAAGCCTAGCCTCGGAGAGCTCGTTGTGCTGCGGCTGCACCCCGAATTTGGGAGTGCGAGGATTGTGGCCTTCTTTCTTTGCCTTCTCGTGCAAATCGGCTTCGTTGAAAGGAATTTTCAAATCTTAGGGTGAACGCGAATGTTGACGCCTGTTGACGCGACGCGTCGTTGCCGGCCCGGCGTCCGGTCAACTTGCTTTTGCTCGCATCCACACTGGTTCCGACTCGGTGGGAGCCTTCTCAGGCAGCCATCTCCTCAAAATGCTTATCTGCCAACGCTTCTACACTTATTCTGCATGTCTGAACCCTCTCCGTTGAAGGTTGATGTTGTAATGTGCGCCTTCAAGAACAACTGAGCCTTTCAATTCATCGACCCAACCGCATTAGTGTAGGCGGTGGCCCTGTAGGTCTGCTTATCGCATTCCAGCTTGCGCGGTTTGGATGTAAGCCGTATTTGATTGGTGAGTGCGAGATCTCTAGATGCTAAAGTTAGGGTCTACTCAAATCGAAACCCCAGAGGAGAGCAATAAGAGGTCCATGCCCTACTACGGGTGCGTATTGGCATCTACAAGCTGAGTTTTGTGCGGCTGAATCCCAGTGTCAGACGAGCTACGACTATGTGGCCACGGACGATTGAGATATTGGACCAGCTGGATTTGGCCGAGCGCCTCCTTCAAATCGGCGTCGTCACCCGCAACTCTTTGCACTTTAGAGAGTGCGCCGTGATGCCTTCTGCTCGTTGTTATTTCGCTCATTCAGGGCGTACAGTGGGCGAAGAAGTACTGGCGGCCTTATGTATGGAAGCCGAATGGACAAGCTCGGTAAGCCATTTTCTTTTCTCTCATGTCTTAGTATTTTCATTTCATCCATAGGCGACACGTTTGCCAAGTTCTCGTCAGTAATTTACTCCCTATCAACCTTTCCAATCACTCATCTCGTTCCAGGTTACACCTTCGCCAACGTCGCATAGAGGAACAGATCGCGGAGGCTATAGAAGAGCAAGGTGTTGGGCTGCACATGTGTAAGCGGTTTGAAGGATTTTCTTCAAACGAAGACGAGTATCCTCTCACTGTGCGTGTGAGAAACCTACCAGGGGACGATGTGTTTGAAGTCAAAACGTGGGACAATTTCTTGTACTGCGAACAAACTGGGACCTAAACTAGCTTTGTAGGCAATATCTCATCGGGGCTGATGTGAGTTTTCATCACTCCGTCTCGAAGGAAAACATTCAATACCATCTTAAGGGCGGCAAATCCGCCGTTCGTTCCGCTGCCGGAATACCTTTCAACGGCGAGCGTACGATGCACCGCTGGATTAGGATGGATGCCCGCGTCAAAACTAATATGCCCAATCCACGATGCTTGAATAGTATCGATAGCAAATTCCATGGACAGATTCTCTGGTGTCCCATCGACGATGGGCTCACGCGTATAGGCTACGTCTTCTCTCATGCTTTGCTAGAGAAGTACGGCGGAGTAGAACGCGTGACACAGGAGGTTGCCATAAAAGAGGCTATCCAGGCTCTAGAACCGTTTGAGCTTGAATTTGTAGAGGTTACTTGGTTTACGATTTATGTGTGTATTTCTGCTTTGGTAAGTTTTGACGCTAATTGCCGCGTGAATTGTTAGGGCATAGGTCAAGCAATCGCCGATACATTTTCGGTCCAACAAAGAATTTTCCTGGCTGGGGATGCGTGCCACACCCACAGTTCAGGGTCAGCACAAGGGCTTAACACCGGTGTTCATGAGTGCGTCCTTTTTGTGAGCTGTGGACGAATCACCGAAGGACGATCACCTATTCCAGCGCCGTGAATCTATCCTGGAAACTTGCTGTGCGCAAACAACCTCCTTCGCCCGGAGTCTGCTCACTCGACCAGAGCAGCTGAAAATCCTGAATCTTGGAAAGAATTCACTCCTTGACTCTTATAACCAAGTTCGTGCTCGTTGATATCTTTGTATCCTGAATCCTCACATGCTCGATTCAGGAACGCCATCCGTGCGTTCAACAAGTATGGTGGTTGCGTACCCGACTGCGCGCTGCTCATTTCAATCTACAGGTCATCGACAACGATAAAGTCATCAGTACGCTGATCTCTGGGCAATATCCAGACAGATTCCAAGGCCGCAAGGAGCATCCGCGGTGTGTTCCAGTCATTTCTGGGTTACAGAACTAAACGTCAAGTAGGGACATACTGACCGAATGGTATTCGGACATCAACATACAACTCTTCACCCTTGGTCTAGGTTGTTATAGCTCGCTTTTGACGATTATTCGACTAACTCTTTCCTACAAGGCATCTCGTATCGTACGGAGCGATTTTAATATTGATCGCCAGAACTTGACCTGCTCTATGCATTCCTAGCTGGAGGCGTTCTGAGTTCTGTTCACAGTGATCCATCTGCTGCAACCATCGTACCAGGCGAACGCGCTCCCGACGTATATCTCACTACCATCGGGTACTTTTTATTGCTCCATGGTTCACGGTAGGAGCTCACTGTGTCACCAAGGACCGGAGACCACATTCGATTACAACAGATACTCAAGAATGAGGCCAAATTCCAGTGCGTTCCGCCCAAGTGCTACAGTTGCACGTATGAACATATGGCCTGTAGCATAGTGGTATTCACAGGAAACCCCAATACCAGTCGTCCGAGCCTCGTCGCGCTCAAAGCAGCGTTGGACTCGCCAACAGCTTTCTTTCGAGTGTATCCGGCGCGGCGCGTATTCCGCTTTACGACGATCGTTGCAGGCCACGGTAACTGCATTGTTGATGTATTGGGTATGTCTGCATTTGGTGGTGGACGCGCCTACTGGGATGCGGAGGGACATGCGCACGACATGTACGGTGTTGATGAAGCGAGAGGTGCAGTCGTTGTTCTTCGTCCTGACGGATGGGTTGGTTGCGTTACCGCGCTGGAGCATTCGCAGGATCTCGGCGATCACTTTGCAGATATTCTCGTATCGTCTTGAGTATGACAATCTGTAATTCTGTCCGTCCACAAATATATTGAATGCATTTTTCCTGAATTGGTGACGTTACTGACGTAAAGTCAAAACTTCCATAAACGGTATCTGTTGGCAACCAAAAAAGGCAAATCGCGGTTACTTCCTATTTTTGAACTTGTTCATTGCCTTATATAGTAATGCGATTCGAATTTTTGTCCCACGCAATCGTTGTCGTTACCCTCAATCGCGGCGACGATGGTTCTGCCAACGAAGAGGATAAATACGCGAAGCTTGGCCCAAGGTTCCCTCAGAATTTTACGCCTTCTTCTCCACCAGCGTCCTATCCAGCTCAGAGCCACTACCCTTCACAAACTACACATTCAGAATGTCTTCCTTCACCGCTCTCGACGCCCACGTCCCCGCCCCCTCTGCGGCATTTACCCGTCTTGAACGCCCTTCGTCCGTTCACAGCACCACGAACCCCGTCGACGACTTCTTCGGATACTCGTCCCGCACACACGACAGCCGCCACGATAGGCGCATCTCTGTCGCAGAGTCATCAATGGCTCCCCCTCCATATGTCGAGGCTCCAGAATACACCAAGCGCGACGAGCCTGTGACTCTCGCCATGTTCCTCTTTAAATTCGGATTTCGTACGTTGCTTTCTCGCCTTTAGTTTTGCTTTCAAAGTCTGACCATTGTCTCCTCTAGTATTCCCGCCTTTCTGGCTCATGGGCATATTCATCCTCCTTTCGCCTTTGCGTGCACCACCCGCCGCAACGCCATCTGCGGCATGGCTACCCGAAAAAACCGATGCCGAGCGTCAGGTCATTATCGACCGCATGCGCAAGGCCGAGCTCAAGTGGGCCAGACGCTGCCTCTACGCGCTGGTTATATTGGTGCTGGTCGCAGTCATCATCAGCGTGTCGGCTTGGGCAATTCTCCGCTCATAAACATCCCACCTCTACGCCCACTTTCCCTCTGTGTCACGGTCCCATTCCGCCTCCACCACGCTCATTCTACATTGCAATCTGACAGTGTCAGACCCCAGTCACCAACACCACTGTATCGATAACTTTATGTCTCTTTATTCCTGTAACGCTAGCATCACGATGAATGACTGAAAAACGTGTCAAATGTACCCTTGTGTGTGAACATGGCAACAACATGGTCGAAAAGAATTCAAGAGCAAGATGTCAACGTGACATTATCTGCCGCCGGACGTACTACCTTGCAAAGGTGGCTTCGGCTCAGTTGCAAAAACAGCACCACTGCAAATCTTTGAATCTTGGCGCAATGCCATGTCTGCAGCGGCAAAATGAACAGGTGAGGGCCCCGGGCATGTCCATGACCTTGACGCGAGAGCAAGGCAGTCGTGCTCCATCTCGGATTTCAATACAGTCCGCAATAGGTCGACGAACTTGGCGACCACGCCTCACCATCTCAGCTGGCGTAAAGGAAGGCGTTTGCAGAATCTTGTTCCACCACGATCGTGTCGGGTACAACATGAGCTCGCAGAACGAATCAATCCTTCGCACAGTACAGGCATCCCGAAGGTCGTCCTGGATCCCAATTTAGAAGAAAATTATAAAGCACTATCGGCTCGGCTCTTCCCGATACCAAATGGCAGGCGAACTTCGGCAAGGTGCAGCTCGCCTACTTCCAGGGCCTCAACAAGCAGTTAGAATCTCAAGTTTCGTATGTGCCAGAGTCAAGGAGATCATCTGTGCTGAGAAGCGCGAACGACATAGGATTCAAGAAAGATGGGATGCTTCAGGAAGGTCTGCAGGAGATCGTTGAATCGAAGACCTTCAGAATCCAAGTTGTCACGAAGACCACAGGCAGCAAGACCAACGAGACAGTCATCGAGGACGGTGTTGTATACTTGGAGGTGGGTGGCATTCCAGCATCAGACCCAGGATGCCAAACAAATCCGTAGGCAACGATTGATCCTGTAGACGCTAGGCTTGTTGAGTTGTTGTAATTTGCGCGCGTCGTAGAAGTAGCACAGAGTAGAGTCGTTGAAATGCAACACTGTTTTTGCTGAATCGAAACGAACGGAAAAGTGGTCTAGTGCTCCATCGCATCTCCTTTGCCCGTCTTCGTCAATTCACTCCTGCGCGCAATGCTGAGCCGTAAAAACCAACCAGTCAGCCAAACAGCACCGCACCTGAGTTGTACACTGAAATCCTCCTCAATATCATCGTCGTCCCAGTTGTCCTCCCATAACTTGTCGCCGCCGCTCTTCGCAGCCCCCGGCGCCGCGCCACCGAGGTGGGCCAAGTCAGTCTGACCGTCATCCCAATCTGAATAGCAGAGAAGAGTTAACGAGATGTGGAACAATGGGACGAGAAACCGGAGACCTGCAACAGGGAACTCCTCGAACTCGTCGTCTTCTTCGAGAACGCCAAGCTGTGCCTGCCGTTCCTTCGGCTTTTCAGCGTTCTTGTTTTCTGCAGGTGCAGGCTTGGATGACGACGATGAAGCAGCAGCAGTAGACTTGTTCGACGACATGGGTGAATGAGGATAAGGTGTTATCACGCGTTGTCACACGTCACGGCGATGCGTCAGCCCGCGTAGGCGCGTCGTGATCGC
This sequence comes from Favolaschia claudopus, assembly GCA_037176885.1. Lineage (NCBI taxonomy): Eukaryota > Fungi > Basidiomycota > Agaricomycetes > Agaricales > Mycenaceae > Favolaschia > Favolaschia claudopus. The sequence goes on from JAWWNJ010000225.1 coordinate 23,532, forward strand.
CAGGACAAAGTAAAATGGAAACGGTGACTGTCTGTGTACACTCATGAAGGCAAACCTCGATAGATATAACCTGGAATCAGCGCCATGATACTCAACCCTCGATGTTTTCACTCATGAAATCGTATTAGTTGCACAACATAATTATCATCAAACAGCGTAAGTAACTGCTTTCTTTTGAGGTACGCCCTAGATCGGCACCTTCTCCTTCTCATCGAAGTCCTCTGCAGGAGTGGAGGACGCGATAGTAGTCTCGCCAAGATCAGGGAATCCCATGGCTGATGTGTCAAATCCGTGTTGCTCAAGGTATGCGCGGAACTGAACAAGTCCGGGTCATCAGCACCCTTCCAGAAAGAAGTAGATTCGCGAACCTCGATATCTTCGGCGGTCATACCATCGTGGTCGAGAGGACGGATGAAGAAGTAGGTAATCAACGCGCTCAAGATAGCAAGACCTAGAACAGTATCAACCATGGGTAAAAGGTCGACTATTCAGATGTGCGCACCGCTGCCAACCCAGAACGGCCTACAAAATATCAGAAAAGGCGTCAGAGAAATTGAGAGTTGCGCACCCTGTGTTGCCCCAGTTGTCCGGATCGCTGGGATGAGCTTTCTTGAAAGCTTCGATCATCGGAGGGAAGGCCCATGTTCCTGGAACGCCTTTGACAACAATTCGCGCAAAATAAGGGAACTCGCTGACCTACGAATGCACCGAGTTTGCCAACGGCCGCTGCAACACCATAGAACTGGCCACGGACGGCAGTAGGGCTGCTCTTACTGGCCAAGAGCCCGAGATTGTTTCCTGGGCCTAAAACCCAAAAAAAAAATTAATACCCTGGGTCGTATCAAGTCATGATATGCGTACCAAACTCGCCGAAGCAGATAAACAACCCATAGAGGATGGCAAAGCCAGCGATGTGTTTCTTCAGCCTGGATACGTGAGTCAGTCGTGCAAGCCGTCATTGAAGGGTAAAAACATACTGAGAGTAGAGTCCACTCATGATGAAGCCGAACAACGCTTGTAACAACAATCCAGTGATCATGGTCCACTACACAAAACGGTCAACGATGCTGAAATTCCACGAGACATTATGGAGCTTACTTTGGGCCCAAGATAGTCTACAACGAAGGCACCGACGAGGGTTCCGGGCATGTAGAACAGGCTGAGGGAGTGTTAGACGAGGCAGCATGAACGTGAACTGTCTTGGAAACTTGCAGGATTACAACATTCCATCCAAACACAGTGGTGAGGGAAGAATCGTCACCAGTGATGCTGGATCAAAATGAGCCACACAGTTGAGAATACTCTAGGATGGAACTCACGTTTCTACTATAGTTGAGGAGTAGATTCCGAACTATGCCGCATTTAGTCTATGAAGATAGGGCATACAGACCCCAGACTCACTGGATAGCTAAAAGAGATATCTTCGTTCACTCAGATCGAAACGCGGGAAAGAGTTGGACATACACAATGAAATCGTAAATGAACCTATCAAATGATAAAGGTCGACCCGCGAACTGGACTAGAGATATGAACATACCAGGTGACACTGACAGCGGCCAACTGCACTCCATATTTGCGCAGTACGAGCATATAAGGGATCTTGACCGACTTCATTGAACTCTTCTTGTATAGCTCAGGCTCATCCATGCTCCATCGCCATGCGAAAACTGCGATGGCGGGGAAGAATCCAAGACCAAGTGACAGGCGCCATGCAGCACGCAAATGGTTGGGACCGCATCTTCGGATGCACCGGGTCAGTGTAAATCAAAAAAAGGGTTGAGACCGCATACATCCAGACCATTAGCAATGGGATAAATCCTGCAATACACCACGCGAGGTCAATCATGCAGTCTGCGGGAACATGTCAGGGTAGCTGATATGAAAAATGCCAAAGAGGTATTCACTCGTTGCGAGGGTGAACCATCGATGTTGGGCGTTTTTGGCGATAGCTTTGCCTTCCGTCTGCTCTGAGCAACTGACGGAGCCAGTAGGATACTCCGCGCCGATGCCAATACCAAGGAAGAACCTGATCATCATGTTATCGAAGGCGTGAATTGTAGAGGGAAGCATTCGAAACTGACCGACAGACGATGAGCATGGAGAGCAGGCCATGAACGCTGTGATGTGCGCCGGACGATGCGGCTGAAAGGGCAGAGAAGAACGCGACGATGGCAGCCGAAGTCATCATCCCAAATTTCCTTCCAACTTTGTCAGAGATCCAGCCTGAAGACGGGGTTAACCGTTAATTGGATAAGGCAACAGAAAATGGAGACTACCTCACCGAATGTGAGCATGCCGAGGATCGTACCGACGAACACGACGGAATTCAAAGTAGTCGCATAGTTTTGCGGAAACTGTTCGGTCCCTACTCGAGGTGTAAGAGCAGCGTTCAGGCGGAAAGTAAAGATAGGACTTGCCGTAGATACGCCTGAGGACTATGGAACGAAGAGATCATTATTTCAGACATATCAATGAGTCCGGGATACGCACGAGTGTTGACTGGACATGGCCGCATTTAGTAGGGTGAAGACGATGCAACGGTGGATGATACGCACCGCTCCCAATGATACCATTTCCATAACCTACAAGCCGCCATCCTTGAGTTCAGCACTAACCATCGAAGAAGTGCCTACCATCCGAGAACAAAGCGGTTCCACACCTGTACGGCGAGAATGAACTGGGATTCGGGCCCCTTTGAAAGGCTACTTACGCGAAGATGAGGGAAACACCCTTGATGCGCTCTTTCAAGGTGGGGGCGTAGTCGGTGGACATGGCAGACGACCTGAGGACCTGGTATCTTTCCACATGCTATTTTAACTGGAGAAGCCTGGTTCCGGGGTCCTGGTGGTCCACTCGCTTAACGCGGCTGAAACGCCCAACCACTGGACCCCGCCGTGAATCTTTTCTTTGAATTCGGATTTTGAGCTACCATAGTTGACGTTCCGCCCACGTTCGTCGCGCACCTTGTCGCCCTCCGCTCTTATTTCCAGCTAGCCCGCGGGTCCGGTAGTTGGAAGCTACCATGTATTTTTATACATTCCTAATCAGTCGACACACCAGCTTGTGTTGCGGTGATCATGAACCTTGATGCGATTCTCCCCATACAATTCAGCCGATCTCTCGCTTTATCCTCTTATCGAGCTCGTTCATGCGACGTTCAAGGCCAGTTCAAGGCCAGTTCAACGCCCCGCCAAGGTTTTGTATCGAATCAGGGCCTGGGAGTGGTGCAAGTCGACTGGCAAGCATGTCAGATCGGACGGTGTCAAGTAGCGGTCCACATGCTTGTCCAGGTATCACCATCTTGCCGGTTGCACATCGGTCGATCCGATGGTGGACCATATTTGTGATATCTAGTTTGCCGCAGCGAGTCGTCGTCTTGCCAAAATCGAGGAGAGAATCGGGCGGAGAGCGAACATAAAGTGGAGGTCAAAATGCAGCTGGCGAATCAGGCGATGTGCACCTGTTTCCTTCAAATTAACTGCTATCCATCCCAAAGCGATTCGATTCCGGAGCGTGTACAGGCATCGATATCAACACTAATTTATTCTACGAAGGCCCTTCAAGTGAATCCGGCTGGATTATATACAACATACTGTACTCTACGCTGTTCAATCTCGTTTCAGACAACGACTGGTTCAGACGTGACGCGCGCTCCGGCTACTGTACGTGCTTTCTCTTGGATTCCAACGACCGTGGAACGGAGAAAAGAAAGCAGCGTTAGCGATAGCCACAAACACGCTTGCAACTAAGAATAATTGGCGCCTTGACTCATGGAAAACAAACTTCAACTCACTCAGGGAACAAAACAGAACAATCCACGAGATCCATGCGAAGGCCAGCATGGCAGTAAGGATTCTGCATGCCTGGAATTGGTGGCAGAAATGCAGGTTTCCCCATATCGACTAAAGAGGTGAAAGATTGAGCTAGATTCGGGGATGGTATTTGAAACGCACAGTTGCAATGGCGGCCCCAACGAGATAGAGCACGAAAAGTATGCAGAGGACTACGATTTCCGCAGCAAACGAAAAAATCCAGCGGTCCTCACGCAGATGATGGATAGTTAGAACTCTGTTAAGGTTTGAATGAGCGATATACGTTTCGTCTGTCGCCTAGTATGGCTCACGCATAACAAGCCCATATCATCCCCAACAGGGAGCTGAACAAAAGCTCCGCGACTATTGGATCTACGAGATAAAGTTTCGGACATCGGCCAGAAATGTACACAGATGCCTTTGCGCACCATAGAAATTCTTTCCGTTGTTCAGCGGATCACCAGAAGGAAGATGTGTCGTATAGTGCAATCGAGCGGCAGTGAGGCCGAACAATACCTAAAAATCGAGCAACGTATTAGCATTAGGAAGACAAAAGGCTGCACTCTTACCAAAGAAAAGATGCCCTAGAATAGGAATGTTAACCGCAGAACAGGAGGGCACCGTCAGAACACTCGCAAAAAAGAGATACAAAGTGGTGCGAATTATCCCAAGCATCGATGGCAGATGTGGCTTTCAAACTTCAAGTGTGGTAAGTAGGCACGAAGGACGAGAGAGAGAGAGAGATATAAGCTCGATGGCTAAGCATGGCGTCGGCGAGGTCCTCCTTAAATACAGCAAGATTAAATACGTCACCGCGACACGAGGCTCCGGTGTGGCTCTAGAGAAGAGCGAAAGGACCAGCGCAGCCTCGAAGCGGCGCACCGTACAGCATACGATACAACATCGAGGCATTAATGAGGCGCATTTGAAGGGTGAGCAACGAAGAAACATCGAGTTGAGAGCAGATAAGTTTCGAAATCACGCCACATCGGAGCGGTGGGCTCGCTTGACAAGACCTTCTTGCGCAGGAAAAGGGCTAGGCAAGGTTTTCCACGGTTATTTCAGGATTGAGGTAGGTTCACGGCAACCTCAGTGGCTCTTTAGTCGGATGCAGACCTCAGGTAGCCCTGAACCTGAGCTGCAGCGAGCGTCCGGTTACGAATGCTCTTCAACGCTATCGCGTCGGGCCCAAGAAAAGAGAAAGGGCACGCTAGGGTCAAAATCCGCATATCAAGGTTGCCTACTTGTCGTAGATGAGTGGTCGAGGAAGACAACGAACATGACCCGAAAAGGCAACTGTCGTGGCTGTGCGAGAAACTTGGGGGAGATAAAAGCGCAGACTTCTAAACGAAGACCTAGGTTAGACAAGTGAACCAATACTTTATATCTCTAGTGCGCCGCCTCTCGTCGTCGTTGTAGCCGCTAATATTGCGATATCTCCCTTCCTTTCCCGGAGTCGCGAGATAGCTTTGACCAAGAGATGCAAAATGCGTGTCGTCCGAGCAAGAATATCAACGTCGATTGCTTGCGAATTGTGATCATAGGGCGCAATCTGATGACGAATGGCATCCGTCGGGGCTTCTCTGCGCGCGAGGGGGAGTCACGAACTAACTTGAGTGATCTTTCCCTCACGAGGAAGAGATATCGAGTAAAGACAAGGGTGTTGTGATCGGTAACGATGGGCTTGGAATTGGCTGCTGCACTAGACGTCGATGGGTGGGCGTCGTCGGGGGCTCTCGTCGCTTCAAGCTCACTGGCGATACGGGTCCTCTGACCTCAGGAGTCTTGCCACTCGGACTCGGCTGCACGACTTCAACGATATCGTCGGCTTCGTCAGCAGATTCGCCGTCTAAAGTGTATGCAGTCAGCGCCGAACGGCCGTCCTTTCGGCTGTTCAGAAATTCGACAGCCAAAGCATGGATTTCCGAGGCAAAAGCGGTTCTAGCTGAAGCCATATCATCGGAATTCCAGTCCTCGACAACTGTGTGAGACTATGGGGATACATCGCACAAGCCAATCGAGAAAGAAAGCAAGCTGCGCTTACGGTGAATAGGTCTACATAGCGATCTGGGTTCAGCATGAATTGCTTCGCAAAGTGCATAAGGTATAGTCCGCAATCCCAGAAATTGTCGATCTCTTGTTGTGGGACCTGCGATACTGATCAGCTTATAACGGCGACTTCTAGTCATGATCTCACAGGTATCGATTCCAGCACAGGGTCCGTTGTGACGGATGTCATTTGATATTCGACGGCAGCATCCTGCAAATACTTCGCCAAAACGACGAGCTCTTTAGTGTGCTGATCGTGTGTAGTTGCGCTCATGGAATCAAGCGACCACAAATGGATTCTACAACAGAGATGAGTAGAAGGTCTAGCAAGGAGGAGGAGCGTACTGGGAGTGGCAAAGTGGAGGTGTCGTTGAAGGGATGTAAATGATGACCAGATGCCAGTGATTCCTACGAGATTGTATGGGTTTAAAGTTGGTGATATTCTGGAGTGTGCATACATTTCCCTGTTGTTGATTGGAACGAGCAAAAATCTTCTGGTCGGCAATTTTACTTTCTTGAACCATTTTCTCACTTCGTTATATCCGCTGATGACCCAATTTAAGATCAGCTGGGGTCCATGAAACTCATCGAGAGGCTCGGCATACCGCTCGGCCAGCTTTTCGTAGAAAAATGGACTGAAAATGTGGAATCGGCTTGCGAGTGCTGGGTCAACTTTTTGAAGTCCGAGCCTGAACCATCAAGAACTATCGTTCAAAAGAGTCCTCGCGCCGAGAGGCAACTCACTTAAGACCCGCTTCGATAAGAATGTCGTTCAAGAGGCTGCGGGGTAACAGAATTCTAACAAAATCGCAAATGCGAATATTCATCGGATGCATCGTAATGCTGTCACAATTGTCGGGAAAGCGAGCGGCTCCATCTGGCGTATGAAGACTTACACCGTTTCGGAACTTCTATCGCCTTGTATTAATGTCTTCAACCTCGGATCTATGGTGGTCAAGCTATTCCTAATACAAACAACAATGAGTTAAATGTCGCGGGATTGGCCTGGTTGAACGGTTCACCCCGGTGCCAGAACCGCTGGGCTGTCCGGTGAGTTCGTTATGACCTCGGCTTGACAGCGGAGAGCGTGCTCTTCGTACGTATCGTTTTCCATCAGGTCCTCTATGCTAGTGCCCTCAATGAACGAAGTAGAAGGCTCCGTCAATCCTTGCTGGTAAGTCTTGGCTTCCTGTATGACAAAGCAAGGTACTCGGGCTTCAGTAAGAAACCACAGAAGATCCAGCTCTGTGATCTGGTTTCCATTGACCCAAAGACCCATGCGCGCATCGTCAGCAGCAGAAACAGGCTGCTGGTCGAGCCGCTTGATCTGGAATAGGTCGTAAAATGGCATGGACTTAACTAAACACTATACACGAAAACATACCAGCTCGTTCGGGTTTTGACGTTGGAGATCTCCGAACGGATAAACCGTAGCCATTACAATCCAAGCTCGCTTAATGCGAAGGTCTCTCTGGCATTTTGTAACCTCATCGATAGCATCTCCATAAATGGTGAGTTTCTCTAGCCGTGCTAAATCTTCAGAAGTGGTTCCAAACGATGCAGCGCGAAAGACAGAGGGGAGATTGAGATGAGTGAATCTAATTCGTGAAATTTCCGTGTCCGAAGCTTGGTGCTGTTGCTTGAGTAAACCGACAAAATTTGGATCGAGGTTCCCCGTGAGCTTGGGAGGGGAAGAGATCCAAACATCGTGCACTTTAACGAATGCCGTGTCGGTGGTTTCAGCCTTCCAAGGGTCTCTCTCTATGAAAGGGAGCCATAATTGGTTCGGATCGGTATATTGGGGATTCACTGTCGGGTCAGCGGGACCAAGGTGCCCGTCGAATCGCCGTTCGCCTTGGTTTGGGAGGTGGTTGGTGGCAGCTGCAAGCACACCTGGATAGAAAGGAGTCTGACTCGAATTTGGACTCCAGACATAGTAGGACTGGTCGCCTATTTTGAAGGCCCTACCGTTGTTTCGGCGGGGAAGGGAATTCGTGGCGGAGAGTGGTCGTATGAGGGTGGGGTCAACTCGAGGTGGCTTTTCGTAGTCATAGAAATCTTTAAATCGCGGTTCTCGGTAGACACAGACTGGCTGGCCTGAGGAGGAGGACATGACGGCGATGATTGGGTGAAAGGAACGTTCAGAAACAACTCATCAGCAGTTTCAACCGCGTCGTGGCAGGAGGTGAACCAGAAATCAATTCATCGGCTTTTGCCGACCACGTTCTTTGATGTCTTTGGCTCCCTCTGGCTCCCTCCACCTTTTGCCTTCGCCCGCTTCACTAGCACTCTGTTACGCGTGAACGCCTCGACAAGGTCATATATTTGGCCCAATCTTTCGTCGCAAGTGCACTCTCAGCTGCGCCGCAACATTAGCGTCGTTGCTCTCCAGAGTCTTGTTGATAACCGCTCAATATCCTCAAGTACGCATGGACACGCTCCTTCGCAGTTGGTTCTGGCTACGGTACACCTGCGGAAATCGGATATAAAGAGTCTTTTGACGGAAGAAAACCTCAAGCTGCCGATGCATGCGCACAATTTATCCACGACAGCATAACCATTAAAAACCCTTCCGGCACAAGGAACTCAGTCTCCTGCCATCTGTAGGCCGCACTTTAACTTACTACTAGTGGACTCCTTTTGGCCAATGCACCATCTACTCGGTAAATTTTCCTCTAAGCACTTTCGCGGACATCGGAACGCAATTTGCTGGAAACTGCTCGACTATGCTTTTCCATGCTTGGTCTACTGCTCATGCGGCACATGCACCACTCCGCCTGGCTCTCCCCTTTTTGGAATCACGTCTGCCGTGATTTTTCATCTAGTTTATCTTGTTTCTCTACCGTGGTGGCATTCATATTTCCTAAAAGCATGCCGTTTTACTCTTTGCTAGCCACAGGTGATGTCTACGTCGTTCGGACCATGGAGAAGAACTACAAGAAAGTTCAGACTGCTCTGCTTAACGAGTCCTGACAAGCCTTATTTCTTATCGACCCGGCTAGATCGGAAACCTTTACAGTCCCTCACGTTTTTGTGGAAATGATGTCGCTTCCAGCGCTCAAATGGACATCGTGGATCTAATTCGGACGCGAGTGCCGTAGATATTCACCTCAAGCACATTTACACAAGAACGTAGTGAAGATAATTCGGCCCAAGTCGGACCATCGAGGAGGAAGAGTAAATTAACACCCCTCGCTTACAATTTTGGAAACAATGGTGCACTAGTTCGAAGAAGATATATAGCGCTGCAGCGCTTGGAAGGCGATATCGTCCGCCCATCACTGCCGCCGCAAGATGTACAGTCCCTCAACCCATCTGGGGCTGACCACCGAATGCCTTCATGCTTTGGCTGGTCTCGTTTTTGCTGGGCTGGTAGGTCGCATTTCCATCGGGTTCACTCAATCACTCACGCGGCATCCCCCTTGCAGGCTTGCCATCTGGTGTTCAATCGACTGGAACCTCGATCTATCCTTCAATTCGTTTGCCTTCTCGCTCTAGTCCCGCTTCTGTTATCGCGCCTGCTGGTTCCACACACTTCTGGAATTCTCAATGCCCTCGCTCTGACGTTTGCGGTGTACTGGATCTCCCTCGTGTCTTCTGTCGTACTATACCGTGTTTCTCCTCTTCACCCCCTCGCAAAATATCCTGGGCCATTGCTATGCAAAGTTTCCAAGATCTGGTTTAGCGCGATCGCGATGAAAGGAAAACAACATATCTATTATCTCCAACTACACGAACGCTATGGCGACGTCGTTAGAATAGGTCAGTGACTCATTTCCGCCCGGCAGCAAGGGACTCACGCTGTACAGGTCCCAACGAGCTATCGTTCCGCGATGTCGACGCTATTTTCCCGATGATGGGTTCTAGAGGGATGCCGAAAGGTCCATGTGAGGATGTCTGCTTCTATTCTTCTCGATTCAATCTCTCGGATTTTGTAGGGTGGGACGGCCGTGTTCTAAACAGCCATGCAGTGAGGCCACTGCTGGGGTTGAGAGACCCGGAAGAGCATGCGCGCAGACGACGAGCATGGAATAGGGCGTTCAGTCGTTCCTCCATCGTGGAATATAAAGTCCTCGTCGACGCTCGGATCACGCAGCTCCTGGAGGCTTTGGATAAAAGGTCTACTGGAGAGGTCACAGATCTCTCCAAATGGATAGGCTGGCTCACGTATGGTCTCGTCTGCTGTCTTGCATTGTTTCTCATACCGGGGTTTTCAGGCTCGACATCATGAACGACGTTATGTGAGCTAGAGGAGTCGTTAATATTTGCGGAAAGCGCATCGACGATTGACTCGATGACAGGTTCAGTACAGGCGGACATGCCATGGCATCGCAGGGCCAAGATCCGGACGATGTAGATCGACTCATAATTGAGTCGCAGCCGTGAGTACTGAGCGACAATCCCTGTCTACGTTGCCTCATATCATTGTCTGCAGCTTGGCCCTTCTGATGGGCCACCTTCCTTGGTTGGGTAAACTGCATCTATGGCTCCCTTGGGCTGGCCACAGTCTTCGCGCGTTCCGGAAATATGCTGCTGACCGAGTAATTGAGCGAAAGGCACGCGGCACTCAACGTCAGGACGTATTTTCCCACTTGGTATGGATGGAAGCTCCGTACCGATCATTTTTCTTACAGGCTCATTCCAGATCGATGAAGCAGGCATTGAAAGCACTCCTCCCTCTATTAATCAAATTGTTTCCGACGGTGCACTGGCGATTATCGCTGGTGCTGAAACAACCTCCACAACACTTTGCAATATCATATGGTTCATTCTTCAGAACCCCAAAACATATCAACGACTTCAACTGGAGATTGACGATTCGAATGCAAAGTCCTCCGGCATGCCTTATCTTAACGCTGTTATGTGGGTCCAACGAACGCTCTAATCTGCGCCCCCTCAATAATTGCGCCGCAGAAATGAAGCTCTGCGTCTATTCCCTGCTGTTCTTAGCGGTAGTCAACGGGCGCCTCTCCCTGGGAGCGGCGGGCAGATGGTAGGACCACAGTAAGTCTGGAATTCTCGAAGACTTTTGCCCACGCCTCCTCTGGCCTTAATTTGCAGTTTTGTACCTGAAGGCACCAGCGCTGTAGTTCATACTTATTCGCTGCATCGTGACCCTCGATACTTCTCGCCTTTTCCGGACCAATTCATCCCCGAAAGGTGGTTGCATTCGGAGCAACAGATCGCCCTAGAGCCTGCAATATTCGGGGGTTTACATGAGATCATCCACAATATTGCCGCTTTTATCCCGTTTTCAGTGGGTCCCTCGAACTGTGTGGGACGCAGTCTGGCATACCAGGTACACAGGAAGCAATCTTAAACGTATTTCGAAGGCTTAGGCAATTCTCAGGAGATGCAACTCGTTCTTTGCGGGCTATTTGAAAAATTCGATCTACGCTTTCAGGATGGATTCGAGGTAGACTCCTGGGAACAGGATATGCTAGACTATTTTGTTGTCCAGCGTGGACGGCTGCCTGTTTTGCTCACAGCTCGGTCCGGTTGACCGTCGGTAATAGACTAGTACTGGCGCATTTTGCGTAGAATGCAATTGCTCTCGCATATACACGAATCAACGGTACAAGTTGAATACAACAGTATTTTGTTCTGTGAGGCGCCAGCAGCCAACCAAAATTTTATTTCTTCACGTTGAGCACCTTAGGGTGTGAGATCAATTGTCAGGGAAGAATCCGAAAAAGGAAGGATGCAGTGTGGCGACGTCGACCATCGTTTGCTCTTGACCGTGACCACGTCCACCGTCTGCCATGACCCTTTTCGTCCCCTTGGACGATTCGACGGACATCCCTAACTCACCTTCGTTTTTGCAAGTACCTGCCAATCCAACTTCAAAACTGCAGCAAACTATCGCAACTATTCTGAAAGCAAAGTCAATCGTTGTCGTCTGCGGTCCGTTCGCCCAGGTATCTCGCGATTGGCCGGAAAACTGATGGATTGGCCACTTTCCAGGCGCAGGAATCTCTGTGAAAGCTGGCATCCCGGATTTCAGGTCTCCGGAGGGGTTATTTCAGACGTTGAAGCGCGATAATCCGAAGGAGGTCTTGGCCTCAGGAAAGGATCTTTTCGATGCCTCTGTGTTCCACGTAAGTCCTTTCCTATCTCGCCACAACCCTCCGAATTTGTTCCCATTCCAAATTGCCTTGAAGGACAAGGAACTGCAGTGGTTGAGTCCTGAGGCCGTACAGCTCGCTAACTATCCACTCGCAGTCAGAGAACACTACTTCTCTGTTCTACCAAATGATTGCGCGTCTTTCCGATCTTTCAAATGCCGCCCAACCCACACCCTTTCACAATCTCTTACGCGCTCTAGATGAAAGGGGCAAATTGCTTCGAGTGTACTCGCAAAATATCGACAGTCTCGAACAAAAGTCCGGTCTCTCTTTCGGCGTCCCCCCGTTTCAAGAACGACGCTCAAAACCCCGCGTACCGAAATCCGTACCGCCCGAGAATGTTGCTTCTACTAGTCGTCTGCCTACGCCTCCACCGGAAATTCCTCGATGCATTCCTCTGCATGGGACTTTGCAGAATGTTCACTGCCAAATTTGCAACCAGTCTTTTGCCCTCTCAGATCATTTAGAAGCTCTAGAACAGGGCACGCCGCCCGCCTGCCCGGAGTGCACGGCTATGGAGGAGACGCGCCAACTTGTTGGAAAGCGCGCAAGAGGTGTGGGTCGCCTGCGACCATCCGTCGTGCTATACAACGAGGCGCACAAGGACGGAGAGGGGGTGGGTGATGTTGTTCGCCGAGACTTGCTAGGGCTTTCGAATTCGAAGGGCAAGGGGCGCAGTGCTGGTGCTGATTTGTTGCTGGTAGTTGGGACGAGCTTGCGTGTTCAGGGCACGAAACGGATGGTGCGAGAATTCGCCAAAGCGGTGCGAGCGCGTGGCGGTAAGGATGCGAACGCCTCTGGGTCGACCCGACCCAGTCCATCGCCGGGGGCTCGAAGTGGGACGACAGAAGAAGAGCGGGAACCACCTATCAAGACGGTCTACCTGAATCTTGACTTTCCCGTGCCAACCCGTGAATGGGAGGGTGTATTCGATGCGTGGGTACAAGGCGACGCTCAGGACTTCGCTGAGATGCTGCAGGCTGAGATTGACAAAGAGGCCAGAGCTAAACAGATGGCGGATGAGAAGCGGCGTCGGAAAGAACAGGCGAAGCTCTCAGAAGGAAGCTCTGCTGACGGCGTACAAGACCAAGGTGGCGGAAAAAGCAACAAGAAACGCAAGATGTCGAAGGAGGCTGCCTCAAAGTCGAAAGAGAGTCCTGTTGCCAAGCGGCGAAAGGTTGTTTCTGCGCCGCGCAGCAAATCTACCTCTACATCGTCTTCGGTGCAGAAGAAGATTTTCCTAACAGTCCCGCCGCTTTCTCGGCCACCGCTTGTTCCTGAAGTATATATAACTTCAGGGCGGCTTCTGCAATCACCAATCACTCGCCTACCACTTACACCCGAGAGCACACCGCCTCGTCCCGCTCCTCATACTCCGCATAAGTCGCACTCCAAAAAGGCCAATTCGAAGCGGGTTTTGAAGAGTCTCCATACAATACCCACTCATACTCCGCCTTCGGACTTGACAGAGGATGAAGACCTGACCGAAGATGATGTACTTCCTGCCTTCGATACAGTCGCACTTCCCCCCGAACTTGCGCGCGAAAGTAGGTATGCGTTGCGGTCTTCGCGTTCGAGTTCGTGTTCTCGCGGATAGGCTGCTCGGTCCTTTACATTGAACGGACTGTGATGATGTTCTTGATATGTAAACGTTAAATTATTGTGTAAAGTACATCCTGTATCTGTCTACCGTACATACCTATACTATACAACACGCGTCGAAACTTCAGATCAGAGGGTATCTGGCATAGAGAAATCTGCAAGCGAATCGAATTTGGTGTTCTCAGTTTGCCCCAAAGAATATGAATTCGTTAATGGTCGTGTTCCGTACAAATACGGAGTGAAGAGTAATGTCCACAAATACATATGCAATAAATGAACTGAACCGCTTCCTCAAGTCATATAAGCGACGTGGACCCTCCACGTTTTACCATCGCGCGAATACAAGTTGACCAGCCGGAGCTCGCCAATATGGCGCACAACGATGGCGGCCGCTTTGATTATATGAGGGTTGAAGAAAGATTCCTTGAAGTAGAAAGGCTTTGCGTTTGTCATGCGGGAAAGAAAATGAAGACGAACCCGAAAGAAGTGGTCGAACTGGGAAGCTACTGCATACGCGAGATTGTAGCGGGATATCCTCCTGTGAAGACAGTTGCTTGAGATGGGCAGGACCAAAGTACTATACCCTTTTGCCTGGGCAGTCATCAGTGAAAACACAGCCAAAGATGCAATCTAAACGAACCTCGAGTGTCAGATATATTTCCTCTAAACCATTATCGAGGACTGGAGTGTCAGGATCTTTCAAACACGGCCGACATTCGAGAATGTCTGCCATTGCGACGCCGAAGGAGCGGCTATACGCGCTTGGCGTTGGTTGGAATTGTATCATCGTATGACCGTGAGTGGGGGGAAGAGGTGTGGGTATTTGTTGCTTGAACGCATATGGTGACTCGGAGGACCCTGGCCGGGCAGCAGCGGTGGCACGTTGTTCTTCAATTTTGCGATCCATCATGCAGTGTTGGCAGGTCGAGTCACGCACCGATGGCCGCGATGTTTCCCGCTCATACAAACGAGGTGAACCCGTCGCCATAGCCTGAGTATGTGGTGAGTGTATGCGAGAATCTTTTAATGAGGTGATAGCACAATTGGGGGCAGTCGCTAAGGAAGAATGCTTCGTTCTTAGCGCTGATTCGATAATGAAGCAACCATTAGCTCACTCCGGATTCCGTTGGTGCATTCTGCGATGGTTGCAGATCCGACCAACTTTGCGGTCTCTGATAAAAAGAAGTCAGCAGAAATGTAGGACCTCAGCAAAATCACCTACGGAGCGAGAAGATTGCGAGCGACTGCTCTGGTTGGTTGGACGCTGCTCTAGAAAGTGAAGTATCGACGGATCTGATAATGATAGAACATACGTTTGCCTCGATTGAAGGAATGTTTCTTTGCTGTGAACCATGCAAGTTCTAGACTTGAATGACTGAAGGGAATAAGCACTCTCACCGTCATGTACTCGTCTCTCGCATCAAAGGTAAATATGGATGGACTAATTAACACGTCCTACACCAAGCTCGTGAGGTGCAGTGAAAACGGACATACAGAATACGACCACGAACCGGCGCGCGAGATGAGGCACGAGACGACAAAGAAGATGCTGATGGACGGCGGCCAATTTGAAGCGGAGGTGGCGGGGAGGCATTTAGGTATCCGGAAGAACTCGATAGCGCGTTCTTGTCTGGGCCAGGCTGCCGATATCGTTCAAAGAAACGCGTAGTGTGAGACACATATTCCTACAAAACCAGGCCAGGCTGAAGGGCGGCGGCGGACAGGGGGATGAGAGGGCTCTGCTCGTTGCCGTTGTAGTACTTCGGCGAATAGCAGATTGATTGGAGGCAAAGTGAGTGACTCGCTAGAGCTCTGCACGAATTAGATGAACCATGTCGAGGAATTTCGGGCACATACAGAGGAACGAGCGTGAGCCATACTAAGACATCCACAGGTCGGCAGAGACAAAGAAAGAAACAAAGAAAGGACGGGGGTGGGCACAAAGCAAACAGAGCTAGGCGCGCGGCTAACCCCCTCAAAGATGGCAGGTCCACACAAAGGTGGTCGACGGTCCGACTGAGGGCACACCAGATCAGAAATATATGCGATATTTTGATTATCATATCGCCTCGGTTAAAGCGCTGAGTGAAGGTTGTCCTTCGCGAGATGTATTTGATTCCAATGCTACCACAGAGCATACCGATTATTGGATTTGTGCTGGTGAGATCCAGGTCTATGAACACCAATGATTGAGGTGACAGAGAAATACAACTTGAAGCAGTTTGTCGCTGACCAATGCTTGTTGAGTAATGACATCGACGAATTCACCGGTCCACGCGGACGCAATTTGCCACTTGATTTAAGCGATTTGTCACGGGCGAGGATCCCAAGGGCTAGATCCAACTCTCGCCGCCGTCCGCAGCAGCGTAAACTGGGAAAATACCAACTTGACGCAAGCGGTCATTTGCGACGAAAATTGGATGGATAAAGAGGTTTTAAGATAGAGGCCGCGCAAGAACGACGTGGCACATGCTCTGTTAATTCGAACTTGAGTCTTCTCGCAATTGTCTCGCAAGAGCTCTCGCAAGCGAGAATTTTCAAGTTCACAGAATGTACACATTGCCAGTACACGACGGCAAATTACCAATTCGAGTGCAGAATCAGTGCTCGACCGAGACTCTGGCTCGCAAGATGTTATTAGCTTTTCATTTCGAAATGTTCAAAGATTCCAACCCGGATGGATAGCTCGGATGGAAGGCCATCAAGGCGGCCATGAGTGTCGAGGAATGCGAAATTGACAACCAGTAGCGGTATTGAGGTCTCTGGTTAGTGCCAAGTCGACGGAGATCTGGACGTCTTAGAGTACTGACGGTCCGAGGGTAAATATCTATAGATGACATGTTTCGATGAATATGGTGTCGCTGAGTCTCGAGGAGGGAGAAGGAGTCACTCTAGGCAGTTTGATGTCATCTCGGCGAAGTAGGTAATATGCGCAAGTCAAGTCTGTATCGGTGTCTGGAGTGCTAGCCATGGTCTTGTACCAGACAAAGGTGGTCGCAGATCCTAGATATTGGGGTAACTAGCACGATTGTCGGCTGCACGTGGATTTCGTTCTGAAAGCAGATCTGCAGCCAGAAGGATGCGTCCGCGTTGGCAGTCCAAAAAATCGGCGGCGCCTACGACAGTAGGAAGTTGAACTAGGCCGAAAAAATGCAATATTGCCGAGACAATTCGCACAGTGGTGTGGGCACGGGCAGCACGGCCTTTGCCCTGTGTCAAAATTGTTGAAAAGGTGAAGAGGACTCGTCTTCTCGATCCTCAAATGCACACCACGAGAGCTGGGAGAACATCGGGTGGAAGCAAGGTGAGGTGGAAGGGACAAATGCGGGGTGACAGATGTCACGACCTGTCACGCTCGAACTTTCAAGTTTTTACTTCCAACCATCAGCCCAGTCGTTGCTGGCAGCAACCCAATGTCTTGGCCAATAATCACCAAGTGCTCGGACGACTCTGGAAGCGTTCCCGCTGTGGTCTTGGTCTGTAGAGGAGCGGAAGAAGCAAGAAATATTCGATAACGACTTGAACGGGCTCTATAATTTCCTTTAGCTTAGGATTTTATGGCCGTGTGGCAAAATGGTTACTGCGTTGCTTTCCGGCTCCCTTTCGCTAGGCAAAGACTCTGGGTTCGAGTCCCAGCATGGTCGCTTTTTTGCTCCTACAAAACATCTCCAGGACCTAGGCTATTCTATGTAGCAGTCGAGCGAGCATTTTTTTTTTGCTAAAAAAGTACTAAGTCAACATCAAATTCGGACTTAGAGAATTTCTTTGAAAACGGTCCTCTTGTTGAGGAAGCGGTGCCAGCAAAACCAAGTGGAGAATCAGCTTTGAACTTGGCAGAATTTTAGGCGGAGTTAGGGCCGCAAATTCTGCGAAGAGTTCGACAAGAACGACTTGGGATTTGAAGTGGCCTCACGGTGAGCCAGGAAGTCTTGCGTCGAACAGGATTTTGTCCTTGCTGCTTTGTTCATTCTTAGAATTTGTGACTTGGGCCGTTGAATGAAGTTCTGTCGGTGAGTGGTTTTAAATTTGTTTTGTGTTTGGGTTGCGAAGCGAGCCATAATGCTCCACAATATGTAGGTCGGTCAGATCAAAGTCTCGCACTGAGCAGTCTGAGCAAGAGCAAAATTTCCTGAGGGAGTGAACGAGATCCGACGACGAGAAAGATTCTTGGTGCTCACCCCGTTGAAGAGCAAACTTGGCAAATTTCCCTGACCGTCGCAGCAGTTTCCCTGAGTCGAGTCTGACGGAGTTGTAATTTTTGTTCTTGAGCACGGCGACAAGGATGAAACCATGTCTTGATTCTTCCCGCTCTTCTCGCTGGGACTCGAACCCAGATAATGGGGGGGTGCGGCATTGCGCGCGGCTACACGGTATATACAATGCAACAGTCTGAAAAGTAATATTGCGCTTAGGTAGTGTACATGCAACAAAATGATAGTGGTTCTACACTGGCGTACATGCCGTGGTTGTTCTACAAACTACAATGCATGAGAGTTTAAAAGGTCGGCGTGTTGAACATGTCGTCGTGGTCTAACAGACAATCAGTATGAATTGGGAGTGTGTAGAAATAGGACGGACCTTTTCCATGACGATAGATATAGTCTCTCTCCTTCACTGCCAGGTGCTTGATGAAAGACTCGTGGCCATGCGCACTGACCGCCACTTTCGGGTTGGAGAGGGCACCACCGCGGATCGCGGCAGCGGCGACATCGAAACGGGAGGTATGGTTGCATAGCATCATCTGCGACAAGTCAGTCTTGATTCATATAAGAAGGCATTGAAGACTTACATCGAAAGGCGAGGTCGTGGTGCCCTCCTCGCGATACCTAGTCAAGATCAAGTCAGCCAAAACAGACCTTCCTAGCATAAACAACAGCTCACCCTTCGATCGACACCCTCTCGAGTCTCGGACGGCCGAACAGCAGTCCTTGGAGTTCGATTGGGTAGCCGTGGTAGTTGAAGTGGATTGGCTTGTCAGGCGTGAACAGCGAATCAAAGGCCTCATCGCTGAGCGCGTGCGGATGCTTCCCGTTCGCGCTAAGAATCATGAGATCCGTGACGTTGACGACGCGAACGCGGAGTTCCGGGACGTGTTTGCGGAGGAGGGCCGCGGCGGCGATGACTTCGAAAGTGACTTCCACGCCGATACCGACCAAAACACTGCGAGACATCAGAATGAGAAAACTGGGAGGAAGAGTCGTGCTTACACGTCGGGGTTAACACCATCGTCCACACTCGCGAACTTCCAGACGGAAGCGCCCGCGATGCAGTGCTGTATGGCATATCAGTTGCGAGAGAGAGTAAGAAAAAGAGGATATACCTTGTCAGCCTCCTCGGGCGAGAGCCAAACCGGCGTGGGCTGCTTGCTCCCAACCATGAGATTCACATAGTTCTTCGCGCGAAGGCAGTGGGCCATCGTGGAAAGGAAGGTATTGGCGTCGGGTGGGAGATATACCCTGGCTGACGCTGGTTTGAGGTTGAGAACGGCGCCGATGAAGGCCCTTCAGATGTGTTAGAAACATGACACAGAAGAAGCAAGAAGACATACGGATTCTGATGCGAGAAACCGTTGTGTTCTTGACGCGTCCAAGTGGATGTCTCGAGGTAGTTGAGCGACCCACAGGGCTCGCGCCACGGGATCTCGCCCGCCTACAATGGGTTGAGTAAAGTTCGAGGATATTTGTAACATATACGCACCATCTTCGTGAACTTGCTGTACTGCACCATCATCGTCTGCACGATTCCAAGGAACGCTTCGTAGCTGGGGAAGAGTCCGGTCCTCCCAGTCAACGTATAGCCTTGGAGCATGCCCTGGCAGGTATGCTCAGACAAGATTTCGATGACGCGACCACCTTGAGCGCGGGACTGCCCGTCCCATTGGAAGTTACGGCCCGTCTCATCGAAGACGGCGTCGAGCTTGTTCGAAACGAGCTCGTCAGGAGAGAAGATTCGGAACCTCTGCGGGTTTCTGGGCCGGCTTCAGTCAATTGAGTTTCCTTTCGAGGGCAAAAAACGCACTCTTGGACCACAGCCTTGAGCAAACGGCCCAAAGCCTTCATGCAGCTATCTTGAGAGCCCTTTTCGGCACAGAAATCTTGCCAGTGGGGAACCGTGAGCGGAGAATATGCGCGGAAACTCTCCCTCTTTTGGCCCAGGCGCATTTCCGGGGCTTCGGGAATGATGCTGAGGATCTCGGGCACGGGGGCACCGTCATCAGTGAACAATTCTTGAGGGCCGTATGATTTGAGCCACGCCTGAAGAGCTTCAAGTTCCTCGGAAGAAGATTTGGCTCCTGGCAGCGGAACTTGGTGCGAGTGGAAAGATCCTTCGATGAACTGCCAAAGTGTTATAGGTGGTTTGTCTATAGTGATCAGTGGGCGTACCTCTCCGTGGAATGATTTAGGGCCACCAAGACCCTTGGGCGAACGAAGGATCAGCACAGGCCAGCGAGGCTTGACGATGGGTTTCCCGCTACGGGCAGCGGATTGAATTTTCTTGATTTCCGCGAGAGCCCAGTCGAATGAGGCAGCAAGGTTGTTATCTAGGTTGTCGGCATCTTCGATGATGCGAACTTGGTAGCCGTAGCCGCTGAAAGAAACTTTAAGTTGATGTCAAGGAGAGAAAAACAAATACAACGCACGTGAAAAGCGCGATCATCTCCTTATCGTCCATAGTTCCGTAGATGGTACGTTCAGAGATCTTGAAGCCATTGACGTGCACGATGGGAAGGACGGCCCCAGACTCTGCGGGATCGATGTACTTGATGCCGTGCCATGCAGTCGCAGTTGGCCCGGTCTCAGCCTCACCATCTCCCACCTGGATGATTCGTAAGCGTGATTCGAGATGCATGAAATGGCACATACCACACAGACTACGACGAGATCTGGGTTATCCATGACAGCGCCGAAGGACACGCTCAAAGCATAACCAAGTTCACCACCCTCGTGAATGGCACCGGGCGTACCGGCGTTGATGTGGCTGGTTTCATAGCATTAGACGAGGGCAAGAAAAGATTGAGTAGAGACTAACCTGGGGAAACCTCCCGGAGCACTGAATCCTAAAACAGATATCAGGAACCGCACCAAAATAGATGAGAAGGAAACTACCTTTGATGAGTTCATGAAGACCTTTGCGATCCCTAGTCATCGAAGGATAGAAAGCGGAGAGGGAATCCTCGAGCCACAGGGAGGAAAGGATAGCGGGAGCACCGTGGCCTAGCAAATTTAACTATCGTTCACGAGAAACAGAAGCAAGACTCACCTGGCCCTACAACATACAAGGCATTCAAATCCGTCTTGCGGACGAGCCGGTTGATGTTTCCGTATACCTGCACGAATCTGAGGTGAAGTCCTGCTTATACCGACCAAGGACCTACCATGGCAAGGCCGGGGCTAAGATAGTTGGAAAGTCAGCGCTTGATCGAGTGATCCAACGAAAAATTGTGCGCACCATGTTCCCCAATGGCCTAAGAGACGGGGCTTGATGTCGTCGGGGGTAATATCGCGCTCGACCAGGACGTTGTCGTTGAGGAAAATCATCGCAGCGGCAATGTAGTCGGCCGCACGGCGGAATAATTTCATTGCCTTGAGTTCATCCTTGGAGAGGTAGTCCTTGGTGTCGAGTTGAACACCCAGAGACAGGATAGAATCGGGCAGGAGGGAAGGATCCGCCGGAGGATTTGCTTGGAGGAGGATCTGAGCAGGCATATTGAAGTAGACGAGAAGTCGTTGGATCTCAATTCGGCGATTCCCAAGTTTATTTTATAGTGAACCGCGTCATGGCGCGTCAGAAAAGTCGCAATCTAGACCAGCCAATAACACAGAATTCAGCACGTTCGAAGTGAGATGAAGATTCGAGCAGAGTCTAGATTCAGCCACAACGCAGCAGCGAAGGAGAAAGATGAACCTTCAATTCAATTCAAACCTCGTCGGTGTATAACGGAGTCTAGAGCAGCATCGGCAATTCCCGGGTTTGTTCTCATCCTACATCTTCCTCGTTCTAGATTCTCTTGGATCCCTCTCTGCCCCTCTTGACACTTCACAATCAATCTACAGCATGCTTGTATCTCTCGGTGTCGCCGTCTTTTGGTTTTCCGGCCTTGGTCTACCGTAGTTCTTGGTTCTAGACGTGCGGTTGATCGTGACGCAAATGACGATTGGACGAGCGAATTTAGATTACTTAGTCCAATACTCCGACTGAGCCTTTGACTCAACCTCAACCTCAAATCGCTCATGGCACCCCGAAATCTTGTCTTGTCTGCAAATGCAGGGTCTTCATCGCTAAAGATATCTCTGTATGAAAGTACTGGATCTACAGGCGACAACTTGGAGCCAGTCAAGCTCGTCCTCACGTCCTCCATCTCCAATATATCTGCACCTCCCGCCAAATTCTCCTTCAAGGTCGTGGGAGGCACCAGCAAGGACGAGGAGTCGTCTTCCATTCAGGACCACGCTTCAGCTTTTGCACATTTCATCGAATGCATCAGTCAAGAAGCAAATATCGACCAGGACCACATCTCTCATGTTTGCCATCGGGTCGTTCACGGCGGCGACTACCACGATCCTGTTCTGATTAACGACGAGGCCTATCATCACATTGAACGGCTCTCAGATCTTGCACCTCTGTACGTCCAGTCGCAGCTTTTACTCAAATGAGATCATTTATGTGTTGATCAGCCACAATGGTGCATCTCTGGCGGTCATTAAGACCTGCCTTGAACAGCTTCCGAACGCCAAATCAATTGCCTTCTTCGACACGGCATTTCATCGCTCGATTCCAGCGCATATCTCCAGCTATGCTATCGACCAACACATCGCCAAGAAGCGGGGGCTAAAGAAATATGGTTTTCATGGGCTGAGTTGTAATTAGCGCTTCTCACTATCCCTGATCCCGTCTAACATGTATTGTAGACGCCTTCATCCTCCGTTCTGTATCGCGCTTTTTGCAGAAGGTTGGCTTGAATATCGTAGTCATCTTCCCGAATTAACCGTTAGCCAGCCGGTCGACTCTCTCAACCTCATAGTCCTTCATCTCGGGTCCGGCGCCTCCGCTTGCTGCATCCAACAGGGCAAATCGCTTGACACGTCCATGGGTCTTACCCCACTGAACGGCCTCCCCGGTGCGACGCGCTCCGGCGCCATCGACCCATCCCTCATCTTCCACTACACCAACCGCGCGGGACGCATGTCGCACGACAAGAACAGCGCCGTGCAGCTGCACGTCACGCAGGCGGAGACGATTCTGAATAAGCAAGCGGGATGGAAAGCGCTCACGGGTACGACGGATTTCGCCGCGATCACTGCGCGGCGGGCCAAGGACGACCCGGATGCGACGCTTGCATTCAATTTGTTTGTGGATAGGGTGCTGAATTATGTTGGGTCGTATCATCTCAAGTTGGGCGGGAAGGTGGACGCGTTGCTGTTTTCGGGGGGAATTGGAGAACGGAGTAAGGAGCTGAGGGCGTTGATCGGTGAGCGTATCCAGTGTTTGGGGTACGCAAGTGTGGATGAGGAGCGGAACTTTGGCGTGGATTCGACAGAGGGTATCGTTGTCGACGTCGGCGCAGCGGACTCTTCGACGAAACGTTTGTTGGTCTGTCGTACAGATGAGCAGGTATGTGCAGTGGTGTGAATGGCATTTCTGTGTACTGACGACTGCTTAGCTTGAAATGGCCAGGCAATGTACAATGGGGTCGATGTAGTTTGTATGAATGTATAATTCAAAGACCCATATTTTCGACGACCTTCGAGGGTCCGTGTACCAGTCATAGAATACTGAAACAGCACTACGACGCGGAAGGAGGTCGTCGAGGTGCGGGTGCGGTACGTAACTTAGAATCATTGTGGGCCTTCGGCCCCGAAGTCCGAGCGCGCCCACCTTAAATTGTACCACCACTTGAATTGCCTACCTTTATGGCGTTCTACTCCAACAACTCGAACGCAACGACCAACAATGGCGCACCGAAAGACATCGAAGTAGCCGACCCACCCTCGGACTCCATCTCCTCACTTGCGTTCTCAAACCAAGCAGATTTTATTGCTGCCGGGAGTTGGGACAACAATGTACGCGTTATTAACGTCGACCGACGCCCCAGATCGTTCTTCTTACCATTCCACCTCAGGTACGCGTGTATGAAGTCGGCCCCGGCGGCAAGACGCAGGGGAAAGCCATGTACTCCCATCAGGGGCCTGTACTGAGTGTTTGTTGGAGTCAGGTTAGTAGTAACCCTCGTTCAGATCCATCGTCTCACGCATTGAATCATGTCTTGCGTCTTCGTACATCTAGGATGGCTCCAAGATATTCTCTGGCGGCGCGGATAACGCAGCAAGAATGTTTGACACGGGTTCGGGGCAACCTCAACAGGTCGCGCAGCACGACGCGCCGGTCAAAGCGGTGCGATGGGTGGACACGCCTCAGGGAGGTATCTTGGCTACCGGCAGCTGGGATAAGACGCTCAAGGCGCGTTCTGTTACTGTCCACGGTGATTCGATGCTGAATTTCTATCTCATGTGCTAGTATTGGGACTTGCGCACGTCCAACCCCATTGCGACTGTGCAGCTTCCAGAACGCTGCTACAGTAGGGATTTCTCTCTCATCCACTTTTCTGACTCACAATCTTGGTTAGGTATGGATGTTCACTATCCCTTCTTGGTGGTGGGGACTGCTGAGCGCCATATTCAGGTGTTTGAAATGTCAAACCCCACCACGGTGTTCAAGGTATTGTTTGCGCGTCTACGCGTCTCCTCTGAGTACTTATACGGTCTTTTAGTCCGTAACTTCGCCCCTGGCCCAACAGACGCGCGTCGTCTCGTGTTTTAAGGCCTCTGCGAAGCCAGGATTCGCAGCGGGAAGTGTGGAAGGTCGAGCGGCGTTCCAGTGTGTATCCTCTACCCTCGCCATTGAATTTAAATTAACGCCTTAACAGGTACTTTGAGGAAAAGGATGCAGGGTCCGTTGAGATTTTGGTTCGCAAACTCATGCTCTAACTATCGAACACAGAAGCAATTTTCCTTCCGTTGTCACCGCAATAACGATAAAACGAATGAAACCATGTATTTGCGGTGAACGACATCTCGTTCCATCCCTGTCCACGGTACATTCAGCACCTGCGGTTCGTCGACTTTATTCGGAGATCGCTTGCATTCCTTCTGAGACATATTACAGGATCTGATGGTACATTTTGTTTCTGGGACAAAGATGCACGCTCCAGATTAAAAGGTGCAAATGCTTCTTGTTCTCATAGCGATGCTCATCGATTCGTCAGCATTCAATCCTGCGCCCGGTCCTATCTCTTCGAGCGCGTTCAACCGCGACGGCTCGATATTCGCGTATAGTGTCGCGTACGACTGGTCGAAGGGGCATTCTGGGATGACTCCGGGTCACCCCAACAAGGCATGTCAATTTCCCGATGCTCCTCGAATGCTAAATTCATTCTATGATAGATCATGCTCCATGCATGCACCGACGAGGAGGTGAAGAAACGGCCAGCGAAGAGATGAAGCTGCAGTATATTCCGTAGAATCATCGAGCGAGTGACGAACGAGAGGCGTGTGTTGAGCGAATACAAGAGGGCTGAATCATCTCAGCACTTTCTGCTTATGTAAAACAATGCGGAAATTCAACTCGATTTCGGCTTGAGAAAACGGAGAAAACAATACAAGGTTATAATTCTAATGCTACAAGAGTCTGTGCGGAAGGTATAGCCTATTTCTGGAAAGCGTGCCATGTTACAACGCCAATAACGACGGCGATGATGAGGTGAATGAAAGTCAGGAGGGCGTATAGACACCTGCGTGCCCATTTGAGTTCGACGGTGCGCATGCGCTTGATGATAAGCTGGCGCTCTGCATCTGTTTTTTCGGGGAGCCATGCCCCGGGAGTATTGGAAGGCGTAGGTGCGCGCAAAGGCGACAGAAGGATAATGACACCAAGTATCCAGAAAGGCGGGAACACTGAGGTGAAGGGGGTAAGCTACACAGTCAACGATGGAAAGAGAAAATTGGTACGCACAGAAGCCAAACTTGAAGAGATAGGAAGCGAGGGTGACGGGCTCAGCCGCGCGGAAGGTGTATTCTGGGGCATCCACGTAGGGTGGGGGTACATCGCGCTCGGAGCGGCTGTCGTATATGCGGGAGGACGTGCGGGCAAGCCCGAAGAAGTCGTCGACTGGGTTTGTGGTGCGCGGAAGGTGCGCTACGGCCGGGGCGGAGACGAGAGTGGTCTGGGATGATGTGGACATGATATTCGTGAGGGTGGCAAGGAGGTATCGCAGGCGTTGAGAGTATGTGAAGCTGGGAAGCTGAGTAGAGTTGCAGAGACGGCTAGCATCTTTATAGGGCACTAGATTGTCTGCTAATTGTGACGGTTAACGGAGAGATTGCTTTCTGCGGACATTGCCGGTCGAGGATAAAAGATTGCCCAATTGGGAATGCGAGAAGTCACACATAACACGTGCAAACAACTTGCTTTCAACTACTTCCATCTTGTTGCTTTGTCAAGGGTTTCACGCGTTCTGAATCGTCATAACTGCGTTGCAGTGTACCCGGAACATCTATCGCTGCAGCTGCTGAGGGAAAAAAGGGATGTAAGTGCTCCAAGTCGTTCGAAATTACCTTATTTGGCAAGTTTTATTTTTGTCGAATTTTAGAGGTGTCGCGTTCTGTCCTTGTCAGAAATTTCGAGGCGGAAACTGACTCGCTGCTGGCCTAGTTTCTCCCCGTCGTTTCTCTCCTGCCAAGCCAGGGTTGTGCTGGGCGAATTTGCAAATCTTGATCCAATTACAAATTCCTGAAGCGGTTTCTTTCTCCGTACCTCATGCTGCCTCCTGGTGTTCGCTTCATTGCGAGCAATGCGCTCCTACCTGTGGGCTTCTTACTACTCGCCCGCCGAATTGTGAACACGACTTTCGGTTTGGCGATTTCCACCTCGACTTTCGTTTCGTATTCACTCGCCGGACTCTGCGTCATCGGCGTCGGTCATGCTATAGTAACCTCTTTACAACAATTCATACAAGCACGGTCAATGGGGGCCCGTCCTGTTCCTCAAGTTACAAGTAAATGGCCGGGAAATATGGATTTTCTATGGCGTTTAGTTCAAGAACCAAAGATCGCTTACCTTGGTAGGGCATCGAGTGCATCGAGATTCTACCCTTTCGTTCTTACACCTGCAAGGCGATACTTTCGCCGGTCCTATACCGAAATTGGGCCCTGTATACAACGTGGAACTGCTATGGGAGACGCACATATTCACAGTGTGCCCGCAGCACATCCAAATCATCCTGGCAGGCGACTTCAACAACTACGTCAAGGGTGATTACCCCTCCACGGGCTTTTCGAAGGGTCTCATATTTTCGTAGGCGACAGATTTCGCGGTGTTATGAACACAGTTCTGGGGGTAAGCTCGAAATTTCAATGTCCGATGCAATCCTCATCACGCGCAGGACGGAGTTTTCAACTCAGACGGTGAGAGAAATCGAATATCATTAGACGCGGCAGGTGACAGTCCCTCTCAAAAGGCGAACTATGGTCTTTACACCGATCTATGACCCGCCCATACTTTGCCCGAGATCGGGTCCGCCACTTCGATATGTCCGTCTCGGCCTTTGTACCGTGCGGTAGGCACTCATCAACGCTCTAGATTCGATCGACATGCAGATAAGACCATCGAACTCATTAAGAGCCGCATGAAGGAGGGCTATGCAGTTGACTTCCAAGTACGTGCAGACGACTCTCGGTCTCAGGTCGGAATTTATTATCACAGGACGTGATCTCTCGGTTTACCATGGACGCTGCAACCGAATTCCTCTTCGGAACCTGCGTCAACAGCCTCGCAAACGCTCTCCCGTATCCTCATGGCGTTTCGTCCGACGCATCTGCAGTTCCCTCTCAAAAGTCCAACGACTTTTCCGCCGCGTTCCATGAGGCAATGCTGCAGATCACCTTCCGCGAATGGGTTGGCTGGATTTGGCCGTTGTTCGAGATGTTTGAAGATCGGACGGCTGCACCTATGAAGATTGTGAACTCGTTTGTGGAGCCCATTATTCGGAATGCAGTGGATAAAAAGAAGCGGAATGACGGGACAAAAGTAGCTGAATTCGAGGGAGCATTGGACGATGACAATGATACTCTTCTCGACGAGCTTTTGAATTCTATCACAGGTATTGAATATACACGAAATGATCGATCAGATGCTCATTTATCTCTCAGACCCCAAGCTGTTGAGGGACGAAACGTTGGTGGTGGATCATATATTTCGGAATCGTCCATTTCTGACATCTCTGCCTTCAATTATAATAGCCTTAATATCTTGTTCGGTATGTCTCTTTTCCGCTGACATGTAGCTATCACTGACTCTGAGTACCGGTAGCTGGCAGGGAAACCACAATGCACACAATCACGATCGCGATATACTTGTATGCCGGTTTAGATTCCCAAAGCTTCACTTACCTCTCGCTAGCCTTGCAATGCATCCGAACGTCATGGATCGCCTTCGCGAGGAGGTTCTAAACGTCGTTGGACCCTCTGCTCGGCCCAGTTACGATGACATCAAAGGAATGAAATACTTGAGGGCTGTACTAAATGGTAAACCAAGCTTGTCAACTGAACCTGCAATCACTAATGTTCTTCATCCGCAGAAACGATGCGGCTATATCCATCGGTGTAAGTCGGTCTTGATTCATTCAGACTCGAAAATCCGCAATTCACTCACATTCTTCCAGCCCTTTCAATCTTCGGTAAGGTCCCTTCAGACATGACAATTGTTATGCTTCACATCGAATAGCGAAACGGTCAAGGCAACCACCTGGCCGTCCATGGATCCGAACGACGACCGCCCTCTGTACATCCCAGCTGGTGTTAAGTTCGTGCGCTGTATTGTTTTCCCTCGTATGCTCGCTGAAAGCCATCGCAGAGTCCCGTATTCGGTCATGATAATGCAACGGCGGAAGGATTTGTGGGGACCTGACGGTGAGACTACAAGTGCAATTGCTGGCTTGCATATTTATACCGAATCTTCAGCCGACGAATTCGACCCCGACCGTTTTCTGGATGAACGCGTGCAAAGAATTGTCTCCAATCCCTTCCAATTTCTGCCGTTAGCCGCCCGCCGCTGCTCATCTATGAATCGAGAGCTAACAAACAGTTGCAGGTTCAACGGCGGACCTCGTATCTGCCTAGGCCAACAGGTAAGTGGCTGGCTGTCTCTATCTATCGAGCAAGAGAACATAATACCCTTTTGATCGTCCGCTAGTTCGCGTACAATGAAATGTCTTTTGTGATCATTCGCCTGCTTCAGCAGTTTTCTTCTATCTCTCTCGATGTCGAGGCTTGTCCTCCTGAGGCTCGCGTGCCTGCGGAATGGTCAGGGGCGCCTGGGAGGAAGGGGATTGAGCGTGTCAGACCTCAGACCCATTTGACTATGTATACTATGGTGAGGGAAATTCCACAAGCTGATTCGTGTGTGCTGACTTTGAATCTAGGGAGGGTTATGGGTCAAGATGAATCAAGCATAATTTATTAATATCTGTTTAACTGCTTTCATCAAATTAACATGTACACGCGCCCAAGGATCTGAGAGTCGGCATATTGCCAGTTGGAGCTGAATGATAATCATCCATATCCGGCCGTTGTGGGTCCAACAAGCAAATCGACACACCCCTTCAGCAATGCCATTCAGGTATCGTCGGCAACCTCTCAAAGCTATCTATCTGCTCGGCAGTGCGGTCTTTTTGTTGCTGCGTATTCCTATTTGGACTGTTCGCAACTTGCATCCCTCGTGGCGACCTCGACGCCAATGGTCATTGGGACGTTCCTTGCTGGTCGAGTTCATCAATGCAGCCACTGCTATCATGCTCGAAACAGGTTTGCCCGCCCCAGAGCCGCTAGAGAGACTGGCAACGCGCAACCCAAATTTCGTATGGGTCGAGCCAGCGGCACATCTTGTTACAGGCGAAGTCAAGCGTTTTGCCGAATTGAATGGCGTTGAAGCTGTGAGAACGGGTGGTTTTTGGTATTCGAGGAACAACTCGCATGAAAAGGTTGGTCAGAAAGCAGTTTCGGGAGAAAAGGTCTTGTATCTTTTGCATGGTACGTTGGTCGAGTTGCTCGTGTAAGGTTGTAGATCGGACTGAAATGGAATCTTTTTCAGGCGGCGGATTCGTGGTCTGTCATTGCCCGTTCTATTGATTGAATCTGAAGGGATATCTTGTTTAGATGGGCAGCGCCAGTCCGTCCTTTCTGCCGACCGCGACAATATGCAAAGGTCTGCTCCAAAACGTCCCTAAGCTCTCTCGTATCTTCGCCGTAGAATACCGCCTATCCTCAGGCCCACCCTTCCCACCCACCAACCCCTTCCCCGCAGCCCTCATCGACGTGATCGCAGGCTACCGCTACCTCGTCGAAGAGGCCGGATTCATGCCCTGCGATATCATCGTCTGTGGTGATTCCGCTGGTGGGATATTGGCGTACCAGCTTACGCGATATCTCACCACCGACGCTGCTAATACGAACCTAAAAGCGGGTGTCGGGGCACTCCTGCTCCTTTCACCCTCGGCGGATTCGGCGCTGCGACGAAATAACGACTCCATGCGCGAGAATAGAAGATCAGACTACGTCAGGACGTGGTTCGATGCAGCGTACGGGGTGCATGCGCTCCTGGGGTCCCTTCCCCCGGACGAGCTGGATAAACCTTGGTTATCCCCAGGCTCACTAATGCTTGAGGATTCAGACGACACTGTGAAAGGCCGTTTCGAGTCTTTCCCGCCGACATGCATTCTAGCGGGCGAGGCAGAGATGAGCCGCGACTCCATGCGTGTGCTTGGTCGCAGAATGGCTGCGGATATGGGAGAGGACAAAGTCACGTATGTTGAGGTGGCGAATGCGCCGCATGATTTTCTGGCACTGGAGATGCTGGAACCTGAGCGGTCGGAAGGTCTGCGAAGAGTGGCGGCATGGATATCTAGTGTGGTTTGAGTCTGAGATTGGGGTGGGCGTACGAACTCCCCCCAAAATGTTGTACACTCCTACCTAATACACTACTCCATGTGTGTCAGTACCGTCATGATCTAAATAACAAATATAAGTTAATCCCTGCACCCAATCACAGTCCCGAATTACACCACACATTCCCAAACGCGTCGTCCCACATCCCCGTACTCCCCCCGCCCTTCTCGCCTTCCTGGCCACTGTCCACATACCCCACGCCGTAGCTTACATTGGCGTTGAATCGCGGTACGGGACACCGAAAGCCCAGGAAGCTGGGGCACGCTCGGTCCGTGGCCGTACACGTCTCCAGACACGGTAACAGCTGCGTGAAGGCGTTCCCAGAGGGGAACGCGGCGTTGCGCGCGTTCGGGGACTGTGATGGCAGGAGAGCGGCGAGTGGGGGAGCAGTGTCTGGATCCGCGCAGCGCGAGAAGGAGACGGCGCAGAGCCAGGTGCGGTAGGCTTGCTGGCAGTCGGCGCAGGTGACGAGGGGTGAGTAGAGGTCGCGCCCGCAGGCGAAGGTGGTGAGTGTTGTGGTGAAGTTGGTGAGCGCGGAGACGAGGGGGTCGGAGATGGCTTTGGGGAGGTTGGAGTTGTCGTACGTGGCCGCGGGGGCTGGGGGTGGCGGAAGAGGTACGGCGTAGGAGATGGAAGGGCAGTAGGGGAGTTTGGAGACGAGGGAGCAGGAGAATGTGGCTGGAGATTTATGTGGGTCAGAAAGTTGGAATTAGACAAGAAGGGGCGTACAGGATTTCGTCGTGAAGAATATGGGCAGGGTGACTTTGTACGCGTCCAAAATCACGTATGCCGTGTAGTTCGTCTTGGGCGTGAGACCCGTCATCAGCCACTCTGTCCTCCAGCCAGACGCGTCGCGCAGCCAAAAACTCTCGTTGGCTACAATGCCTGTGGACTTTTGGGTGGATAGTGCGCAGGCTGTTTGCTGCATGGACGTAAGCCCATTGCTTGTCGGCGAGACGATCAAAGTGTAGTTTTTCGGGTCTGAAGGAGCGGCGGGTATTGAGGGAATGGCACGGGGGAGGGTATAGTTTGGATATTGCGGCTGCGGGTTATCTGGTGTTGAGAACGCCGGGGAGAATAATAAAGCCTGAGAGGCGGTCGTGTCCCCGAGAATAGCAGAACTCGAAGTGGACTCGTGTATCGTTGACCCGTCGGACACCCCGATTTCAAAGGTCATCTGGGGAGGAACGTCTGTGACGGCGAGAACGCCTCCCGACTGAAATGGCCCGGTATAGCTGCCATGGCCACGGTCTAGCACTATCTCGAATACATCGTCGCCGCCGTCTGGCCCCGGGCTTGCGGTTGTGGAGGAATTTGTGAGGAAGAAGCGTGGTATTGGACCGTCGACGGAGCCGGTGCAGAGAGCAATCGAGACGGCGAGCTGATCCGCCGTTGGAAGCGTATAGAACGGGGCAATTGGCGGCGTCTCGCTGACGACAAAGTTGACTTGCAACGTCTTCCTCGTCTGCGCAGCCGTCAGCGCTGCGTTGAGCAGCAGCAGCAGCGCAGACGGCAGAATAGATATTCGGTGGTCGGGAAGGAACATAGACTTGCCACAATAAATGTAAACACAATATTTCTGAGCTTTACTTCCACGATGATGCTTCGAACTGGGTTACGATCCTCTGTACGCCTTTAAATCTTTCCTCAAGCTGCCTAAGACTTCAATTCTATTCCTCAGCTACTCCGTCCTCTACCACCCCGCGCTCTGGCGCTGTCCGCCCGCTTGCTTAGTCAACAAGCCCGCTCACAGATCCAAAATGCCGTCTCCGCAAGCCCAGTCGTCCTTTTCATGAAGGGAACCCCAGAACTACCCGAATGCGGTTACTCTAGAGCGGCTATCCAAATTCTTGACATCCAACAAGTACCTCTAGAGAAGCTGAAGACGTACAACGTCTTGGCCGACCCCGAGCTTCGTAGTGGAATCAAAGAATTCTCGTATGCCTTTGCGAAGCAGCTTCTCGGTCTGGCTTGACACCTCACCGTATTTATCCCAACAGGGACTGGCCAACAATACCTCAGCTGTACGTGAACGGTGAATTCGTCGGCGGGTGCGATATATTATTGTCCAGTGAGCCTCTACTCTACTATTGTGCCGCATGCATTTCTGACATTAACAACTCGCGAACCAGTGCACCAATCCGGCGAGCTGGAAAAATTATTAGAGAGTAACGATATCATTCCGAAAGTCGACGGCGAGGCCGTTCCTGTCCACGCCGCATAGAGGCATTTATATAAATAATTCTCCCCGCAGACATACACTAATTTGTATCATCTACTCACTACTACACGCGAGCTTTCCTCCACTCTCTTGGACCGACACTTGTCGTTGCGCGTTCAGACCGTGCACGCACTTACGCCTAAGATACCCGCGTCCGAACCGCTCTCTCAAGGACGAGTCTGTGGCGTTCGGCGCGTCTTACAACCGGCAGCTCACAAACCACACCAGAACATCGGGCGAATTCAGGAACCAGTAACGGATGGGTTTCCCCATAATATGAGCTAAATAATACATCGAAAAAAAGGCAAGTTAAAGAGGGTGTGAGGTAGTTGCGATAACGCTATGCTGCAGTGCCGGTGCGAATATAAGACGGAAAAGTGGATGGAAAATGCAAGCTTTGTTCGGTCGAATGTATGATGGGTGGGATGTGTGTGTGAGAGAGCAGCGAGCGAGCGAGCAAATTGAAAATATGGGGGAGTGATAATTTGTTTGCAAGAATAATATGCGGTAAGTAGTAGAGTATAGCTTGAGCCCGGGCACAAGCCATATAGTATGTAGCGAGCGTGATGAGGCAGCCGATGCAAGCTGAGAGCATGACAATTAAACGTGCATCGCGTCAAGGACCTTCAGTCCGACTGACGGCGGGTGGGTCGTGTCAGGGCGTGGGCGTAGGCAAGGATAAGTTAGATGGGGGTTTGCCGAGAATTAGACTTTGACTTTGCAGGGTTGAGTATGTAGCAGGCGATCCGTCTAGGAAAATGTACAAGAGCCTGGCAGAGACAACCAAGTGAATATTAATATTGACGAAATAGACAACAAGATACGCTCAATATGCTCACCGAACACAGTGGGGGCAGGGAGCAAGCGAGCCAGCGCTTGCTTGCTTACGCCCGGCAACACAATGCCGCCCAGAACCCGCCCTTCCGTCCATGCTCGTCCTGCTCCCCCACCCGCTCCATCTGGTCGTAAACCCCCATCCCCCTCGCCGTCCCACCCACAGCAATCGCCGACCCCTGCTGCTGCTGCCCCCCATACAAAAAGCTCTCCGACCCATTCCCATTCATCCCACCCACACCCACACCCATATTCCTCGAATTCGGCCCAGGCGACTGCCTCCCGAACTGATTCTGGTTCTGACCCCCCGCATTCGACCCCCGCAGCGGGGCAATCGGCGTCGTGCTCGCAGCGTTGTTATTATACCCATTTCCAGCGGCGTACGGGTGTGGCGGCAGCGCTGCACTGTTGGTCTGCTGCTGACTCGTCCGCCGCGAAGGCGCGAGGGGCTGCACGCTCCCGATGTTGCCGTTGCTCGCCTCACGCGGCGTGCCGTCGCGCGTGCCGGTGGTGCGCCGCGTCTTGTTGACGTGCGCGGGGGCGGGGGTGAGCACCAGGGGTTGGGACGGGGAGGCGGTGTCTTGGGCTCGAGAGGTGCGGTGGCCACGTTCGCGTTCTCGTTCGCGGCGATGCTCGCGGTCGGCACGTTGGCCGTGCGGTGAGGCGTTGGCGTGCGCTTGAGCAAGCGCAGCGGATGGCGTCTGCGAGCAAAGAAAAAAAATTACTTAGAATGCGGAAGGTGCAACACGCCAGCCAAATGACATACGCTTTTCGACGCCTCCCAGCCCTTACCACCGTTCAGAAGCATCCAGTCGAATATGAGATCCTCCTGCTCTCCAGAAGACTTGAGAACCTTGGTGAACAATTCTCGGAGAAAGTCATAGTCCGGTGTCTCTTCAAACCCAAGCTTCCGCACGTAATTCATGTATATTCCAAACTCCTCTGCGTGAATTCATCAACGACGACACAAGGAGGAAGCAGCGAAACCAAAGCACGCACCAGGGAAACCCTCGCATAGCTCCGCGATCGGCGTGGTCTGCTTCTTCTCGCCGATCTTCTCGTACTTCTGCTTGTTCGTCGCGGCACGGAGGCCCTGCCAGGGCAGCCCGCCTCGCAAAAAGTACATGAAAACGTGGCCCAACGACTCGAGATCGTCTCTCCGTGACTGCTCCCGTCCGAGATGCGTGTTGATCGACATATACCGCGCAGTACCCGAAAGCGACTTGCGTTCCCGGTAAGGTATGTGCACCTTTGTTTTCGGATCGCGGTAGTGCTTGGCCATGCCAAAGTCTATGAACAGTCGTGGTTATTGGTTTGGTTACATGGAAGGAAGGGTGCGAGGCGAAAACATACCAATGATGTGGATGGTGTTCGCATTCTTGGAGCCAGGTACGCCGATAAGGAAGTTGTCGGGTTTAATGTCGCGGTATATTAATGACTTTTCGTGGATGGCTTGCACGCGGGTGACCTGATCAAAAATTTGAGCGTTTCAGGTGATGAAACAAGCGAGAAAGCACCGTACCATCTGCTTTGCAGCCATACACACCGTCTTCACCGTGAACTTGCGGCCACACATGTCGAAGAGGTCTTCGAGGTTGGGCCCTAGCAAGTCGATGACCAAGACATTGTGTAGTCCTTCTTGTCCGAAGTGATGTACCTGCGGAACACCGGCTGCGAGAATTGACAGTCGAAATCAGCGTGCCTGCAAAAGAGCAACATGCAGCATAGTGCTAGTAGCAACATACGAGTGCCGTTCAGAGTCCTGTAAGACCGAAATTCGTCGCGTAGTTGGGGTGCGTCGGATTTCCGAGGTTCCTAGAGTAAGAGACAGGGTGAATGCCAAGTAAAAAAAAGTTGGATAGTGCTGGCGCACAAATTTGATTGCGACCGGAGTGTTTGCGACCATTTTTGTACCTGGAGGGATGCATGGTTAGCGATTCAGCGAGAGCGAAGTGCTGATGCGGAAAGGAAGGAAAAGATGCAAGCTGAGGATGGTGTACACGCTGCGCCTATGTGTTTGGACGACCCGCCAGCGCAAACTTAACCCTGCTAACAGTTCTGCATCACCTCCGTCTTTTCTTCCACTGTGCCTGGCGTCTAAGCCAGCGCATCACAAGGTTTCACCGGCATTCACGGTACCCGCAGCGAAAGCAGTCCCGACCGTCGGTAGCTCGATAACATCCGACGGAACGTGCACCTGGAACCCTTCCCTGTGTTTAGAGAGCAGAAGGAGGGCAGACTGAGACCAATTCCAGCGCAAAGACCCTCCCGGTGCATACAACATCATCATCACACAGCACCGGCAACGACCGCAAAGACTCCCATATTTTTGACGCTTCTGCGCAACAAAGGAAGAAAGAGGAGAGGGAAGGGTAGAACTTACCCTCGAAGACGACACCGAAGGAGCCTTCACCGATTTTCTTGCCAACGCGGTAGTGGTTGCCGACGATGCCATTGGAGGTTGTTGTGGATGGTGGATGCGAGGAGGAGGATGCGATAACGTGTGGGGTCGACATCGGGGGTATAAGGAGAGAGGGAAACCCTGAAAAGCTGCCCGAGAAGCCAAGACGGAAGTTGCAACCAGGATATGGTGTTTACCTTTGTTGGTGCTTTGATGCGCCTTCTTTCACCTGCAACTAAGGTAGACCCCATCCATCCTCGACGAACATCACATGATATTTCCATTTTCGGCGAAGTTCACAGAAACTGGTCCGTTCCATACCTTGCAGCTTTAATTAGCCAAATCCCTTCGACTAGATTGTGTATTTGTCCTGTATCCTACTTTTCTTACCTCAATCCATTACATTTTAGTGTCTCCCTGAGCTGGAATTATCGAAGATAGCGGCAGTGTACCAAAATGGATCTCCCGTTGATGTCCCATCACAAAAACCTAGTTGGCTTAATTCGAGCTTGCACACCGATTGTAGAGCTCTAGTATTTTGTATATACACTCTTTATAACAATTTAAACAAATTGGTCGAAGGAATTTGGCTCATACTACGTGATTCCTTCAATATTGACGATCTCGCCGAAAATAGAAAAGTCATGTGATGTTCGTCGAGGGTGGATGGGGTCTACCTTAGCTGCAACCTTATGCCTTTTCAACGTTCTCACTGGAACCCTGAGCTGCTCAGAGTCGTATCTTACTCACGTTATCGGTCTACCACTAGATTTTCCGCAGCGTCTCGCAATCAATGAACGTCGACTGACGTCTGCCGCCTTGTATCTCTTCATGTGCAATGCCTATTCCTCATTCTCCTGCTGGGGGTTTCTTATGGCTGCAAGAAACACAACACAGTCTCTCATTTCGGTCTCATTTGAGTCTACTACAACTTGTTTTCCGTGCTGTAAAAGCCCTGTTTGCCGATCATTCTTGGTGCCACCGCTTCGAGCTGCTTCGACGTTTCAATAATCGACCCTGCCGAGTGGCTTCTACCACAAGCCCAAACTGACAAGGTTAATATGAAGCTTTCAGACATCCAGGACACTTGCAGGACACGCTATGTTCAGCGCGCCAATGGAAACGCTTCTAGGGCTCGGGTCTTTGCAAGGCATGACTTGGTTGACCCTCGAACTCGCGCATCCTGCAGTGTGCTGGAACCTCGCTACTGCCGTCATTGAAATCCGCGGTCAAACGCACCTCTGGAAAACTTTTCCCCGATGTATTGCATCGAAGTCATCATACTGTGACCTACATAGCCTGCGCCTCAAGTGTATGAACCGGACGTCAATCCAAAGTGCAATGGCATGATCATGAAATGCGCAATTTTCATCCGAGACTCTTGGGAACGAGTGGTGAGCACACGGTCTTCGAAGCGGTAGTCACTGGCACAATCCTAGCACTGGACATCATTGGCAATACACTAGGGCTCACCGACGTCGACATCTCAACCCGCTATTTCCGCCCTCACACGCACCAAAGCACAGCTCGGCCAGTACCTCCTTGTTTCCTTCCACTGCACATTCCTCCGCCTCCGCCGCACTCTCCATTGGGTCCCAGCTCACGTCGGCATTCATGGAATGACGCCTTGGCCAAAGACGCTGCGCTCGGACTCACACTACCCATTAAATCGGCGATCAAGGCGCTTCAATCCACCCTTCCCAACTGCAGGGCGGCTCAGCAGATGCGGAATTCTCCGGATCTGGTCAAGGAGTGGACAACGACCCCCCGGCGCCTGCCGTCTCCGACAACATGGTCCCCGTCCCCGAACTGCCCCTGAAACAGCCTCTCACTCCCTCCTCAAGAGGATGCTGCGACACGATAGCAATCCACCCAAACGATCGTCTGGCAGATGTAGCGCTGCAAGAGGAGCCTTCAATTCCGCTTATCTTGTCCTCTTGTCCAATCGAGCACGCACCATAATCCCTCAAGTTAAGAGCTATCAACAAATTGAAGTGCCTTCATTTCCCTCTCGCGCCGTTTCTCGGGCAATCGGACTACCATCCTTCTGTACACCCAGCTAGAAATTGTTTGAGTTCTCGGTAGTCTCATACTCGAACAACGAGCGTCTTCGGAACAATAGATTTCACTTCCTGTATTTTTCATGGCTTGACTTGAATTTGGTTTCCCGCGTTTATCACGTGAAAAGTGGCCTGTGACACCAGTATGTCACAACTCCGCACCGTTGAGCCGCGTCCGGAACGACGCGCCAACCTATTTTACACTATCTCGTCTATCTTCTACGCATTCCCATCCCATCTCGTACACCGCTGCCGATAATCATGCCTTCGAACTCCCTTTCCGTACCCTCCACAAAGATTGGCCGGGATCTCGCGCGCGCCGCCGACGTCCTGCAGACAATGCAGAACGCCGAACTCGAACTTGGTGGTGTCCTACCACCAGGCGACTCGCCCAACATCCCGCCTGCTGCTTTTGGCGCCGGAGGACATCAGGGCTCTATGTCAGTGGCGTGTAACTGAAATTGGGTCTGAAATCGGTTATTGACGCCCAAGGTCGAAAGGCTCAAACAGTTTGATCAGTCCACTGTAACGAGCCGCAAGGGATCGCAGGCACCTACGCCTCCGCAATCTGTCAAAGGCATTGGGAAGAAAGGTATCATGGTTCAATCTGGCATCTGGCGAGCCATCCAACACCGTATTGCCCAGTCGCGAAACCAGACTATTCAGAGAATAAGATCGTACTAGCCATGGTAAAGCCACGCCCCTATTCTGAATATCTGTTGGTTTAGTCTGCGATGATGATGCAGGTCGGGCTACCAGCTCGAGGAAAATCTTACCTGAGCAACAAATTAATGATCTATCTCAAAGTGGGCTTGTTGCCGATTTGCTTCGCTTCTCATTAATTCAATCCTCTGAAGTGGCTCGAATACGATGTCAAGGTATAACGAGTCGAGCTTTGCCTGTGGCTCATGCTGATTGTAATAGGTTTTTAATGTGGGGCAGTTAAGGCGGACCAGGGCGAAGCAAAGGGCTCAACAGTATATATCTTCGATCTCAAATATCCAGGCTCTGATGTCCCTACAGAAGTGGCGTCCAAGAAGACCACAGCGCGATCTTCTTCAGCCATAGCAATGCTGAGGGCACCCTTTCCCGCGATCGCCTCGCTGAGGATAGTCTAGAGATGCTCATCACCTGGCTAAAATCCGGCGGGAATGTTGGAATACACGGTCAGTCCTGCGCGCAAAATTCTCGTTCCGCTCTTATTCAAATTCCAGATGCCACCAACAGTACGATATCTCGACGCGCCAAGATAGAAGCTCGAGTTGCCAAAGAGCCTGGCATGATGTTGATCTTTCTCGAGTCGATATGCGACGATCCTTCAGTCATCGCAGCCAACGTCGCCCTCAAAGTTAGCTCAGGGGACCCCGACTACAAAGACTTCTCTCCGGAGTCAGCGAAGGCTGATTTCCTGCGTCGCATCCACGAATACGAAAAGGTCTACGAAACGATAACCGAACCGCATCTATCCTACCTGCGAATCACCAACGTCGGGCGAGAGGTGACGGTTTCAAGAATCAACGGCTATCTTTCGAGTCGAATCGCATTCTATCTTATGAATCTGCACCTCAAGCCACGCAGCATATTTTTCTCCAGGGTTCGTTATCACTTTATTCATCTGGTCTCCGAGTCTTCATCACTTTTGAATTTAGCACGGCGAGAGTCAATTCAACGTCGAGGGTAAAATAGGCGGAGATTCACTTCTGTCGCCTCGAGGCATGGAATACGCGAAAGCCTTGCCAGATTTGATCAAGAATAACTTTGGAGATCAGCCTTTGACGGTAAGGGGGGTTTGTTTTTCGCTCCTATGTGATGACTCTCAAGTTCCTGGCAAAGGTTTGGACATCCACATTACGGCGTACCATTCAGACTGCAGATCATCTCAACTATACCAAGTTGACCTGGAAATCGCTCGATGAGCTGGATGCAGGTGTGTGCGATGGGATGACCTACGAGGAGATTGAGGCAAAAGACCTTGATTACTCTGTTCAGGCTGCTACTGAATGGATCATAGGAAGCGTATCCTGACGATTTCGCCAACCGTGACGAGGACAAGTTCAACTACCGATATAGAGGTGGAGAATCGTATCGCGACGTAGTGGTGAGACTGGAACCAGTCATCATGGAGCTTGAACGACAAGAGAATATTCTCATCATTGGACATCAGGTATGGGTCTGAGTTCTACCTCAATGCAGCTAGCTTGACCGATTTCTCTAGGCCATTCTTCGGTGTTTGTGAGTTTCAATATAGAAATATGCTTACCCGAATATGCTGATCCAATGCTTAGGTACGCATATTACCATCATCTCCCCCAAGACGACCTCCCCTACATCAAAATCCCGTTGCACACCGTAATAAAATTGACCCCCAAGGCCTACGGATGCGACGAAGAAAGGCATGATTTTTTATCGAACGATTTCGAGTCGTGAATTGACTTTTTTTTGCAATTAGATACGCGGTGCCAATTTCGGCCGTAGATACGCATCGCGCAAAGCCGAAAAACCCCGAACCTGTTGTCCAGATCTCTACTTCCAGACAGTACTTCGCGCCAGAAGAAACGACCGCCTAGAGCTGAAGTGCAGGCTGGAACTTTGCCCAGAGTATCCCCCATGTCCTCCTGATAGAGTCAGGTGTAGAGAGGTGTAGAGTATATACTAGCCTGGGTCGTAAATGGGCCTACCTAATTGACATGGGACCATCGAGACGTAAAATAACGGTATCCCACCCCAGCCTCCGGTTATCTGCCCCAAATTTTGGGAATGGCCCCATTCTGTGGGTATTTAATCTCAACGCCCAGAACTTCCAGCCATTTCCCGAGCCCCCACCTACGCTCACCTACACCCACCCACAACCGCCTATCATCATGTCTCTTTCTGGTGCCGTTCGCTCTCTGGGTTCGCGCCGAGCCCTACCAAATATCCGCTCCATGCATTCCCTCCACTCCCCTTTCGGCGCCATGACATCCCGCACCGTACCATTCACAGGCACAGAAAAACGCTCCCCCGATTCGCTCACCATGGAGTTCGGTGCCACACGCTTGAACGTTGTCGCGAGCGCCCCCGTTGACAAATTCAACGGCGTCCCGTTGGGCGCCTTTGCCGTCGCAACACCTTACCAAACGAGTGCCGAGGCACAAACTACGAAACCAGCGGAGACGCGGTTAGGTTCGCGGCAATAGTAACTTACAACGATCGAAAATGAGGGAGGGCCCCGGAGGTGGGATGGCGGTGACGTCGACATTGCAGAGGGGATGAGGCTAGGCTATATTCTTGAAGACCAACTGAAACTTAATTGTACAATATATTATATGATGAAATCGCGGACCCACAGCGGGAGGAATTGTAATTCTATGCTAGTAACGGAATCCCGTCCTTCACCGAGTCTTCGATGTTCTCTATACATACATAAGTACTGCAGGATTGAGGTTTTTCGCCGCTCGTTGCGCAAACATGAGCTGCCTCCCCCCCTTGAATACTTGATTGTTTTTGTCTGTACTCGGCTGCCTACAATATGAAGTCCGCACATCGGACGGATGGTGCTCAGAATTTTCAGAACACTAGCGGTCGTTACGACGCGCATATGGATGAAGTCACCTTGGCGTTAATT
Source organism: Favolaschia claudopus (assembly GCA_037176885.1). Taxonomy (NCBI): domain Eukaryota; kingdom Fungi; phylum Basidiomycota; class Agaricomycetes; order Agaricales; family Mycenaceae; genus Favolaschia; species Favolaschia claudopus. The sequence continues at coordinate 65,237 of JAWWNJ010000225.1, forward strand.
CACCACATCGTTGCCAGTAAGATAATTCACCCTCTCCGCCGTGCTTCTCCCTTGGAGCCATGACTTACGCGAATAATGGTTCAGGGATTGAAGCTGGTGTTTGCGTCCGCGGCGATGCACTGCTAACACTAATTCAGTGCGAGCAGCAAAGTTCCGCGGTAGATGCGTGCACCCAGAGTGATAGAACGTCTACGGTTTCGAAAGACGGAGTAGTCAGAATTGCGGGTAAGGACCTCCAAGGGGATTGAGAACCTACAGAGAGCGACGGGAAGAAAAGGACATTTTTCTTCAGTGCTTGGCGGGGAATAGACATCGGTGTGAGGGGGCTTGACCTTGAGAAACTTGTCAAGCGCCATACAGAGTTACCCGGCGTGAGGATGGTCGAGAGCTCGGTGCATCGTAATTCTTGGCGACCTTAGGCAGACGGGTATCTCAGAGACGGATTGAGTGATATGGGAACGGCGGGGAACGCGAACGTTGACCCAAGACATTCTGCATTAATGCGTGCGTAGTCGTTCGTGGGTCAAAGACGTCGGTGACCGCGACTCTAAATCGGAAGGTAGTTAGAGGGAGCCATGACGGTCCATGAGGTGCACTAGGCGCGAGAACGTTTGTCATGGCGGAGGTTTCGAAGCCGAATAGAAAGAGGAGTCAGGGTGGGATTGGCGCGAAGGTGCGGGGGAGTCTCCATTGACGTCGAACGAACCAGGTCAACGCAAAGTTGAACGAACCAGCGGCCAACCGTCCAGTTCGGTTTGAACGCCGACGATGAGAAAAGCCTGACCGTAAAACCCCAAAATTAGCGAATGCGATGTTACTTGAAAAGAAGAGCAAGGATGGCCAATGATACACTCGGAAATTAGTTCTTCTGTAAGACACCATTGACGGCGTAATTTTGCACCGGGGAATAGAGGAGCTAGCGGACCAGTCGGACTGCAGGTATAATGTTAAAATGCGTGCTGTTGACATACGTTTCTGCAAAAAATGATGAGGTGACGTGCTCTTTGTCGTGGGGAACACACACCCCATCTGAAAAGAAATCCCACCAAAAGCTACTGATGCAGTAACGAGGAGCGTCGCGCAAGCTGCAAATCGCTCGATGAAAGATGCAAGACATTGAGTTCAATTGACAGTTTGATGCCTGAGGCCAACGTTATCATTTGAGCAAGGACAGAGCGCGAAAAAAAAATTGCTTGTTTGTCAGTCAACACTGACTGCTGTGACATAACTCAACATCATCCGATACAGAAAATTACTGGAGAGCAGCCCTTCGTTGTGCCAAGAGGATGCGTACAAGTTCCATGGCTACCGGCAGCTTGAAATGAAGCCTGAGAATACAAGTGTACCGTTAGAAGAGGTTAGAAGTCGACTGTCGCAAGGTTGATTCCGGGGATTCAATCTCAGCGAATTGTCGACGGCTAGTAATCCGCCGTCCAAGGGAGTGGGAGGACATGGCCCGAAAGAAATCAGAGTTAGATATCCCCAAGTTTGTCTGCTTAGAATAGACAGACAATCCCTTGGGAACGGAAACTGCCATCCAGAAGGGAACCGGTAATCGGTCAATGCGGACCTCGCCGTTGGACAAGATTCGACTCCGACACGCTGTCCCGCAAGAGAAATCGTGGTCGTATGGTGACATACAGCAGCTGTTAGATTGGTGTCCAAGAGCTTGGTTTGATACTACAGCTTTGCTTGATGAGCATAGACCACGGACTCGGAAAGACATTAGACAATGTTTTGTGATGACTGGTAAGAGCAAAGAGCCGAAAAGCCGAAACTCCTACAGGCCCGATTTGGCAATTCGCGGCTTTTGTCACGGTGGCATCACCTCCCGCTTTACAGCTGTCCAGTGCGTTTAGGTTTTCAAGTTTTCCGGTTCCTCGTCAAGCTATATCTCTACAGGAATAAGTATGTCGGAGTTGGACGAAGCATATCGAGCTGTTCAGGTGCTCGAGCTCAAGAAGTCACATTTGCTGAAGGAGGCAAATGAAGTCGACCTTGAGCTGCGCCATGCCAAAGCAAAACATGGTCGACTACTCAACCAGATGAACGCCCATATCTTCAAGCTTCCGAATGAAATCCTCAGCCATATATTCATGGAATGTCAGCGAACTCCTGGACGTAAAGTGATGCCTGTTTCTTTCGAAATTCTGGTCTCGCACGTCTCAAGCATGTTCCGCCAAATCGCAGTCGGGACGCCTCTGCTATGGACTGCCATCGTAGTCAAAGTCCGTCCGCGCCAGCCTGTTGCGCGGAAGATTCTTGAGTGGAAACTCGAGCGCGTTCGAGTCTATCTGGAGCGTTCGGCATCTTGCCCCTTCACGACCACGTTCGACATCTTGGGCCCGTTTGAATTCCAGGTGGAGCAGATACTTGATCTGATATCCAAGCATGCGTCTCGCTGGCTTCGGCTTTCGATTTCCATGAGAAATCCTCCGGCGACAACTCTGGAAATCTGGCAGGCGTTGCATATGTTATGTGTTCCTGCGCTGGAGCATGTCTCTATTCTACTCTCGAAGCTTCCCGTGGCCGGAAACCATCTCACCGATGGCTCGGAATCCATAGACAATACGCCGCTCATTTTCCGGGGAGGTGCCCCTTCTCTCAAGTTTGTAAGACTGTCAGGCATTGCCCTGGGATGTTTGCAACCGCCCCTGGAACTTGTTGAAACACTGCATCTTAGCAGCTGCTCGCTCAACTACTCGTCCTTCCACACCATACTTTCTGGCATCCCTAATCTCCTCAACCTTTCACTGCACCGAATCCACATCATTGACCGACCCACCGATTGCGCCTCCATCCAACTGCCACAACTTATCTCCCTCCGGCTATGCGGAAACCTTTCAGATGAGACCCGCCAGCCCCATCGCATTCTTCGTAAACTCAACACACCCGCACTCGAGTCCCTTGTTTTGAAGGGCCTGGACGCCTTCGATGAACAGGTTTTTCCGACGGTGCACACCCTCACGCTGCATCAGTGCCCATTCTCCGCAGGCGAGATGTTCCGCATGCTGCGTGCATTCCCCGCTTTGACAACGTTTCGTCTCGACGAATCACTACCCGATGTCCTCGACCTGCTTGGAATGCCTGACGTCGCTGGCAAGCCACCATGGCTTAAGCTACATACCCTCGCCGTGACAGACATGGAACCGGCTGATGTCGCGCTTTTGTGCGACATGGTTTCCCGCCGTCAGACGATGGGGACGCCGCTGTCCTGTGTACTGCTTGATCGGCGGAGTCGGGTGGTACTACGAAAGAAGAATCAACTCGAGTGGCTGCAGAAGACTCCTGGTCTCCAGGTAGATCGACATGATGGAGTGTATTCGTGGCCAGTGGGATTGGAATACGAGGATCATGACGAGGGTTTTTGGGATGCCGATTTTCCACGAGAATCTTAAAACACTGTGTGTGACCTACTCTTTGTAACTGGACCTCCTCGAGGACGAATGTATAATCGCATTAATTTGAGGCATTGGTCCATAAAAGGAAGTCGATCATTCATGGCACGGCTACGTAATGCTGACTGGATTTGTCACGATTGATGCCACAGTCAGCATCCCGAATATTCATTTGCTGCTTGCTAAAAACCACGACCATCGCCGACTATCCCTCCCCCTTGTCTCTTTTCTCCATCGTGATATCCCCTACAAACCACTGCACTCTGGTGCACACTCTCCATGGCCAACCGAGTCGTCAAACTCAGCATTTTGAATGATGTTGTACGAATCTGGTCTTCCTTCCAAATTCTACAAATTTTCTCAGTCAGATTGCCTACAGATCTGCCCAAACTGCGCCATCGCTCAGCATGAGCTATTTGAGGCCATCAATCACTGTAAAGACGACCTCAAATTGCCCTTGGAGTTCCAGCTAGAGTTTCTCCCTTTCCGGCTCATCAACACAACGGTGCTGCCGCAGGACTATGAGCCCAAGATCGAGAAAGCCGATTATTTTGTCAATGTGTTTGGCGCGGAAAGCTTTGCCAAGTTTCAGGAAACCATATCAAAGTGGGCCACGGAGAAAGGTGTTCCCCTGTAAGCCTTGCTGCGCTTTGACGGTATACGCAGCAAACTAAGGTAGAACAGGTCATTCCGTGGGGTCGTATCCCAGTCGACGAAGGCACATCGCCTGTCCCGCAAGGCGTACCGCACTGGCGGGGCCCGATTGCAGCTACCGTTTCTCACCGCGATCTTCCGCGTACATCTGCAGGAAGGCAAAGACCTTGGAGACAACGACGTCCTGAGTGATGTAGCAGCGGAAGCTGGAGTGATGAGTAAGGCGGAGGTGTGCGGTGTTTTTCTTCTTCCCTATATTCATGATCTAATACTCGCTGTAGGCTATCGCCTTCCTGAACACCAATGAGCTGGAAGACGAGGTTAACAGTATGTGTGACGAGGCGCGCGCGAAAGGCGTTACTGGCGTACCCCTTGTCGTAATAGACGGCAAGTGGGCTGTCTCTGGAGGTCAGTCGTCCGACGTGTTTGTCCAAGTGCGTTGTTCCTATCCTGTCCTCATCAAGTGTCTTACATCTGTCTGTGCGTTCAGATTTTCCAGAAGCTTGCGGGGGTTCATGCTGCCAACGCCAATCCACCGCTTCCGCGATTACCGCCACCCGCAGTCGGTACCGCAATTGCTATCTAGATTCGCAAACTTTACTATTCGTTTTGATGGACTGCACGCGGGTGGAAGGTTTTTAAATATTGTTGAGTTTTCGCACTGTATCTAACACTGTATCCACTCTATACTCTGATGACATTCTGTTTCTTGTGAAACCGAGCCAAAAACTGCGCAGCCAATCGATATGCGCAAGGTTGCATGCATATCCATCCATGACAAGTGCCTCTTGTCATTCTCGAGCGGTACTCGGGTACGGCATTCCGTGACCGGGCTACCGCTCCAAGCATAGCTTGAGGCCCGCTTCCTGAGTTCCTTCCGCCCACCTGCAAGAAGCACTTGATAAAACAAGTCGCTCTGTCATCGGAATCCCCCGTGTTTCCTTTTTTTCGCGTTCTCAGTTGCCAAATGAGGGCTCTTGTCTGCCACACATACGGTGTGGGCGATGAAGAGCGCATCCGCTGGGTGGGGGGGCGAAGTTCCATGTGCCTTAACCGGGACCATGGAGCGTCCAGGGGAGCAGAGCTGAGCTGTGAGAGATGTGCATTGGGGTTGTACCATATATCCATTTTTTCTCAAGGGCGTACCGTGGTAGTGGTCCATGGATCGTGATATTTGATGATCGAAATGGTGAGTCGTCCTACGATTTTCGTGGGACCAGTTCTGCGGTGCTTTCGTTGCGACCGCATACCATCGTCCACATAATTAAAATCGAGCTTCACCTGTGACATACGTTCATGAAGAGAAGCCACCAAATCGGGTAACATCATTTCCTTATTTGAACGCGACCGAAATTTCCCGGGGCACGTCATTGCTCCACTGCTGAAAACTCTTGGAGGTCTTGTGCAACGGACTCTTACGGGCTGCGCGTCTCTTTCTCTCACTCTCCACCACCACACCGTTAACGTTCTAGCCTGTCTATGCCTCTCGTATCCAATTCTGAGTCCCATGAACAAAGTCGTCCACGAAATCACTGGTGGTATGTCTGGATCCCTCTTTTCGGCGCTTTTATCTGGTTTGGTCCGTGGTTTGTGTTGGATTTCAGCGTTTCTGGCGTTAAAGCGCGTAACAGGTACCATTTTATCAATGCTTATAACATGGCTCGCTCAAGGAGGCACTGGACGTCCACGATATCGTACGAATGGACTGCTGTTGAACATGATGGATATTAAAATCACTCTTCGTTAGGCTCACAAGATCAAACCATTGCCTATATATCTGACGTCGGCGCTGATATTTTGAAGCCTCTCTTCATTGTCGGATGCAGCATCACGGTGAGTTCTACGCAGAGTAGAGGGCCGAGCGCAACCAGCTAACAAGTGATTGAAAGGCTGTGACATTTTTTTCGTCCCTCGTTATTGAGCGGTACCTGAGGCATTCCGGAAGGTCAGCGCATCTCACCCTCGTGTTAGGACCTGTACGATTGGCCACAATTTTTTTCAGGCTCATCACGACCATGCGCCGAAGAGAAAAGGCATTCAATGTATTGGCGGCCCTCGGCGCATTCATTGGCGGCGTTGGTCTCATCCTTCTTTCTGTCTTTGATACCGCGCGACACATGCACCTTCATCGAGGTTTTCTGCTCATGTTCATGCTGGGTGTAGTTGTCTCGGCAATTTTCACTTGCATTGAGGTAGATATAGTGATACAATGCCGTCTTGCCTCTCAACCTGACGTTGTATTGTTCAGTATCGCTGGATTAGCAAAGACTTTTTCTACGTCCGTCAATTGCGCATTGCGTATGTCGCAAAAGGCATCATCGTCAGCATCCTTGTTGTCCTCGCCGTTGCTTTCGGGGTCGCCCTCTTCACGCGCAAGGCTTTTGATGCCGGCGCCATCCTCGAGTGGATAATCGCTCTGGGATTCACATTCTACATGCTCACATTCTATTACGACCTCCGCCAGGCCAAAGGGGTCAACAGAGGCGAACTCGACCCACAAGCGCTGCAAAGCCAGCGCCGGGCTATGATGATGAGACAGCGACTTGGACTTGGACTTGGTTCTCGTCGTGCTCGGTAACGCAAATAATGATATGAATTAGTAACGAACGAGTTTGTACACAGACAGCACTGACGATAATTAAAGTGTATCAATACCACATACAACTGCACTATATCCATACATACATGACTTGTTTCCACTCACTACCACGCACTGGGGACCTGCAACTTGTTGCCACCATTCTGCTCACTGATCACTAAGATTGAGCTCCCGGTCGAGCTGACGAGCAAGCTCCCTATCTTTCTCCTCCTGCTCCAGTTGTCGCTTCTCCTCGTCGGCAAATTGTTGGAGCGCGAGCTCATTGTCCCTTTCCTCCTGTTCCTTCCGCCGTTTCTCTTGTTCGTACTCTTTGAGTGCGAGCTCCCTGTCTTGCTTCTCCTGCTCTCTTCGCCTCGCAGCCTCCTCTTCCACGCGCTTCAATTCTCGAAGCCGCTCTTCTTGCTCTCTCCGCCGCCTGGCATCTTCCTCTGCTTGCTTCCGTGCACGCTCTTTCTCTTCCTTCTCTTTTCTCTCCTGTTCTCTCCTCAACCTGGCGTCTTCCTCCGCTTGTTTATATGCACGCTCTTTTTCTTCCCTCTCTTGTTCTCTCCTTAATCTAGCCTCTTCTTCCACCTCCTTCTGCATGCGCTCCTTTTCCTCTCTTTCCTCCCTCTCCTTCTTCTCTCTCTGCCACCTGGCCTCTTCTAATGCCTGCATCTGCGCAAACTCCTTCTCCTTCCTCTCCCTGTCTTCTGCTTTTCGTCGCGCAGTGTCGTCCTCTACCTGTTGCAGAGCCTGCAAACGCGCATTGTCGGGATTGCTCTGTGCTTGCGCCGTGTGGCCTTTGGGAGGAGGCGTAGGCACACGACCCGCATGAGATGAACTGCGCTCGCGCGCCGGTGGGGTCTTTTCTGCCCCAGGCGGAAGAGGCAACGGCGATTGATAACGGGCAAGAAGATACGGATCTGGGAGATCGTTGCGATGATTGTTGGCAGGTGGAGGCTGGGGGTGAAGAGAATTTGGTGGGGGCGAGAATGCGGGGGGTGGGGGTTGGAACGTAGGCGGTGGAGGCTGGTATGACTGTGGAGGAGCCTGATAAGTCTGAGGCTGCTGAAAAGGAGGAGGCGTGGACTGGAATGAGGAAGGCGGGGGCTGTTGCTGGTATTGCGCCGGAGGTGGGGAGAACGACGAGGTTGATCCGCCCGAACCATGACGATTTAATGGGGGTGATGGGCTGGAGTATCCTCCTGGGATGGGAGGTGACTTCGAGAATTCGACGGTGGGCTCTCGTGCCCCAGGGATACTGGGAACGGGGAAAGAAAATCCTCCCGGGCTATCGTTTGATCCATAATCAGGCTGGAGTGGCTGTTCATACCGTGACGAATCTGGTGCAGGAACGACTGAGGTGTAGCCCCTGGATGGAGACTCATGGCCAGCAGATTGTTCAGGAGCAGGAACCACACCGGTATACTCCACAGCTGGACCAGGAATTGGTGTAGGTGAGGATTTTGGGTTCCGCGGGCGGAGAATGGAAGGAACATGCTGGGGAGTCCCTTGTGGTTTAGGTCGGCCCGGAGTTAGTGCACCAGGGACAGCAAGAGATTTCGGGGGGTGTTGTTGTTGCTGCTGCTCAGGTGGTATAGGTGGAAGAGGAGATTCGCGGCCTGTTCTCGGAGGAGAAGTTGAGTGACCACGAGATGAAGGAGGCGACAATCCGTGTCCATTAGCAGGCGGACCATGAGAGTCTGGGTGCCGTTGCGGAGGTGCTGTATAAGGCGGTCGGGCTAATCTTTCGGCGGGATTTAGTTTGGACGGTCGACGCTGAAGATTGGCCGGCTGGACGACCAAACCGGGCCCGACACCAGCTGGAGCATTGGCAAAGTAGGTCATCTCGAGATATATTTCTCCGCGCGATACGCCATTGACTTCGAGCTTCACCCAGTCTGATATCCAGTTCACTAAAACGATAGATGGAAACGATACGGATGTACACACCATCGAATTCACCCGACTTGAGAGTACCGTCCTCAAGATCGATGAAGCCTTGACCAATGACATCCTCCTTCCTTGGTTCTTTGCTCCAACACGAAACCTCCACCTTTCTGAACTTGTCACCACTGCCTTTCAGAATCGGAAAGCGAATTTCCTCGTCCCACATCGGGTGTTGGCCACCCTTGACATCGACCTTGGTGCGCTTAGTTTCCCCTTATATATCAGCATGAGATTTCGGAGATCTAAAAGGTTAGAACATGGGCCAAACCGTTCAAACCAACTTGTGCGAAGACATCTTGTTTCCAGAAATACTTGTCGTTTAGATCTTTGGCCTTTAGTACCACAATCACTGAGTACAAACGTCAGAATCAGAGCGCAGTAGATAAGAATAAGGTCGACCAAGAGTCCCTAACTCGTCGTTTGCCATGAAAGTGAGTAGAAGATCAGAGAGTTAATGGCGCTCAGACTGTCATTGCCAAGGCCTTTAAAGCAGTCACAGCCACAGCATTTATTTGATGCCGACTCTTGCCAGCTGCGGTCACCACCGTCAAACCGTTATCCAGCGCTCAGCTGTGTTTCTGACTGACTACGCACAGCTTGAATGCAGATTAATATAATATGGTATTCAAAAGTCTCTCTGCGATAGTTTCATTACATAGGTATCGATGAACATCTACTCATTTCATGCCTGTATCGAAACGATACTCTCCGGCGAACGGTAGTGCAGCATGTTGGGCACTGGACTGAAGATCATCTAGCAAAGCAGTCAGACGCTGAAAGATTAGGCGCGCAAGGGACGTCTTACTGTATCATGGGTAGCTGCCAATCTCATCCGCATGAGGCATTTGCCGGCCACCGCATCCGTCTCCATCCAGGATTTCCACAGTCCGTGGTCTTGCGGTATGACATTCTTCAAGTGACCCCGAAGCATCTCCCAACCCACGCCATTATAGTGCAGCTTCAGCAGTCGGATGACGCGCTGAAGGTGGTTGTGGATGAGGGTGTGGTAGAATTTGGGATAAGTCTCCTCCAGGGTGGCGGTCGGAATGCAATGCCCGGGCAGGAACTCGAAATTGGTGCCGAGCGCCGCGTTCATCGTCTCTGGATGGACTCGGAGGCCACCGAGGTCGCGGACGACAAAGCCAAGCGGTTCACCAGTCGCAATGTCGAAGCGAAGGAGACAGTTTTGCGCATGGGCTTCGAATACAACGCCGTTTTGCAGTATCACTGGAATGAACGCTTCGCACGCCAGACGCAAGTATCTACGACGGAATCAGAAATGGTTAAACATAGGTAGACGCGAACTGACTTATCCAGGAAGTCGATCCGTTTCGCTTCAGTATCTAGCCCGAATGCGTGCTCCATAGCCGAAACACCAGCGGGTACACCAGCGTGGCCCATCTCGAGCAGCGCGGCGACGACGATGATGTTTTGCCCTGGTTGCGGAACGAACTCATCGCGGAAGATGGCGGTAAAGTGTTTTCGTAACGACGGCTCGACACCATCGTAAACGGCGCTTGCAGGCTCCGTCTCGACGGCAAGAAGATTTCTGTCCATCTTGAGTTTTGGAACAATTTCGGTCGAGAATCGGGGGCCAAAGTCTGCGGTGTAGTGCGAAATTGTTCGCAATGCAGACGAGATTTTCATGTTGATCGAAACTTTGAGCGCCATATCGTCCAGAGCGGGAACAAGCATGGTTCTGAATATTCGTCAATATGGAACAAGATTCTGAGAGCGACGAAGGGACTTCATACCTGATACTGGACTGCCCGAGAGCTTCAATGGTGGGCTGAAGAATTTCAGCGTTTTTGAATTTGTCGAGGACTGTGGGTATTTGCATTTCGTGGACAGGCATGAACATCGTTCCGGGAACATCTTCGGGACATTCGGTGCCTGAAGCCAACGCCGCCTTGTTGACCAAGTCGCGCATTATCGAATCGAATGGACCACGCGTGTGAAGACTGTCGGTTGGAACGCGGGCAAAATGAATCGTGGGCCGGTACCAGTTGTAATCTGAGGTGGCGTTGGGGCACATTCGTGCCCGGTGCATCTAGAGACGATGAGTTCTTTCATACGCTGTATATTTAAAACTGACATACGGGGTGGGTGGGGTGTCCGGCAACAAGGCTTTGTTCCCATTCAATTTGGTGCGAGGCGAGAGTTGGGCAAGCAGGAGGATCCAAGTATGAGGCCACTAGTATAAACGAATGTCACCTCGTATTCGGGAAATTGAGTTCGAACGACGTACATTGCCATTCGAAGGAGCTTTGAAGTTCCGCAGCGATACTGTCACTGAGGGAATTTTGAACGAACACATCCTGGACGAATTTCTTCCAGAGCTCCGTTGGTTCGGTGCACTTGCTGAGGGATGTGAATTTTCCGAGCTCCCAAGGGGGCGGGACCAGGCACGACAGAACCGTTTCACTGATATCATCCTATCAGATAACGGGGCATGAGTTCCGATAACGAAGGATAAATGCAGATCGTCGTACCCGGACCGGATCACCAGAAGTATTTTCGGCGAGAACATAGATTTCAGGAATCATGTCGAGGGGATCCAGAAGCCCAACAATTTTACCGTGCTTGGTAGGCGTCGCATCTTTGAAGACGGGTGGACTATGGAGAGGGACAATGGCGAATATATCGTTGGGGCGAAGAGCACGAGTGATAATTGGCTGTTCTGAGATTACGCTCATAGAGAGGATGACGAGGATCCCGGCCATAGTCTCCGACTGCTTAGCCTCGAGATAAAAGGCCCGCAGCAGACTTTCGGTGACAAGACACGAAAGGAGGCGAGAAGATACGGCGAAACGAGCATGCTCGTGCGGGGGGAGATTGAAACCAGAAGACATTGCGCAGAGGGTTTGTGGTGAACGAAATCATCTAATCCTGGCAGTTTTTAAACTCTGAGGCTGCCAATCAGGTGTCACCCTCTTAGGAAATGGCGCGACACGTCCACATGCGGCCCCGGAAGAGAGATCCAAAAACGAGTTTCTGCTTGTGTGAATAGGAAAACAGGTAATCGGAAATCACTTTCGGCTGGTTGGGCTTCGATGCTTGACCAAATGGGCAAACTAGCAGAGTGCCAACCATCTGCCATCGCTACTGGGGCTGGTTCGTCGGCGGTAGTTGAACGCAAAATTTGTGGTGACCCGGGGAAAAAGGAATGGTGTTTACTTGGCGTTCACGAATAATTTTGGAAGGCTATGACGGTCAATGACAGCAGTGGGATGCGGAAAAGAGGATTGTAGAATCAATTAAGCGCATTTAGAAAAAAATAGCTTATTACCAGCTAGAAAGTTGTTCCGAGGTCATTCCTTCCACGAACAAATCAAGAGAACAGGGACTGAATTTTTTTCTGGGTCGATGGCAAGTATTTCCCAAGGATCTGGTTCGCGGCCGTCGAAAAGCCATCTTGGGCGCGGAATCCTGTGATCCCTACCTCTCGCAAGGTTTGGAACCGTTTGACCGCTCCCCCGGCCGTGGAATGCTGCGTCGGTTCCATTTTAATGGTATTTGACATAATTCGATGTCGTAGTCTTCGTTCACAGGCATAGCCCCACGACGCGACCCCACGTTTGCTCGAGTGTGAGTTCAGAAGGGATTGGCCCGAATAGTTGCCACCATTCTGCAAATGGAGTTGACTGAGAACGATGCGAGCCTGGGTCAGGAGCGTCAGGAGCGAGCTCCGACGATCATGTCTCGAGCCGAACAAACGAACCGCGGTTGTTGGCAGCACTTGATACGAACCACTGGGAAGATTGAACGTTTATTGAAGTTTGCTCATTCAGTCCCCAAATTCCGCAAGAACGACGCTTCCTTTGGCCCGGATGTTTCAAATGATACGTACGTGTCGTGAGTATGAAGGGCCAAGGTATTGCGTAGCGGGGCGGGAAAACCGGAGTGAACTGGTAGAATGAGAAAACCAATGGTTGGTTGCCGTTTACGGTAATGTTTGTAACATGTTGTCTGCTTCTCTCCGGTATCAGGGAATCTGATTAGATTCGATATGATTTCGATTATCAGATAATCGTTAATCGCATATGCTCCACCACATCGCGTTGCTTCGTAGCCTTCGTTGCAATTTCGCTAATCTCATCGCCTACAGACTTCTTCAAAAGTTCTCCGGAAGGCGACCGAAGCCCACGGTTGTATTACACCGCCGACGTTACCGGCGGCGGGCGCGAAAAAAAATGTCCATCGGAAGAATTTACTCGAAGGCCCGAAGCATCCGTACTGCGCCAGGGTTTTCGTAGCGTAACATCTCTTGAACGTTTCCTGTTGATGGAAATCATTCTTCTTTTGCTCCGCTTTCGAAAATAGCATTCGATTTTATGTACACAAATATTTAACATCGAACACGTTCATTCTAGGCCTCTTCCGCCCCCTCGTAGAGGATCAAGTTTGGGAATGGCGCATGGAGATGCTGCATATGGAGTCAGTCAGTCGAGACTCCACTTCGTTTAGAAGCTGCAAAAGCACATACGAATCTATACATCCCTTCGCACCGCATCCGCATAAAGCACTTTCCAGGGAAAGTCTTGACATCCGGCCCAAGCCAAGCATTGTACAGGGCATGATCTTCTGGAATCAAGGCGCGCAGGTGCTTCCGCACGATTGCCCACCCTTTACCGTTGTAGTGAAAGCCCAGAACGCGGATGAGCTGCTGCAGATGATTGTGCATGACTGTGTGGTACATGCGCGCATACACGTCGTCTGTGTCGGATGCGATGATCTAGATTATGCATTCATGCAACAGACCATGAGACAGATCAACAGGAACGCACGCTGTGACCTTCGACAAAGTCGAGCTCGACTCCGGTGGAAGCGCGAAGTGATTCGCGGTGGACACGGAGACCACCAAAGTCGCGAATGATGAAGCCGAGAAGTTCCTTCGTCTTGATATCGAAACGTGCGACACAATTTTGCGGATGAGCCTCGAAGGCAACACCATTATGGATCACCGACGGCAAGAACGCCTCAAAGAATAGTTTGACGAATCTATGACATGTAAGCCGCGTCTGGAGAGAGAGAAGAAGGAAGCGTACTTGTCCAGCCATTCCAAGCGTTTTTCTTCAGTATCCAGCTCGAAGACCCGGATAACGGCGGGGATGTGCCCGCCCTCCCCAGCATGGCCGCTCTCTACCAGCGAGGTACAGACGATAAGGCGCTCGCCACGGTCTTCGCTGGTGTTTTCGTACGCCTCGCGGATAATAGCTGCGCAGTGCTTGGCGATTTCTCCGTCAGGGTGCGAGTGGACGACAGAGGCCAGCTCCCTAGCCACCGTAACAATGTTACGATCCATGGTGAGAGCAGGGACGACTTGCGACGAGAATCGCGGGCCAAGGTAGGCAGAGGCGGGAGAAATGGTTCGAACAGCAGACGTGAGCTTGATCCCGACGCCAACTTTGAGGGACAGCTCGTGGTACGCGTTAGGTACGATGACAGAGCTGGACGACGGAGGTTGCTCAGTAACACTATTCAATCAAGGTCGCGTACATGTACGTACCGTATACTCTGCTGGCCAAGTATAGGCAAACTAAACGCGGGGGGGTATATCACCGCCTCAGGGAACTTGGCTTCGATGTGCACCACTTGCAAATCATGCACGGGGACGACAACAAAGTTGTCGGGAACTTTGAGTTCCTCGCCAGCCGCTGCTGAGGCAGAAACGATCAAAGGCGCTGTATACTTTTCAAAGTCATTTGTGATCTTGAGATTCTCGCGAGGTACTCCGACGAAACGCAGCTTGGTGTGATGGAGGTCGTATGTGCCCGGGGCAATATCACGGATAGGAGGTAAGAACATGCGAGTCTTGTGCATCTGGTATTCACTTGAGAAAAATTGGTGGCTGAAAGGGATAGACACTCACAGGATGCGTTGGGTGGCCTTCAACAATGGATTGCTCCCAGTCAATGCTCGGAGAGGAAAACTGGGGTGCAGGAGGCGGATTCTCGAAAGAGTGCTCTGAGCCACATCCGATGTTCAGGGTGTTGTTTGAAGGGATAAAATGACAGACTCACTCGCCCACAAAATAGAACTTTCGAATTCGGCGGTGATGTCTTTGAGAATGGCCTCCTGTACCTTCATACTCCGACCAAATGCTTCCCACATGAGAAGAGGGCTTCGAAGAGGGACCAAAGGCGGGGCGCTAGACATGTCCCAACCCGGAGCGGTCATTGCTTTGAGAATGGCAGTCGCCAAAGGCGCATGCTACGAGTAATCTTGGGTCAGCGAAACGATCGAGATATAATCATAGCGTACTTCGCTCGACTCCTCAGCTTCCTGAGTGAACTCGAAAACGATGGGCAGCATATCCATGGGATCAAGCAGCCCGATCTCTTTGCCTCTTGGATCGGCACCATTGTGTTTGAACACAGGGACGTGACGGAGAGGCACAACTGCGAGAACGTTGTTGGACGCGTATGCGGTCGCAATGTCCGGGGGAAGACTAGAAGAGATGTCGCCGAGAAGAACAACACAGATGCCGATAGCGTCCAAGCCCTCTGGAAGCCTAAGGTATATTCCGCGAGCGAGAGACTCAGTTACAAGGCAAGACAGCATGCGGGCGGCGGTGCCGAAGGCCGCGCGGTCGGCGGGGGGGAGCTCTGGAAACTTGAGAATGCGAGCGGGCATGGCAGATTAGCAGTATGGTGTTCATTCTGGACGACGGAAAGTTATAAAGTATAAAGAGACAAATCGGATAAGTGCGAGTCGAAGCCGGTTCAAGAATGGTTTGGTTTGGACCACAGATGAACCGAGGCTGAGAACGGGTGAGAGTCAACCGAGAACCCATACGGTCATGCCAAGCTGCCCGTCCGGTCCGCCCGCCGCCGAGTTCACGTCATCGCGTGTTGTTTCCCACACGCTTATTTTGACTTCCTTTTGGAGATCTTCCGATTTCTGGATCGCACCCACTTTTTACCCAGCATGCGGCGCGTACAAAATACAAAAAACCGTGTCAAGTCGTGGCATTCCCTTACGAAAACTCCTCTATCATGTCCCCCAAACAAAATACGCCCTCACCGCCGTCTCTCGACGACCACGACATCGAAAAGGGCGAGAAGAATTTCAAGTCCGAAAACGCGCTGCAGCTTGATACTGGGGAAGAATTCATACGCTTTCGCAAACGTTGGTGGCAGCTATGGTGAGGGTTTTACTTCTTTCAGACTTTTTGCGACTCAACTCAAGTCAAATTGTCGTAGGATTCCGGCTGGTATGCCACCTCCACCCCCCGACTCTCTAGATGCAGCGGATGTATGTATCTCGCATCGCTCTGTTCCTCGTTGACTGACCACGATAAAGACCATCCCAATGGTATCCGCGTCGCTGTTTTCCAAACTGACCTATACTTGGATAACTCCCATCATGGTGAGCCATTTATAGTTCGACCCACTTTTGTGCGGTATCTCATCCCGAGACCCAGGTATTGGGCTACCAACGAACCTTACAGGCTACCGACCTCTGGAAAGTGGCCCCGGAACATGAGGCGGGGATTCTATCAGACAAACTCGAAGCGGCTTGGGCGCGACGGGTCAAAGCGGCGATCGACTGGAATGCCGGCCTTGCTGATGGCACAATTTCTCCTCCCTTGTCTTTACGTCTGCGATGGGCAATCAAGGCACTCGGAGGTGGCCTTCGCTATCGCACTCGCCGCGCTCTCTTAGAACAGCGATGGCGCGAGGTGGACGGACGCAAAGAACCTAGTTTGGCTTGGGCAATGAACGACGTATTCGGCCATCTGTTTTGGATCGGCGGCGTGTCCAAGGTTTGCGCCCAGGTTCAACTCCGACTCGTTTTATCTGACTGCCGCGCAGGTTTTAGGCGATACCTCCCAGCTGATGGGACCTATTCTGGTCAAGGTGGGCACTAAAACATACTTAAACGCAACGTGAGCTTAGATATTGCAGGCAATCATTAATTTCGCCAAAGCCCGCGCAACTGCCAGGCAGGATGGGGGAAGTCTTCCCTCTGTCGGCCGTGGTATAGGGATGGCGGTGGGGCTGCTCTTCATGGTCATCATGACAAGCGTCTTTCAACATATGGTGAAGTGGTCATTGAATAATCGAAAAGGATAAACATTCTCACAGTTCATTCGCTGCAGTTTTTCTGGCGTAGCATGACCACGGGCATCCTCGTTCGGTCAGCCTTGACGGCGTCGATTTACAAACGCGGAGTCCGCTTGACAGGGAAAGCGCGCACCACCTTAACGAATTCAGATATTATGAACCACGTCTCCACGGATGTAAGTTTTCTGTCTCACGTTTCCGTGCTCGTTTTTGACGCCAATGCCCAGCTTAGCCGAATTGATGCCTGCGCCCAGTGGTTTGTAAGAACACGTTTATGGAACGTTTCGGTGCCGTGGCTAATCTGCTTGTCGCGATCCCAATAGCACGCCGGTGAGTGGTTCAAAGAAGCGCCCGGTGAACGGAGATTGATTCAGGAATTTGTTTAGCGTGGACGGCACCTATCCAAGGTAGAATTTCCGCAGTGCTGCGGCTTCCCTGGTACTAACGCGTACACAGTCGCCATCTGTCTAATTATATTGTTAACTCAGGTGTGTAAATTATCGGGATTTGATACGGCGGTTTTCAACCATGTTCTAAATTAGCTGGGACCGTCGGCGTTAGCCGGTTTCTCTCTTTTCATCATAATCATCCCCGTAATGGAGCGTATTATGCTTCGCCAATTCAAGACGCGTCGTATCTCCATGAAATCCACCGACCGAAGGGCAAAAGTTTTGCTCGAGGTATTGAGTAGGTGCTGTTTTGCAGTGGTTTCGACGGATATAACCGGTTTTCAGGTTCGATGCGCGTGGTCAAATATTTCTGCTACGAGATTCCATTTTTAAAACGTGAGCACTTTCCGTTTGCGTTGGTTTCTTTTGATTGACCGCTTCATTTGCAGGGATCTTCGATATCCGCGAATCCGAACTTCATGGAATTCGCAAGATTCAGCATTTACAGTCCGGAAAGTGAGCTCTTTTCAATGTTTGCTACATCTCCATTAAGTTTGAACTGGCGACCCATAGTATTGCACTGGCATTCTCTTTACCCGTCCTCGCTTCGACCCTCGCATTCGTAACTTATACTCGCACGACATCGGGATTCGACGTCGCGATCATCTTCTCCTCGTTCAGCCTATTCCAACTACTCCGTCAACCAATGCAATTCCTACCCCGGGCTTTGTCGAATATTGCAGATGCACGAAACGCGCTCCACCGCCTGACGCGTGTGCTGAATGCGGAAGTACTAACAGACGTGCCGTTCCAGATTGACCCCACGCAAGAGTACGCTCTCGTCACGAAGGATGTTTCCTTCGAGTGGGAGTCGGGATCGAAGGATCACGACGCAAACAGTAAATCTGCAGCGGAAACCAAAGCGGCGGCAAAACTCAAAGACGAAGATACGGACTCACAAGACGATCCTCCGTTCAGGGTACAGAATATCAGCATGCAGATTCCCCGCGGGACCCTCGCCGGCGTTGTCGGCCGCGTGGGGTCCGGGAAGTCGAGTCTGTTGCAGGGACTGATTGGCGAGATGAGATTGCTCGGTGGGCAGTTTTCATTTGGGGGAAAGGTTGCGTATTGCGCACAGACGGCTTGGATACAGAACGCGAGTCTGGTGAGTGCCTCTCGTTGCTGCTTGTGTTGTCGCCCAGTTTTCATTGATTATTCCGAGTAGCGGGACAACGTGCTCTTCGGTCGACCGTTCGACTCGGATCGATATTGGGAAGTCATGGAGACGGCCTGTCTCTTGCCCGACCTTCAACTTTTGCCTGACGGCGATTTGACTGAGGTGATTTCGATTTTCAACCGCATTACATACATAATATTGAACATTGAATCACGTGGACAGATTGGCGAAAAAGGTTGGTGTTAAAAGACGTTCGAAAGTGCAGTTTCTGAAGTGTTCATTCGCAGGAATCAATCTAAGGCATGTATTGATATGAGTTCCGTATTTTTCACTGAACTATTTCTCGTTCAGCGGAGGACAGAAGCAGCGAGTGAGTATTTACCCTTCGTCGTGATTCGTGATAGTGACCCTATGGGACAGGTTAACATTGCGAGAGCTCTTTATTGCGACGCGGACGTTCTGGTATTTGATGATCCGCTCTCTGCAGGTTCGTACTGCTTCACCACTTTGCCCGAAAATACTCATGCTAATTTCGTAGTCGATGCGAATGTTGGCAAGAGCCTTTTCCACAACGCCATCCTTGGTGCTGTCCAACGGGGGAAAACGGTGCTACTGGTAGGCCACGTCAAATCCCCTCCTATTTTTCTGACAATGCGACGTGACTCAAGGTCACCCATGCTTTGCATTTTCTCTCCCAGTGTCATTATATATATACACTCGAGGGCGGGCGGATATCTGAGCAGGGTTCTTACCAAGAACTCCTAGAGAAACGGGGAGAGTTTGCTCGACTTGACGCGGAGTTCGGTGGCGGGAATGTAGAGAGTGAAGCATCAGAAAACCTTGTGACAGTCACTGTGACCGTGGACGAGCTGAAAACCAAGTCTGCGAAGGCCGCAGGCACGGGTAAAATCGAAGGGAAGCTCATTACAAAGGAGCGACGCACAACAGGGTCCGTTTCGTGGCGAGGTGTGTATACGAACTAAGCGCGCTGACAAAATACGTACTCACCCGATTTTTTCAGTGTATGCAAGCTACATTAAGGCTGGTCGAGGCTATATCACAATGCCGTTCCTACTCCTCGCTGTTCTCGGGATGCAAGGATGTCAGATCTCCAACTCGTACACATTGGTCTGGTGGCAGCAGAAGTTTGTATTTATTCGCCTCAATCTTTCATAGTTCTAAATCTTCTGTAGCAAATTCAACCAAACTTTCTCGTTCTATCAGACTCTTTATGCGTTGTTGGGCGTGTCGCAAGCGATGTTCACCTTCCTGATGTTTGTTCTTTGCCACCCTCCGTTCTCATTTTGAGCTCATGCGCACTGTTCTGAAGGGGCCTCGCCATAGATATGTTGTCTATGACAGCTGCGAAGAACCTGCACCACGAGTCTGTTCAGAACATGATGTTCGCTCCCATGTCTTTCTTTGGTACGTTGAATCGTTTTGTCCGACTAACCGTCTGCTGATGAATCCTCTGCGTTAGACACCATAGTGCGTTGATTTAATTTTGATACAGTTTCTGCTGATCTCGAGGGATTCTCATAGCCGATGGGCCGTATCATTGGTGTCTTTGGAAAAGACATCGACAGTAAGTGCAATCCTTTTCAACTCTGTCGCTGCCTCTCACCGACTTGGACCACCCAGCGATCGATAATTTATTGACGAGTAAGTTCTTCGATGTGCTCACCCTGGCGCGGCATTTACATCTCCGATTAATCCAGTGTCATTGCGCATGTGTATGTCCTGCCTCTGCATCTAGAGTTTGATCTGATTCTAGAGCAACACAGTCACGTTGGTCATGTCGAATATGTCGAGCGCAATTATCCTCATCTCTGTTCTGGAACAATACTTCAGTACGTCAGTTACTTGACTTTGCTCATGGACGTTATTGAATTTTTTAATAGTAATCGCTGCGGTGGCCATCGCATTCGGATATAGTTATTTTGCGGCGTTTTACAGAGCTAGTGCTCGTGAATTGAAGGTTGGTGGTTTGTTGATTGGTAGGATGCCTGAATGAATGACCATACTATTTTCAGCGATTGGGTAGAGGCTTCCCTTTGTATTTCCCTTCTTCTCCAGGCTCAGACGTTTTGTCAGACGCTATGTTGCGCTCCGTGCTTTATGCGCATCTAGCAGAGTCGCTCACCGGTACGTCGTTAACCCTCAAATTCAACCGTGGGAACTTAGCCTATTTTGACAGGTCTTCCGACGATCCGAAGTTACGGCGAAATCCCGCGCTTTATAGAAGCGAATAAATACTACATTGACCTCGAAAACAGAGCCCTGTTCTTGACCGTCACTAATCAACGGTTAGCATTATTTTTTTGATATCCCAGCTCTAGCCAACCGTTTTGTGTAAAGCTGGCTTGCGATTCGACTCGACGTATGTGGCGCACTCATGGTTTTCATTGTGCGTTTTTTCTTGTCGTATACCATAGAGACGCGCTGTTGAAACTCGTTCCAGGTGGCCATTTTCGCCGTCGTTGGCGTTTCGGGCATCAGCCCAGCTGAGATTGGTCTTGTTTTGACCTACACAAGTATTGAGTCTTCTGTTAAGAATGAATGTTGTATTCATCATCTTGACAGCCCAGCTTACCCAGATGTGCAACATGGTCACTCGCCAATCCGCAGAACTCGAGGTTAGGCTGGTTTTCCCTGACGGAAAATACATTCTTACCCTTTGATAGAACAACATGAACAGTGTTGAGAGAGGTGAATAATCGTCCTTTCACTATTACCCACGTTAATTGTAGAGCAGTCGTGCATTACAGCCGTCAAGATATCATTCCGCGAGAAGCGGCTTATGAGAGCGACGATCACCACAAGCCGCCAGCGAATTGGCCCGATCGCGGTGCTATCGAGTTCAAGAAGGTTGAGATGAGCTACCGGCCGGGTCTCCCAAAAGTTCTGCATGGAATATCATTGAGCATCCATGCCGGGGAGAAAATTGGTGTAGTCGGAAGGTGTGTGTCCATTGTTGCTGTTTTACCATGACATGAATCCGGTAACAGAACTGGCGCCGGAAAGTCGTCCTTGGCTCTGACTTTGCTACGCATAGTGGAATACTCGGGCAATATTCTCATCGACGAGTGAGCCACCTAAAAAAATTCTGTCTCGCCTTGTTACTAACAACGCCTTCAGTGTCGATATAGGCAAAATAGGCGCGTTGAATGGATTTACCTTGACATTAATTTTGACAGCAAAACAGGTCTCAAAGATCTACGAACGAACGTGGCAATCATTCCACAAGACGTCAGTGAATAGACTCGGATGGATATCAGCCGTACTAATTTGATTGACGCAGCCTATACTCTTTAGCGGCACTGTTCGCACTGTGTTGGATCCATTTGGCCGATTCGATGACGCTCGGCTCTGGGACGCACTTCGGCGTTCCTTCCTCGTGCACGTGGATTCTGGAACATCGACTCCAATTTCGTCTTTGGAAAACGGCGAACAGCCGCGACACAGGATCGACCTTGATACTGTCGTTGAGATCGACGGTGCGAATCTTTCTGTAGGGGAGAGAAGTCTTCTCAGCCTTGCTCGCGCCCTGGTAGGCAGCTGGATATCATTAAACGTTCGGTATTATCTGATTCGGTACAGGTCAAAAACTCCAAAGTCGTGATCTTGGACGAAGCGACGTAAGTAGCGGTAGCCCTAACAAGATTCGCTAGACTGACCAAATGAATAGGGCATCTGTTGATTTGGAAACCGACAGTAAAATCCAAAGAACCATACAAACGCAATTCAAAAACAATACTCTTCTTTGCATTGCCCGTGAGTTTTGAAGTAGTTGAACCAGCACCAGAACGAGATTGATGTGGGTGTAGACCGTCTACGAACAATCATTTCGTACGACAGAATTCTAGGTATGAATGTTCTTTACTTTTCAGCGGAGTCATGGCTCAGTGTTATCATAGTTCTTGAAGCCGGAAACATCGCTGTTAGTCGCCTCCACTCTTTTGATGACCACAAGTTTTCTAACCTGGGCTAGGAATTCGACACACCTCTGAATCTCTTCAATCGACCGGAGAGTATATTCCGCGGGCTCTGTGAAAAGAGCAACATCTCTTCGGGCGATATCGAGAAGGCCATTCTGTACGATCGAGAACCGTAATCCCCCAGAGACATTTTGACGAATCGTAATTGAACACATGGTTTGGTGAAGGGCTTATCCATCATTTGTATCATGTATCGCGTAGCAATTCTAATGAGCTTGGCATTGACGTCTTTTCAACGCATTCATAGTATCACTGTGAACGGAGAATTTCATGAAAGAGGGGCCATCAGTCGCGTTACCTAATGCGACCAGGTGATCGTTCACCCACTTTTCGGGTTTTTGCGCGCCTGTCAAAACCGATTGCTTTCCTTCTCGTCCTTCATGGACGGAATCGCCGTTCCCGAAAAAGCCAAAGTCTGTTGTTTGCGAGGCTTACAGTCCTGCTTAATTCACAGCTCTTACCAGAATATAGGAAAAGACGAAGGCTAAGCAACGATATCTCAAACGGAAAAAGCAACGAAGAAAAAATAAACCGAAGGGCGCTACTACTCAGGCAGAACCAGCTTCCGACGATGGGGAAGATGAAACCGTTTCTGGTGTGCATAGCGATGGGGACGAAGAGATAGCCGTTTCAGACGAGGCTCCCCTACCTGAAGCCGGTCCACAAGAGACACCAAGAAAAGAGAAACGACCCAAGAAACGGGTAAAACTGGTAGAAGATGTGGAAATGCAAGATACGGAGCCCCAGGATGTTATCATGGAGAACGCAATACCGATATCGACAGCACCTTTACCGTCTCTGCCTTCGTTTCCGTTACCCGCTCTTCCGGATGCTCCCTCGAAAACTGTTTTGGCCGTCCAGGGATTGGATAGGGCGTTGTTTGGCGCAGAGATCGTCAATTCTACTTCACTTTTACCCATCCCGATTGAGGACCAAGACGACGGTGGAACTGGCCTAACTGAGAGGACACGGAAGCGGCTATCAGAGCTCGGAATCGTGGAGCTCTTCGCAGGTGCTGAATTCGTTTGTATAGATTGTCCTCTCGCCGACTCACTGTTATAGTTCAAACTAGTTTGCTTCCGTTTTTACTGCCGAAGAATCCTCTGCTGAGGTCACTATATCTTCCCTTCGAAACACTACGGGACGTCTGCGTTTCTGCGCCAACGGGAAGCGGAAAAACGCTGGCGTATGTGTTACCTATCGTTGAGGTTCGTTGCATATTCCACGATCCGTGACGCTCGAATAATCGCACACAGATTCTTTCCACCAGGATCGTAACGCGCCTCAGAGCACTGGTAGTACTACCGACGCGTGATTTGGTCACCCAAGTCCGCGAAACATTCGAAGCAGTCGGAAAGGGGCGCGGACTGAAGGTAGTTTGGAAAAAGCTGTTTTTCCGTCTCTCACACTATAAATTTAGATCGGTACAGCGACTGGACAACGCTCCTTCTCTCATGAACAGTCACAATTAGTTGCAGACAAAACAACTCAGTACGTTGATGCTGTGTTCCATTGACAGACCGTTGATGAACTGTAGTCTGGCTGGCGGGTCGAGTAAGATCGACATCCTCATATGTACACCCGGGAGACTTATAGATCACCTCAACGGGACTCCCAATTTTTCGCTGCAGCATCTGAGATTCCTCGTTTGTTCGTTCTACCCTGTAGTCGTCTCGGCGCTCACTCAGCTACAGGTCATTGATGAAGCGGATCGACTTTTAGCCCAGTCGTTTCAAGAGTGGTTGGCGCAAGTTCTCAACGCAACGCGGCCACCATCGCAGGAACTTACATTCCCAGCTAGCCTTCCTCAGCATCACGACGCAGTCGCCCCTAACTTCCGCAACCTTCTTCCGTATTCCCAAACACGGTCCTTCATGACGAAACGCAAAGAGTCCTCTTGCCAGAAACTTTTGTTCTCCGCCACACTCACCCGCGATCCAGGCAAATTGGCAGCTCTTGAATTAAGGGATCCTAAATATTTCGTCGTACAGGAGAAGAGCGACGGGCCCGGTGTGTTAGATGTGGCGATGGATAAGTTTACCATGCCGGCCAACCTCACTGTGGGTCCCATTGCAAACGTCTTTCTGTACTAACCAAGTGTGGTAGGAGCATATGTTGGTCTGCGAGTCGTCTCTAAAGCCGCTCATCTTCTTCCACTTGGTTTACCAACACAATGTAACAAATGCGTTGGTTTTCACCAAGTCAGCGGAGTCGACGGCACGGCTTGTCCGATTATTCAATTTCTTTGACGCCGCGAAACGCATGGGGACCGTCGGTGATCCAACGGCGGTTGCGGTACACGCATATTCCAGCGATTTGAGTGTCGGCGAGCGGAAGTCAATCCTAGACAAATTCAAGACGAAGGAGATCCAAATGTGCGTGATTAGTCTGAGCCTGATATCCGGATAACTTATGTGCGTAGCCTTGTATGCTCGGACCTTATATCGCGTGGCATAGACATAAGTCACGTCTCACATGTGGTAAGCTACGACGCTCCGGTGGATATGCGCAAGTATGTGCACCGAGTGGGACGCACGGCGCGTGCTGGAAGAGCTGGGGATGCTTGGACTCTTGTGGAAGAGCAGGAGGTGCTGAAGTGTTCCACAGCTACGTATCATATTCTGACTGTTTTTGCAGGCCCGGTATTTCAAAGCCATGCTGAAACAAGTTGACCACCTTGAAAAGCTCAAGCGAATGAAGGTTGGAGAGAAGGATCTTGCCCCTCTCGCAGTTCACTACGAGGTACTTACTTTCATAGTCTTGGATGATCATATCTCAACTCATCTACACAGGGTGCTCTAAACCAATTGAAGGAGTCGTATAATCGGTAGTCCACACTGTAACTCGATTGACATAGCCCTCTATGCCTGGACATTGGGACTCTGAAGCAATAATTTTCCGTGCGCCAAAATGCGCCGGAGGCTTGTCGGCCTGTCATTGTAACCTTACAGTTCTTGGCCGCGGCTAGCAAAGTGGATTAGTAAAAGCGGAGTCAATAAGCCGTTTTACCGGAATGTTATCCGAGCGATAATTTTAAACTCGTTAGGAATGTGGCTGAGGCAACGTTGGGTTTGTGCTCTCCCAGCTCTCTCATGGCGAAATCTGAAGCCGGCGAAGACGTCCCTACATCGTCTGCAGCGTCGACGACATCTCAGGATGCCAAGCCAGAACCACCTCTTCTGACATACGAGCGGTCTTGGTATGTTTTGCTTGTTCCTCAATTTCAATTTGGTTAATTATACCTTTCACAATGACATAGGTATACACGGGTCCCCTTCACTTCGAATAAGCCTCCTCCCCCTCCCGGAGGGACTCTCGAAGATGCGGCATTTTCTCCGGAGTTGACCGCGTCGTTCCTCGACATACTCTATTTTGGATGGATTACGCCTCTTCTAGGGCTTGGGTACAAGAGACCGCTAGAGGCCACAGATCTGTACAAGCTTGGAGATGAGCGCTCATCCGCGTACATTGCCGAGAGAATAAGCGCCTCTTTCGACCGACGACATAAGGTTCCTGTCTACCTCGACTCTGATGCTCTGTAATACTCAACTATCGTCAAGGCGGCAACAGAATACAATACACGACTGGCTAGCGGTGAAATAAATCCGGCAGTCTGGCAGGCTGCTTGGTGGAGCCTACGGGGAAACCGCGCGGAAAGGGAGAAGAAATGGAGAGAGGTGACTGGGAAACGGCGTGCCAGTCTTGTTTGGGCTATGGTACGCTCACATCTATGGCGAGCCTTGTTTTCGTGCCGCTTACCTTTTCGGGCTCAGAATGACAGTATAAAATGGTACTTTTGGTCTGGTGGCGTTCTCAAGATAATTGGCGACACCGCACAGATTACGAGGTGCTATCCGGTCCTAAGTTCTTTGACTCGATAAACTCACATCTATTGCTCCTTCAGCCCCCTGGTAGTGAAGGTATGATCAATCAAATTCACTATGAATTCTGACTGAGTGCTCAATGCTCTATCAGGCAATAATCAAGGTCTGCTTGTAACACAATATATGCCCCTCGTGTTTACCCTTTTGCCCAGTTTGCCACTACTTCCTATGTCGCTCATCAGACTGGCGAGAAGCCGCCCGGCATCGGTCGAGGCATTGGCCTGGCAATCTGTCTGCTGTTAATGCAGTTAATCGGATCTTTGGGCCAGCACCACTTCTTCTATCGGGCTATGGCGACTGGAGTGCTCATCCGTGGTGGTCTCATCACTGCTATCTACTCCAGATCTTTACGACTCACTTCTCGAGCACGTTCCACCCTTACAAACGGCAAACTGGTCAACCACATTTCGAGTGATGTTAGTCGCATCGATTTTTGTGCTGGCTTCTTTCATATGGTGAGCAAGATAGTCTCCGAACTCTGCCGCCCATAACTTTGTTCACGAAGAGTTGGACCGCTCCGATTCAAATGGCCATATGTCTTGCTCTTTTGGTCTGTGCTTGCTTTCTACTGTTCCTCGTTCTTGGCAGCTAATTTTGGCCAATGACACAGATAATCAACCTCGGTCCCAGCGCTGTGTGTGCCTCCCTTCATCAGTAAACCGTCTTCCTAACCCAAGATGAAGCTCGCCGGCTTTGCTTTCTTTGTCCTTGCCACTCCCGCGCAGACATATGTCATGAAGCAACTCTTCAAGTACCGACAGAAATCGATGGTTTTTACTGATAAGCGGGCCAAGACTCTGCAAGAACTTCTAGGGGGGATGAAAATTCTAAAGCTCTTCAATTGGCAAGTTCCGTATCTGGCGCGAATCAGCGGCTATCGGCAAAAAGAAATGGCGTAGGTGGTGTTTCTCGGCCTGAATACTGACTGATTCATGCCAGATATATCCGTTCTTTACTTCTGCTGAGATCAGGAACGAATGCAGTAGCGACGTCTATGCCCGGTGCGCCGTCCTCTCTGATTCAATATCAATGGTTTTTGCTCACTTCATGTAGCCCTTGCTTCCGTACTGGCTTTCGTGACGTATTCATTGACAGGCCATTCATTGGAGGCTTCCGTGATCTTCGCTTCTCTAACACTGTTCAATCTTCTTCGTCTTCCCCTTATGTTGTATGTTTCATCGTTTTTACTCGTGCGACTTCACAGCTGAGCCTTTCTACAGTTTGCGTGAGTCAAATGTGACCAATGTGCAGAACATCATACTCACTCTTCCACAGCGGTTTCCTTCAGTGCGATCGCAGATGCTTTGACTGCGAGCCATCGTCTGTACGACGTCTTCGTCGCGGAGACTTTCGAGGACACTATGATCCGTGACGACACCCTCGATGTTGCGGTGGAGGTCAAGGATGCCTCGTTCACCTGGGATGGTCCTCCACCCGAACTTGCCGACGGCAAGAAGAAGAAGGGGAAGAAACCCACTGCCCTTGAGAAAGCCGCTAACGCGGCTGCGGCCTTGGAGAAGGCTCAAGTTGAACAGGAAAAGGTGTTCAAAATGACCAACCTGAACTTCTCAATCCCGCGTGGCAAGTTGGTGGCTATCGTCGGTGCTGTACGTTAGCACCTTTTCATTGTTTCACCACAAATTTCCGACCCTCTTTCTTAGGTTGGCAGTGGCAAAACGTCGCTTTTGCAGGGCATGATTGGAGAAATGAGGAGGACGTCGGGTTACACCAAGTTTGGCGGCTCCGTTGGATACTGCCCTCAAAGTGCGTGGATTCAAAATGCCACCATACGTGAAAATATCTGTTTCGGTTTGCCGGCAAGTTTTTCTCAAAACCCCTCTAAGATGGCCCTGACATGCTTTTTCAGTTTGAGGAAGAGAAGTATTGGAAAGCAGTCAACGATTCGTGTCTTCAGCCTGATCTTGACATGCTTCCCAATGGCGACATGACCGAGGTCAGATTTTCCTCAGCGTGTATTGACCGTTCTTGACGTGTTTTCCTAGGTTGGCGAAAAGGTGAGATACCTCCAATGATTTGTCCCCATCTCATCTTCGGTAGGGTATCTCCCTTTCTGGAGGGCAACGCCAGGTAATTTACATAAATGCGCAACGAGCTCATTCTTACGCTCATGGCCTCTCAGCGTCTCAATATCTGTCGGTCAATATACTCCGACACAGACATTCAGATCTTCGATGTACGAATGCTGCTCTACTCTCGATCTTTGCCGCCTGACTCAGTGAAACAGGATCCGTTGAGCGCTCTCGATGCCCATGTGGGAAAAGCTGTATTCCACAATGTTCTTCAGAATACCCTTCAGAGCAAAACGCGTATACTGGTCACCCAGTGAGTTTTACCTGTCGCGCACGCGCTGGATTCTTATCAAGTTTGCAGCGCTCTACACTTCTTGCCATACGTCGACTACGTCATCACAATCGCCGACGGGCGCATTGCCGAGAGGTGGGAGGATCTCCCGCTGGTTCACTGTCCGCTTCTCGGATTGACATTGCGACTCTCCTCTAGGGGAACCTACTCCGAACTTATCAATAACAACGGAGAGTTTTCTCGCTTCATCGCAGAGTTTGGGACCAAGGATCAATCTGAGGAGCCTAAGGAAAAAGAGGAGGAGATTGCTCAACCCGTTCCTCAGGCAGCGACCGCACGCAAAAAAGCAACGGCGGGGACTGGAATGATGCAAGCCGAGGAACGAAACATCGGCGCCATCAGCTCAGGTGAATCCAATTCCATGTGCTCTTCACGTAGTCTTGTGGCATAGCATGCTCATGTTGCATGTAGGCGTCTATAAGGCCTACATATCTGCCGGAAACGGAAGATATATCGTGCCATTGTTGTTGTTTTCGCTGGTTCTTATGCAAGGCGCGAATGTGATGTCTTCGTATTGGCTCGTCTATTGGCAAGAAATGAAATGGCCGAGGTCACAAGGCTTCTATGCAAGTGTCTTGCATCGCTTGACTCTCTGTTTGGCCATTGAGTCGTCACGCAGATGGGCATTTACGCCTTGCTTGGGGTTTCGCAGGCTATCTCGTTCTTCCTTATGGGTAGCACATTTGCAGGTAAATAATAGCCAGCCGATCTTCAAATACGCTCTCTCACACTACCGATGTGCAGGACTGACGTACTTCGCTTCACAAAATCTGCACAAAGTTGGGTACTTTAGAATGCCATTGCGATATCTAACGATCAATTTAGCAAGCGTTGACGCGGGTTATGCATGCTGTGCGTTGAGCCTTCTTCTTGTGTAGGGCGTTTTCTGACACATGATTACAGCCTATGTCCTTCTTCGAGACTACGGTTGGTTTACCCTTCCTCTCACTGTGATTGACTCACAACTATCTTAGCCTTTGGGGCGGATTATGCACCGTTTCACAAAAGGTTTGACAAGTTTTTTTCCATCATACACGGCTCCTGACGTGATACAGACTGCGACACCATTGATAGTACATTGGGTGAAGCCCTGCGGATGTTCTCTGCTACGCTTGCCAACATCATTGGCGCAATCATCTTGATTGCCATTATTCTGCCCTGGTCGATATCAACTCACCGCTCCCTCGATTTAGAAAATAGCTAAATCTGCTCGCAGGTTCCTCATAGCAGTTGCGGCTATTTTGATTATGTATGTGTACTACGCCGCGTTTTACAGATCGAGTGCGCGAGAGATAAAGGTAACTCTGTCCCTACATCTTGCTTCGTTATCTGATTGTGAACCCTGACACAGAGACTCGGTATCCCCTTCTCCGTTGACCATCTGAAGCGGTGGAACTAACAAATTGCTGACAGACGCTATTCTCCGGTCCTCTCTGTACACCCACTTCAGCGAGAGTTTGTCTGGGTTGGCCACAGTACTTATCCGTTTTCTCGCATCGCTCGCTTGTTCCTCATTTCTAACAGATCCGAGCATATGGGGTTTCAGAACGGTTCCTCGCTGACAACCAACGTCTCATGGACACAGAGAATCGGTGGGTGTCATAGATTCCATGATCAGCCTGTGTTCTAGACATTCACTTTAGCGCCTACTGGCTCACGATCTCCAACCAGGTAAGAATGCCATCATTGTTTCGAACAATACTAGTCTTTTACTTTTTTGCAGCGATGGCTCGGTGTGCGTCTCGATGTCCTTGGATCTCTCCTCACCTTTGTCGTTTCGATGCTGGCAGTTGGCGAGCGGTTTTCCATCTCGCCCTCTCAGACTGGTGTCGTGCTTGCGTATATCCTCAGTGTTCAACAAGCGTCCGTCACTTAGGCTTTCCATTTGCTGAGTACTGATTTCTTTGTCAGTTTTGGCTGGATGGTGCGGCAAAGTGCCGAGGTCGAAAATGATATGAACAGCGTTGAGCGGGTCAGTGATCTCGATGGTGCTCCTTGCACGACGTTTCATACCATTTAAGGTGCTTCACTATGCTTCGGAAGTAGAACAGGAAGCTCCAATCGATATCCCGGAGACCAAACCAGCAGCTCCGTGGCCTGCAGAAGGCAAAATCGAGATGAGCAAAGTGGTTCTTAAGTACCGGCCTGGTCTTCCTGCTGTCATCAAAGGTATGGTCATGAGCTACGCTTTCGTTGATAGCTTTTGATAGTGTAACGCAGGCATCTCCATGACTGTGCAAGCGGGCGAGAAGATCGGTATTGTGGGAAGGTGAGTGGCTCTCCTCTTCTTTTTGCTTCGTTAACATATCCCAGAACGGGAGCTGGAAAGAGCTCTATTATGACTGCTCTCTTCCGACTAGTGGAGCTGACGTCAGGTTCCATTCAAATCGACGGCGTAGACGTCTCAAAAATCGGCCTTGGCGACCTTCGAACTGGCCTCTCTATCATCCCGCAGGACCCGCTGCTCTTCTCTGGCACATTGAGGTCCAATTTGGACCCGTTCAACCTCCATGATGACGCTACCCTCTGGGATGCCTTGAGACGGTCCTATCTTGTCGAACCCGTCAAGCCGCAGGGTTCAATCGACGAAGGTCCATCTGGAGTGAACACTCCCATGAACAAATTTACGCTTGACTCGGTCATCGAAGACGAGGGACAGAATCTTTCTGTTGGACAGGTTCGTGTGGTCTATCCTGTCTTTCTCCTCCACTGCGCTAACCACACTCGTAGCGCTCGCTTGTTTCATTGGCACGAGCCCTTGTCAAGGACTCCAGGATCATAGTCCTAGACGAAGCCACTTCAAGGTACAAAGCAGCTTCATTCGACCAAACATGGAGAAACTCACTAGCTACAGTGTGGACTATGAAACCGATCGAAATATTCAGGTAACTATTGCGCGAGCTTGCTAGGCGCATATCTCACTTGTTTACAGGACACCATTTCTCACGAATTTGCTGACCGCACTATCTTATGTATTGCTCGTCAGTTTGCTATCCAATAACGCGGTCCCTATACTCACTGACGTCTTTCTAGATCGACTTGCTACGATTATTGCCTACGATCGCATCTGTGTCATGGATGCCGGGCAGATCGCTGTGCGTCGAGAGCCCCGTTTTACTAAGCTTTTTTGACTGACCCGACTTGTCGGCCAGGAATTCGACACCCCTGCCCGTTTGTTCG
Source organism: Favolaschia claudopus (assembly GCA_037176885.1). NCBI lineage: Eukaryota > Fungi > Basidiomycota > Agaricomycetes > Agaricales > Mycenaceae > Favolaschia > Favolaschia claudopus. The sequence continues at coordinate 96,899 of JAWWNJ010000225.1, forward strand.
AAATTCCTGGCGGGATTTTCAGAGGAATGTGTGATAATTCTGCGATTACCCTTGACGACATCAAGTTGGCTGCGAAAACGAGAGCAGAAATGCTCAAAGAAATGACAGAATGAAACTAATCCCATGTAGCCAAGACTCAACTACACCATATAGACACACGATGTATACTTCTTGTGCAATGTAGCGCTTAATCTACTGCTAATTTACGCCAGAAAGGAAGAGAGTTAGTGACCGTGGTAACTGGAATTCCATTGACATGAGGACTGTCTTCATGACATCTTTCCACCATGACCACGTCTCTGTATTCCCCAGGGACTCGCGTTTACTTGGATAGCAATGACGGCTGGGTCCCAGGCGAAGTTATATCGTCCACTAAGACTTCTGGTGATAGCCTCGTGCTAGTCTTGAAGGACGAGAATGGCCAGGTGCTTCGTTTTACTTGCGAGCTTGAACCGGCATGAACCGAGCATTTTCGCGTGCACGCAGGAAAGGACGATAACAGGATCTGGTTCTGCCCTACCCCTTCTACGAAATCCGCCTCTGCTTGAGAGCGCCGACGACTTGGCAACACTTTCTCATCTCAACGAACCGTCGGGTGTGTCTTTGTCCCATTGATTTCCTTCTTTTAGCGCCGACCGCCTTGTAGTTCTCTTTGCTGTCCAAAGTAGATATGCGCAACGCAAAATCTACACGTACTCTGGCATTGTCCTGCTCGCTGTCAATCCCTTCGAACCAGTGCCGTTGTACACACCGGATATTGTCAAGTCCTACATTGGTCGTAACAAAGGCGAACTGGAACCTCATTTGTTTGCGATTGCTGAGGACGCGTATGCGGCGATGCTGTTGGATGGGAGAGGTCAGACTGTCATTGTATCTGGCGAAAGGTGCGGCACATTACTCAACGTGTTCACGGACACGCGTTAAACCTCTATCTTCAAAGTGGAGCAGGCAAGACAGAAAGCGTATGCGCCTCGATCCCCTCTTGCATCTCTCGTTCTCATGGATATAGGTCCGTAGGCGAAACTCGTGATGCGATTCATTGCTTCGCCGAAAGTGCAAACAGTCACCGCACTTCAAACCACAGATGCGGACAAAAACTCATTCGTGGATGGCGCGAGTTTGGTAGAGCAGCAAATCCAAGCCACCAATCCCATTCTCGAAGCGTTTGGTAACGCGAAAACTACAAGAAATGACAACTCATCCCGTTTCGGGAAATATATCCAGGCAAGGATGTGAAGCTGCGACTTTCCACAGGCATCTGACACGGTTCTGCAGCTACTATTTGATACCAACCGACAAATTGTCGGAGCCCGTGTCCGAACTTACCTTTTAGAACGCTCTCGATTGTCCTACCAGGCTACAACGGAGAGAAACTACCACATATTTTATCAATTATGTGCTGGTCTACCGTCACAAGATCTACAGGAACTGGGGCTTGATTCTGATTACAACAAATTTCACTACTTGAATCAAGGCGGCCCGTCCACCAGTGACATGAGCGATCGCGACAAATTTCACGCCATGCAGGATGCGCTGAGAATCATCGGCATTGATGCGCAACGGCAAATACAGATATTCCAAATTTTATCAGCATTGCTGCATCTGGGCAACATCAACATCACTCAAACACGCACGGACGCTGGGATCGACGATGATGATCCTGCAATGGCTCGGGCGATGGAATTCCTGGGTGTGGACGCTTCAGAGTTTAAAAAGTGGACGGTAAATCCCAGCTTCAGTTTTCCTTTGCGCCTACACTCATCTGGGGCCAGATCAAGAAGCAGATAACAACACGCTCAGAAAAGATAGTTTCCCCCATCACTGCACCCCAAGCAGTTCAAGTACGGGACAGCATATCTCGGTTCATATACACCTGTCTATTCGAGTGGCTGGTTACTGCAATCAACGTCAGTCTCACAGGAAAGTACGGAGATGCAGCTGCTCGGGCAGAGACATACATTGGTGTCTTGGACATTTACGGTTTTGAACATTTCGATAAGGTAAGATGAGTCGCGATGAATTCGACTTTTCCGCTAATCTTCGATTAGAATTCGTTCGAGCAGTTTTGCATCAACTATGCCAATGAGCGGCTGCAGCACGAATTCAACACTTATGTCTTCAAGCTTGCACAACAAGACTATGTGAAAGAGAAGATCAGTTGGACTTTCATAGACTTCGACGACAACCAGCCCACAATAGACCTGATGGAATCCAAAGTTCCTCCTGGGATTCTGGCAATTCTGGACGAAGAGTCGAGGCTACCATTGGGAAGCGACGCGTCGTTCCTCCAGAAACTCAATGCTCAGCTCGATAAACCGGCCAATAAGGCTGTGTACAAGATGCCCAAGTTCGCCAATGCTGCATTCACAATCGCTCATTATGCCCTCGACGTAACGTATGAAGTAATTCATTCCGCTGGCAACCTTTACTGATCAGTTCGAATAGATATCAGGTGGAGGGATTCCTCGAGAAAAACCGTGATACTGTCCCTGAAGAACATCTCACGCTCTTGACGTCGTCTCAGAACGCCTTTGTGCGGGAAGTATTGGATACAGCACTACATCGGACGGACACCGAATCCGCTGAACCTCCCTCACCTGCCAGCCCCGTATCGAAGATTCCAGACCCAGGACGCACCTCTCTAGCGGCCACCACTGGGCGTGGCACGTCCGTCAAAAAGCCAACGCTCGGTTCCATTTTCAAGAGCTCTTTAGGCACTCTGATGGATATGCTGAGGATGACCAACGTGCATTACATTCGGTGCCTCAAGCCTAATGAGCACAAGCGCGCGTGGGAGTTTGAGCCCTTACAAGTCTTGGCACAATTGCGCGCCTCCGGCGTCATCGAGACTATTCGAATTAGCACGGCGGGATATCCATCGCGTTGGAAATTTGAAGACTTTTCTCGGCGGTAAGGCTTTTGAAAATCCTTATTCTGGAACTGCTCAAACTGAAAAAATCATAGGTACTTACCGCTCATTAATTGGCGAGAAGGACCACAGTTAGTCAAGCGGGAGCAATGGAAACGCATCTGTGTTCTCTGCCTCCAGAAAGGCAAGATCGACAAGTCCTTGTTTCAGTTTGGCGAGACGAAGATCTTCCTCCGCACCGGAGTTCTGGCGACACTCGAAGGACTGCGATCCACGAAACTGAATGCAATCCTGTCCTTGCAGACTCACATGCGACGCGTGCTAGCAATACGCAAACTACGCCACTTCCAAAGAAGTGTCGTTGGAATTCAGTCGCACTGGAGAGGCGCCGTGGCGCGGAAGACATTCCGGCAGACACGGGACAAGGCCCGAAAGGAGGCGGAGGCTGCGAAGGCTAGCAAGGCTGCCAAGCTAGCCGCCGATAAAGAGAAGAGCAGAGTAATGGGTCGCAAGACTCCGACCTCCGCTGGCGACAAAGATGCAGTTGAGAATGGCAGTCCAGGCAAGAAAGGGCGGAAATTGTTTTCATTCGGAAGCAAGGAAAGGTCGTCATTGGCACTTCCGGACCAACGCGGACCCTCGCTTGACCCTCCACTGATCGGTCGTCGACCAAGTAAGCTCGAGGCTGCTGCCAAACGGCTCTCAAGGCGGTCCTGGTACGAAGACACCTCATCCCGCGCCAAATCACCCATCAGGGCCAAGTCCCCGAATGTGTTGTCCACCGCATCAACAGGAGGTTCACAACAATTGCCCATCTACGACAGGTTCATGAAGAAGCCGGCATGGAATTCTAGTACTAACCTACTTCACTGATACACGGACTACTTGTGTTGTGTATTTATTCGGCTTCTACATATTAGCGTATCTAATGCCACGATCGAGCTAATTGAGGGTGTTTTGACGTGTGCTCGAAGGATGAGGCTCAGTGAGCATATTCCCACTCCATTCGCCTCTTTGAATTTTACAGATCAGACAGACTGCGAGCTTGTTAGCGGGCGATGTTGAAGGCACGGCAACGATGCGTATGGATCAGACACGCAACATGCACACGAATTGTGAACTTGGACTGAAGGCTCGTGAGCAAAGGGAGGAGTGACCAGAGTCTGGCTTGATCGGGTTGCCACCGCGTGGCGACGCCCTAGATTTTATTCCGATCACAATTTGTATCGTGGATTCGTGGGACTCCGAAAATAAGTTGCAATTACCCCACTATTACTTGAAGAAATTGAAATCTAAGAGGACGGCACTCCACGAGCGACATTCCAGTCTTTCATCCATTGAACCATCTGAGCAACTACCTGGTCGAACACTACAAGTAAGAGATGAACATCTCTGCTTCACTGATTAAGGAAAACAAATGGTACTGACCGACGCGAGTGTGAGGGTTGGCCTGGGCGGTGCTTGTAATCACTGGTTTTTATGTTTCAGCAACGACAAAAGAAAGCAATAGAGGTCAACTTACTATCCCCTGCAAAATGATTAATTTGGGTTCACATTCGCAATCATTCGCAAAAAAAAGATCACGTACAGCAGTGGACCCCAGTTTCTACTAGTAGAATGGGTTGCTTCGCGGTGCTCTGGCGTCTCGGCGCCCAAGGCAGTTGACTGGATACGGAACCACTACGCCACGGGTCGACTGAGGGCGTATATGCTCAGCTAACTGAAAATAAAGACAAGGTATGTATATGGACGTACATTGGCCGTTGACGAACAACATATGGTTCTCACTGCAAATGTTCAGTCAGCGCCTCAATAAATACAACAGTAAGAACGCACTTGATATGCCAGCCATCAAATCGGGCGTTGACCTGATTCACAGGCGCCGCCTTCGGGACGGCAACTCCGTTTTCAGCAGGGAAATACAACGGGCATTGACGCTCCCAGTACGCGACGTTGACGAAGCGCGAGACGATTGACGGGCCTGTTGGGTCTCCGTCTTGCCACATTCCTAGTTGTGTACTGTGCAGGCTTTAATATTGTGTATGCATCTTCCGAACGTTGTATAGCGCACCATATGAGCCACCTGCGTGATCCCATGTTAGGATGTTGGGTGAGAGACCAGATTAGCAGAACCACTCACATCCAAGGTCGATATGTGTTGGATGTAGCGATGCTGAACGAGCTTAGCTTCAGACTAGCGTTGAGAATAGGCAGAAGTGGAAACGTACTAGTGGTAAAAGAAGGCGTTTGGATCATAAGTTCCCCAGCTGTATCCAGTTCGGCGGGAGAATCTTCAATGAAACTTAAACTTGAACTCACCATTCGTCCCCTGCGTACGGGTTACCGCATACTGTGAAAAGTGTTATACTATTGCACCAGTGTCTCAGCTCGAGAGAGAAGCACACCTTGGGCATTGGTCTGGATTTGCCATGACCCCCATTGCTTAAGCGCATAGTCAAGACCGTAGCCCTTGGCTCCCGCAGCGACGCCATCTTTGACTTCAAGTGTATCGCAAAACTGTCCCAGTGAGATTCAGAAAGACGGCAGTCTCGGGTAAATGCAAGCAATCATACATCGAAGAATTCTTGGTGGGCACCTACTGCCGGGCCCAGGCTTTGCCAGCTCCACGGGGCTAGTTGGAGGGCGGAGGAGGCGTCGGCGATGTGGGTCACATTTTGGAGACCGAAGATGGCTGTTGGAAGATGAGCTGGTTGTGGGGCGAGTCACAAGACAAGCAGCAGAGCATACAAAGGAGGTCATGTTTCTGCTGCTTCGTTCCGAGGGTCATGACAGAGTCCCAGTGGGTGATTACGCGTTTCATGTCCGCTGAGCAGTTTGCGGGGGCACCTGCTGCCACGGGAAGGAAATATCCGTAGCTGCAAATCGCTCAAGGTGAGAAAAAATAGGATCGCATGAGTTTGGGCGTACAAGTCGGAGATGGCCTGTGTTGCAGAATGTTAAGGTTGACCGGGGGTTTGCAGTAGAAATCAACTAACCTCAACAGGGGCGGAGGAACCGTACGACACGTAGAAAAGGTCGGGGAACGTCTGCTTGGCATACGCAGCCAAGAGGCCGGGATACGAACCACCTTGAGAGCGTCAGAGACAGCGAGAATATCAGCGGTTTGATTACCGGTCAAAATCCAGGCGGTTTCTGGTGGCGGAAGCGCCTTCGTACCGTTGGTGAAAGGCAGCTGCACGTTCTTGGCAAAGTGTGCGTAATCTTGCACGGAATTTTCGAGCGTGAGGTATTTCATATTGGCCGTACTGTAGTCCGCAAAAGGCTGCATCGAAATTAGTCGCATACAGAGGTTCTACTGGAGAAATAATTACGACAGAAGCACCCCAGTATCTGGAAAACCTTGAGAACGAAAAGGGCTGCCAGACAGTTTTACCACTTACCTATGTTCCAACACTATGGTTGCGCCACCAGTAGCTGAGGCAATTGCCTGTGATACTTGTATGTAACTGACTGCAAGTCAACATTAATACTCACCCCGCTAATCGTGCCATTTTTCAAATAACCAGTGTATAGTGACGCGTCTGGAGGACAGAAATCAAGATTAAGAAAGACCCAAAAACACAGCAAACATACCCTCTTCGCCTCTGAGAAGCACATCAGATCAATTTTTTTTCACTGGCAGGAAATAATACAACACACGCATTGAAAAGTACAACAGGACCGCCTTCTTGGTAATAGCCATCGTAGAACCAGAATCGCTGACGGAATGTCCCCAGTGAAGGATTCGAATGGTCAAGTAGTTGCTCAAAGAAATATGCAATGGGAGCGGCAGCGGGCGCCAGACCAGCAGCTTGACCGTCCGTGAAAGTGAAAGGCGGCTGTTTGAGAGGCAGTAGACCATTGGGAGGCCGAACGCTGGTCACGCATTGGAGACATGCGAGAGCGCCGACTATGCAGGCGAAAGAGAGCATCCTGGAGGCAATCGTCGCGACGCTGGGTGTGAATCATGAGTGCTCGGGCTTATATACATCAGCGATAACCGCGTAGAGGCCGCATCACAAGCACAAGTGGGTGCATGTGCAGAAAAGCTTGTGTCGACGCGACGATCAGTTTCGTGCCTGCTGTCGATCCTGCGGCCCATGTCGTCCATATTGTCGCACCAACCACACGGCCACACGCAGAACATCGCCGCCATGGTCTCCGCTGACAGCCGCTGTTTTTCTTGCTGTTGCGGTCACTGTCGCCGTGTTACCTGCTCAACTTGAATGCTTCTGCCCATTTCGCCGATTCTTCTTGCAAGACGCTTCCTTGTCGCTCCAAGTCAATCTGTTATCTCGCAATGATATTCGACCCTTCCTTTTGACGCTTTCGACCGCGTTGGGCCTTTGAGCACACAGGAAAAGAATGGTTCCAGTTGCGAAGGATCATCCGATCTAGGTTCGGATCAACTCATCAAGCCGCCTTCTCAGCTCACATGACATTCACGTGCGGACATCTCGAAATTAGTCCAGCTGCCCGGACTGGAGAAGGCTTGTTCCGAGCTTACATCCGATCAAGAGCTCTGGTTGCCGGGAATTGCCGAGCGTTGGTCAACAATAACATAATCATTGCGCAATCATGACCAAACATCAGGAGAGGTGAAGGGAGCTTGAACAGTGGCGACGTCGAGCTCGACAACGGAGCCCTTCATCGACCTTTGCGGTCATGAGAGGCTTAGCTATTCCTGCCACCGCCTCGACTTCTGACTATCAACGCGAACTCTCAAATGAATATGGCACAGAGTTTAGCAGCAACAACGACGACAATATTCCAATCGATCCTGCCCTCGGAGGCACGCCCATAGACCCTCTCTTGCTCGCCCAACAACCAATTGATCAGAACCACATTGTAAGTATTCAATATTTCGAAAATATTCTGTCATATACGCGTCGCGTCGGCCCGTATGGTCGCTGATCAATTCCAAGCCCAACGCAGAGCCTACGCGCACCCCGCCGCGCGAACTACCCCCAACCCTCTACAACCAGTACTCCCAAGCCCCTCAAGGCGACCCGTTCGCACCTCAACCGGAATATCACCCAATTCTTGATGAGCCACCTCCTCCGCCCTCTCCCTCAAAACCTCCCCGGCGACGGCGCGCTCCTCCGCGAGAGCGGGAATGCGGATTCTGCATCGAGAACAACAGGAGCCGCGATGGTGAACGTCTGGTCACATGTTACGATTGTGGACGAAGTGGTATGATGGTCTTGCCAGTCGGCGCGAATATTTCCCTGATACTGCATAGCTCATCCCTCATGCTTGGAGTTGTCTCATATCGGCGAGCTGATAGAAACGTACAACTGGAATTGTATCGAGTGCAAAAAGTGCGAAGTATGTCTCAAGAAAGGTGCAGATGTGTGTGTCATTTTTACCTTGAGTAGAATGTGTTTGACGATGCTGCAGGATCGTATGTTATTTTGCGACTCGTGCGATAGAGGTTCGACCTACTCTCATTTGACGAACTTATTTTCATTGCTACAACAGGTTGGCACACGGATTGTTTGGACCCGCCTGTGGATGGTGTGCCGGACGAGAGGTGGTACTGCCCTCGCTGTCCAGATGTCGTGGAATCTGAGCGGGCAACTTCAGTCGCTTCTTCTTCCCATTTAATGGAAACTCCGAAAGCATCCAAGGGAAAAGGAAAGGCAATCGCAACATACGACGACGAGGAGGACGACTCTGATGAGGAATCCGAGGAGGAGGAAACGGTAGTACCGCAAAAGCGAGGAAGGGGGCGCCCACGCAATCCGGGTTCGAGTCAGAGTCCAAGCAAAAAGGCGAAGAGGCCAAAGGACTCTCCTCGTTCGGTCAAACGTCTCAGACTTCAACCTCCCAAACCGCCTGCGCCAACGCCAAGTCTACGACTCCGACTTCCCAAAGTTCGAGGACGTCAAGACAACGATGAAGAGCCGCCTGGACTGCTTGATGATATTCTGCCTTCAGACGATCGTGACACGTCCAAGACCTTCATCCTGCCCAGCGATAAACAGAAGTTTGAAAAAAGCCGTGCATCTGCAGATGTATGTTCCACTGCCATTCCGTGATGCTGAACTGAGATTTGTTGTCAGGTGAAGCTCGGGCCTGCACCGCACCGACAACGGCGGACGTCAGACCCGGACACTCCAGGCCCGTCGTCGCGTCCCCTGCGTTCTTCGATGCACCAGTCCCAAATCCCATCACCATCCGCATCCCCTGCGCCATCTTCGGTATCTGGCGCGCTGGGAATGCGTCACCACCACGGCGACCACCCAGCGCCCTTGCGTATTAGCACAATCAGATTCGGCCAGTACGATATCAAGACGTGGTACAACGCACCGTTTCCCGAAGAGTATTCCAATCTCCCCGAAGGTCGACTGTGGATTTGCGAGTTTTGCTTGAAGTATATGAAGAGCCATTTTGTTGCAAACCGGCATCGCGTTCGTCTTGGTTAGGTTGGAATATTTGCTTGAGCTGACATTGACATGTTAGATGAAATGCAAGTCGCGGAACCCTCCGGGAGACGAGATTTATCGAGATGATGTGGTGTCCATCTTCGAGGTTGATGGGCGGAAGAACAAAGTGGGCACTTTGCCTTTGGCTGATCCTCCTTATATACCCATGCTGACGTAATCCAGATCTACTGTCAGAACCTATGCTTGCTTTCGAAGATGTTCCTGGACCACAAGTCACTCTTCTACGACGTTGAACCGTTTCTATTCTATGTGATCACCGAAGTAGACGATTGCGGGGCACGATTTGTCGGGTACTTTAGCAAAGAGAAGCGGAGCCCAAAGGACTATAATGTCAGCTGTATAATGACCCTGCCTGTTCGCCAAAGGCAGGGTTGGGGTAATTTGCTCATTGACTTTAGTACGTCCCCTTTGTTATGCCGTTGGTTACGATACTTATATTTTGATCCTCGTAAGGTTATTTGTTGTCTAAAAAGGAACGACGGCTGGGGTCTCCAGAAAAACCGCTATCAGCGCTCGGGGCACTAGGATACAGGAATTACTGGACGTTGGCGCTTATGAGGTACCTCGCAACAGCACCGGATCGTCCTCGGCTAGAAGGTGCGTCATATCGCTAGTTGTCAGTGTGTGTGTGATTCTGAGTTGGAAGCTTAGATATTTGTTTCGCGACTTCTATGACTGTGGAAGATGTACACGCGACACTGGTTCAGCAGAATATGATCACCGTGCGAGAGACGACACCGCCACGGATCAAGCCCTCGCCAGGCCAATCCATCAAGTTCCCGAAGGGCCGGAAGAACGGAGTTGCGCGGCGGCATCTGCAGCGCACCCAAACAGAGAAAGCCCGAGCCGGCGAGGCAGACGCGGTGAAAGAGCCGTTCGTCCCCCCTACGCAATACGAGATCCAGTGGGAGCGGAGCAAGGTCGTGGATTACCTCACCAATTGGGAATCCAAGGGGTATTTGCAGTTGAAGCCCGAGAAGTTACAATGGAGCCCGTACATTCTTGCAAAGATGAACAAGGTCGAAGCGCCTTCGGCAGCAGACATTAACGCTCTACTCACGACAGAGAAACTCGCGGCTCAAGGACTCCTTGTTGACGGTGTTGGACCTCAGGCGTTCCTCTCTTTGAATGGACGGTCGACTCCGAATGGTGTTGCTGCTTCACCGGCTGGGTCACCGATCCTTGAAGACCAGTCGGAAGACGAGCTGCCGACGGGGTTTTCCCCCTCTAAGGACAGGCGAGCGGAGGTCCTGAGGTCGACTCCGGATCCGCCGAGAATACTTCGGAGTCGTTCGACGCAGCAAACGCCTTTGACCAGCACGCCGAGTCGAGGAATGGCGGGTAGACTGCGCAGGGGGACATCTGCCAAGGGCAAAGGGAAGGAGAAACAGTCAACGCCAAGCGACGATGAGAATGACGAGGAAGATGATCGAGCTGAAGCGGCTGAGGACACTGGACGCCGTCTTCGATCCAGAGATGTTGCTCCTGGACTGCCTTCGCTCACACATAGCCGTCGAGCGTCTCCTAAAAAGCGACGGAGAGTAGACTCTTCTTCCGAGGATGAAGCGCCGTCGTCCCCTAGGCGCTCAGCTTCCACTGCGTTTGACAGCACTGTTCATTCACCCGCAGATGTCGATACTACGGCTTGCGCTCAAGAACTCCGGCAATTAAACGGACTCGGCGCGACGAGGCAGCCGATAGGCGTGGGCTGTTCTACCAACGGCGACAGTCCTGCGGACTCGAATGCTTCTCCGCCCATCATCAAGACAATTGTCGTTCAAACCGGTGGTGATGGCGAGGCGGTCAAGTCAGAGGATCCTGGAACGCCATTCACAACGGAGCGTCAGAGCGAGGACACTGTGTTTATAGTTGATCCCGCCCCGTCGTTGGAAGGCAACGTGAAGGGCTTGAATGGGGCGGTTGCGATCGTGGTTGAGGCGTGGAAACACGAGAGGGAGACAGTGAAGGAGGTGGAGCAGAATGATGAACCGATGTTGGAAGATGTCGGCGACGACGCTGACGCTGATGCCGATGCCGATGCCGATGTTGATGCGGAGGGTGAGGAGGACGATGGGGAGGATGTAGATATGGGCTAGTTAGTTTGTATTGTTCATGTAATATTTTTGCTGCTGTAGGTATAAGAGAATGAGAAATTGTAACCGACCACTGCGAGCCGGGCTGATGATCATTGATGACAATATCAGAGAATTTCCTTTTTAGGCGAGAAAAGAGTCGGTTCACCCACGGGCCACGGTCGAATCGAGCGGGTCCAACTCAATCCGGGCATGGTCGACATGCAGACCCAACCGTATGTCCCCTGTCTTCTGCCTTGACTGCTGCTAAATATCACAATGGTATAGTAAATCCAGCATGCAGTATACCCACATATCGTCGTCAGAGCGGAGGGACCTCAATCTTCAAGATAACCCAAATTCGGTGCGTTTCAAGTACTTCCGTGTGGTTCACTTCAACTCACATGTGTAATCATGCTAGACCCCATTCCAGTCCCACCAAAGCCTCGGTCAGGCTCTTGGTCCCCACATTAATGGCTCGTACAGTCGCCCCCCGCCCCCCGATGGATACCGCATTTCTCAGTCCCAGTCCCCCCCAACCCTCACCAGCTCAAATCACAGTGCGCCTGCGTTGAGTTATACGCCAGTCAATGGGCAGCCCAGCTCTTCTATCAAGCGCAAGCAGCCTGACAATGTCTTGAGCGGTCACGGTCATGGCTCAAAAAGACGCCGAGAGGCAGACGATCCTGGTGACGGGTATGAAGAGGCCGGCGGAGCTGGTGCGAAACACTGGACAGACGAGGAGAAAACTCAGTTATTTCAATGGCTCATGGGACCTACTCACGACGACCATTGGAACGCTCTGAGGGCTACCAAAAACTCGTGCCTACGCGAGGTACGCGCTCTTATGCTCTCAACTAAATTTCTGCATTAAACCAATGATCCAAGTGTGCGGTCGAGGTTTTTGGTAACAAGAAGACGTATCAAGCTCTCAAAGGGTGTTATGAGCGCAATTTCAATTTGTTCAAGCAAATTTACGCGTTCGAGACGTATCATGCCCATGCTGGCACTGCGCCAATAACATCTCATGGTGAGGCCGACCGGTTACGAGACTATGAACGCCGTCTCGTCGCAGCACGAAGAGCAGGGTGTGATGTCGGGAACATAACATCGCGAACAATTGATCACTGGCACCGTAGCGGATGGTCTGTCTTCAACCGTTGTGTGTCGGGAGGAATGCGCTCTCATTTGTTTGTTGCAGGTACGATCTTTTCTATCGCAGGTACGTTCCATATTCAAGTATAGTGATTTATCGTCTGACTCTTCAAAGATGGCATGGTGACCCCGCTACCACCAAACCCATACCCCGCGGTGGCGGAGGGACATCATCATCGAACGCGATGGGTGGAAATGACGAAATCGACGTGGACGATGATCAGACCCTTGACTTTTCCGACTCTCCCCCGGGTCCGTCTGGTGGACAGCTAAGCCATCCGCCGCCGCCGCCGCCCCCACAGTTACACTCTTACCTCGCTCCTCCTCAGCACACTTTTCGTGAAAGCGCCCATCCGCCACCCCCCATGACCGTTCGCGCGCCGAGTGCACCAAGCCCTCCTTCACCTGCCCCTCCTGCGCCTACTCCTTCATACGTTCCCCCTCCCACAGCCCCTCCCGCCCCGTCATCTTCGTCTTCTTCCTCATCCTCGGACCAACTCATAAATATTCCGCTGACGCAAGGCATGATTTCTGCATATCTGCAGTTTCTGCAAGTGCAGACGCAGACGGGGAAGCAGAAGCTGGAATACATGAGACGGCGCGAGGAGCGCGAGGAACGGGAGAGTATGCAGCGGCATGAGCTCGAGCGTGCACGCAGAGAGCGGGATGCCGCAGAATTAGAGCATAACAGGGCTGCCGCGAACGTCAAGCAGCGAGCCGACAAAGCTATTGTGAGTGCAAAAATCCTTGTGATATCAATTCACTTCCTTCAAGTTTACTCATTGTCTTGCGAAGGAGGTGCTCAATAGTGAACTAGACAATCAAGTCGTTCGACAGCTGGCGAGTGATTATCTGAAGAAATTTTTCTCTTGAGGTTTAGACGGACGGACCACGGATTTTTCTTTTATATTGCTGCATTTGTACTCTACCAACGAATTTTTCAGTCGCTTTGCAATCGTCGCATTCTCCTACTCATCCACGCAGATTATCTAACATCTTTTATTACAGTCTACATAGTCACAAATCGAGTTTTGCTTGCTTTCGTTCTCCCTGCACTTCGACCTGTCTGTCGTGGACATAACCCTGGATCGACTCCTTTCGTATATGACTCGCTCGCCACTCAACCACGACCAGTTCTGGAAGATGGAGAACTCCATGCGTTGCCTTCTGCTCATTGACTTGCAGAACGAGTTCCTCTCCCCTCAAGGCAACTTTCAAATAGGGCAAACCTCTCAACTTGCCTTCTTAGAAAACATTTCGAAAGCCATCAGCGACTTTCGCGCATAATCGACGAAAGCATTGCGATTTTGCAGTCATCAAATCGTACTACATCCCTCAGCGACCGCTCCGCCCGCCCATCGCGAACCGAAACGCGCGAGCACTTGCTTTAGCGCGTATCCAGGAAACGGAGAATTTGCACAAGATATATGATGAACTGGAGGATGCGCATTTCGAGGGAGAAAAAACGGGGGAGCCGATCCATCCTGAAAAGCGGGTAGCGTTGATAGAAAAGGTTCATTCTGAACTGGACTATTGGGAAGTCTACGCCAAAGAATCCGCGTACATTGCCGGGAACGAGTTTGGTCTTGCGGATTGGGCGTTTTATCCGATTCTGGGATATATGGTGCATCGCGGGTTCGATTGGGAGCGGGTGGGTGCAGGTAAGGATGATTGGTCGCATTTGAGGGCGTATTTCTTGCCGTTTTGGGAGCGGGGACAAGAGAAGGGCCCTGTGCAGCGCGCGCAGCCGGCTGGGTGGGATGGATGCGGGAGAGTGGATGTATTCAATGGGCGGAAGTGAAGTGTAAATGGAATTTGTCTTGACCAAGTCTTGACTGGCGGATACGAGAAGAGGCAAGGCAGAGGATAAGCGGATAGATGGATGGCGGCTCGGTTGATTGCTCGGGCCGTCGGATATATTTGTGATGCGTCAACTTCAACTCAATCCTGGACGCAATACTCAATGTAAGCTCAATGTCATTTGAGTTACAGTACATCTCAGCTATGACAATGGACGACGCGCAATCACGCCGACGATCTTACGAGCTGCGTATAGTATCCGCCATGGTTTCGCCTATATAAACCCAAGTCGTCCTCGATCGATTCCTCAACTCATCTTTCAAACCCCCTCATTCACTCCTCATTTCTCCAATGTCTGCATACAAATCTTTCGCCGTTGCCGGAGCAGGGATGCTCGGAATCCAAGTTGTCAACGCCCTCGCTGCGAAGAACGTCACGGTCATCGTACTCTCCCGCCCAGGGTCCTCTGCGAAAACAGTGCCGGCCGGGGTCCAGGTCGTCACTGTCAACTTTGCAGACAGCGAGGCAATTGCGAAGGCGCTGAAGGAGCATAGTGTGGACGTCGTCATCTCGACTGTTACTACGACCGCGTCCTTTGAGGAGCAGAAACCCTTGCTGGATGGCGCGAAGGCGGGGGGTATCAAGCTCTTTGTGCCAGCCGAATTTGGTATGCCTACGGAGGGCCATACCCAGGGACCTTTGGGGGTCAAGTATGAGGTTGCCAGTTCGTACCGTTTTAGACATTACCGCGTACTTGGAACTGAACGCGTTTTCGCAGAGTATTTGAAGACCCTCGGCATCCCGACAACCAGAATTTATGTTTGTCGTCAAAGCTATTTTATCTGAATTAGGCTGATGTTGGAATATTTAGACCGGTGCATTCACGCAATTCCTCGGGGGAATGGTCAAGGATGGGAAAGCTCTCATCGTGGGCAAAGGGGAAGCGCCCGTCTCAGTCACTTCAGTTCCAGATATTGCAGGTTAGTCCGTCTACCGAATTTATTCATCTCAGTCAGGAGCTGAGGCGCAATTTTCAATAGGATACATCGCACATATAGTGACGACGCAGCCTCCTTCTGTGCTTGAGAACACCATATTGCGTATTGAAGGCGAGCGGGTCACGATGAACGAGGTGGCAGCACAATTTGGAGCGACGCCGGTGTACGTGGACAAGATGCCAGGAGAGCATGGCGAGTTCTTGACGGGTTTGATGCGGATTATGGATATGGGTGCTGGGAGCACCGGTTGGTTGCATGATCAGAAGAAGGATGGAACTGGGAACGAGGCTGCGGGGAGTGGTAATGCGTTGTGGCCGGGACACCACTGGCAGACGCTCAAGGAGGTGCATAATTTACAGTAGACGTCTGTGTACACCCTCAACAAGTTCGTCGAGGAATTTATCTGGGTTTTTTATTTCGCGATATTATCATATAGTTCCATGTTACCATATAACATATAAGGTGCACAGAGCGTATTACATCCAATGCAGCTCCGGCGTCCAGTAATTTTTTCAAGTCCCCACATGCGTGTTGAGGTCGATATTCAAAGTTTTACGACACCGGCTTTGAATTTTGTTCGCCAAAGCTTGCGCCCAAGAGGCCTCCGTAAGCAGATTTCAGATGGCGGTCGCAATTCAATCCTTGTAAGAGGGCGAAGTGCGTAAAATACGGACTCACCAGTCTAATTGAGGTATATGTCGTTGTCGAGGATGAGCTCGGCGGCATTCTCCCACGGGCCAAGGTCATCGCGAGCCCGATTTGGACTCCGAGGCCATGTCTAATATCCGAGACCCCGACGAACGTAAGGATTCGAGTGTAACTGAACGCACGAAAGCGCGATTCGTTTGTAAGTATATTCAATTTCTTGGTAAGGTGACGGGTAAATCAGGAGACTGACAGGCTAAATCGTAGCAGCGATTGCGAGCCATAGCGAACATCTCGCGAGACACGGCGAGCTGCAAACAAACATTCTCGTATAAAACACCTCACGATCGACACTCTTCAACACAAACCCTCACCCACATCGCGTCTCAAAGTTAAATCACAACCAACATAACATGTCTGCCTACAAATCTGTCGCTGTCGTCGGTGGTGGAACCCTCGGCTTGCCCATCGTCAACGCCCTCGCCGCCAAGAACGTCCCCGTCATCCTCTTATCCCGATCCAGCTCCTCCTTCTCCGCAAAGACCGTCCCAGATAACGTCAAAGTCGTCCACGTCGATCTCGCCGACACCGAGGCGACTGCGAAGGTTCTCAAGGAGCACAACGTCGATGTGGTCGTTTCCACCGTCGCGACCGCCGCCGTATTGGGGCAGAAGACTCTGATTGATGCGGCGAAGGTCGCGGGCGTGAAGCTCTTTGTGCCTTCCGAGTTTGGGCATCCTACCGACGGCCATACGCATGGACCTCTGGGTGATAAGGCTGAGATTGGGAGTTCGTGTTTTTCAGTTTGATTCTTTAAGCGGATTCGGTACTGAACGTTTTCATAACAGAGTACCTCAAGTCCGTCGGGATTCCTTCTACTCGCATCTACGTTCGTCCGTCCAGCCAGAGCACCGAAACAACACTCATAATTGATTGTAGACTGGACCCTTCATTCAATTCGTCCCGTGGCTCATCGGTACAGAGGGCAAATTCCAAATAATTGGTAAAGGTGATACACCGTTCTCGGTCACCTCCATCCCGGACATCGCAGGTGCGCACCTCAGATCTATTCTTCACGTCGAGTATTGATTTAGTATCTTTTTAGGATTCGTCGCACACATTCTGACGACCGCCCCGCCTTCCGAGCTCGAGAACCGTATTTTGCGCCTGCAGGGAGATCGCCCCACGCTCAATGGCATAGCGGCGCAGTTCAAAGCCACGCCGGTTTATGTTGACAAGATCACGGGTCGCGGAGAGCTTGATGAGTTCTTGACTGGGCTGTTCGTGGCGATAGAGGAGGGCGCGGGCAGCACTGGGTGGGTCTTTGATAAGAAGGCAGAGGGAACGGGGAGCGAAGCTGCCGGGAGTGCGAATGCTCTGTGGCCGGGCCACCACTGGCAGACGATCAAGGATGTGCATAACGTTTGAGCAAGTTGAAGCAACCGAGCATTGTATATTTTAGATGGAAAAGCGTTGAATTTGTGCGTACTTGCGTTCTGCGTGAATTTTGTTGGGATGCGGGAAAGAACAGAGAAGTGGAGGTTTTGTCCGTCCTTGGGTGGAGAATGTGTAAGCTCAATGTAAGAAAACCACAAAAGTGATGCGATGTGAGAATCGGCTGTCTTGGTAAGCTTTATTTGGTAAGGAAGGTCATCGACGGGAGGTGTATAAAAGTCGAGGGGTCCGTGCAAGAGAGGCAGTATCGATTTACTAGTCCACCTTTTGGCCTTCAGAATGTCCAAATACTACAAGTCTTTTGCGGTTGTCGGCGGTGGCGCAATTGGTTTACCCATCGTTAATGCGCTTGCTGCCAAAGACGTACCGCTGATCTTGCTGTCCCGCCCGGGATCGTCGAAGAAAACGGTGCCATCGAACGTGCAGGTCGTCGAGGTGGACTTTTACGATGCCGCGGCGGTGTCCAAGATATTGAAGGAGCATAAAGTCGATGTTGTGCTTTCGACTGTGGGCCCAACAGCGGTTGCGGCGGAGTGGCCATTGGTGGCCGCGGCAAAACTTGCTGGTGTCAAGCTTTATGTGCCTTCGAAGTATGGATTCCCTGGTGAAGGCTTCACAGATGGTGTGCTTGGAGCCAAGAATCAGGTTGTCGGTGAGAGTTATTTGTTGTGTCCCCGAGATTTGACGCTGATGTGAATTCCAGAATACTTGAAGATGATCCAGTTGCCTTCGACATGCATTCACGTAGGGACATTTGAACTTGACGGATCGAAGACTGAGCTGGTTAACAGACGGGACTGTTCACAGAGTATATCCCATGGCTCGTCAGCTACGACGGCCCCGGGTCGAATTTTAAGCTCGCAAGGAAGGGAGAGGCACCTGTCTCTTTTACCGCCATTCCGGACATCGCCGGTAGGTTTGCGACGCGTTCTTGCGCAGTCTTTTAACCATGAATACGCACACAGGATTTGTCGCGTACATTTTGACCTCTCTTCCCCCCTCCGAGCTGGAGAACCGCGTCATACGACTGGAAGGCGGCAGGTCAAGCCTCAAAGACCTAGCGGGACTGTTCAACACCTCGGTCGACTACGTCGACGACCTCACGGGAGAGGCGAGTCAGAACAAGATGCTTCTGCAGAGCTTGATGGAGACAGGAGCAGGGAGTAGTGGATGGGATGGGTTGAATAGGACTGAGGGGACCGGGAACAAGGCCGCAGGGGCGGATAATGCGTTGTGGCCGGGGCATAAGTGGCAGAGTATTCAGGACGTGCACAAGCTTTGAATGAGAGTAGAATTTCAAGCAAATTTCAAGTCAACCTAGGTCAACCTTGGTTCGGGAATTGCCGTGAGCCATCACCCGCCAAACTCTGGTCAGCCTGAGCGAACATGGGCCATGACTCTGCTTTCTGGCCGCTCCAGAGCCAGAGAACCAGGGGAAACCTGCAAAATTTCTCTATCGTGACTCTTGCTCTTGCGCTCTTATATATATACTCAAGTCGAACGGCTTGGTCGCAAACCTCTTACGCTCGGTTTGAATCGCCTGCGCAAGCAGCTATACTCTCGCGATGCCGCGCTCTGCAGCTACAACCTGGGCCTCCAGACGACTTCCATGAACGTACAGTCTCAGACCGCTTCGAGCCGCAAACCCCACCGCACCTCATAACTAATGCGAAAATGGTGCGCGTCGAAAGTTGAACGCAGATACAATACCATACCAACACGCGCCCTGCGTCATCGTAGTGGACGGGTCGAAACAACGGCACGGAAGTATTCACCGGCGACATCCTCATCGACAAGGGCTTAATCAAAGGCGTCGGGCACTTTGGAAGCGACGTGGCTTTATTGCGTCGAAAGTACTCACTCGCAGCGGACCTTGTGGTCATCGACGCTAACAATGCTTGGGTCACTCCTGGTCTTGTCGATGCGCATTCGCACATGGCCGATTATTCGTCTCCTGCACTTGACGGCGCGATGGACGGAAATTCTGACAAAGGGATCGTGCTACCCTGGCTGCGCAGTATCGATGCTCTCAACACTCACGATGATTCCTATGCTCTTTCTATCGCTGGTGGTATCACAACAGCTGTGATTCTTCCTGGCTCGGGAAATGCAATAGGTGCTTAATCTCCCTCTTTTCTTGCTTGCCAGACTTGACGACAAAATAGGTGGGCAGGCATTTCTGATCAAGCCTCGCAAGACTACAGAACGTTCTGCAACCTCAATGGTCCTGGAACCACCGTATACTGTGAACTCTTCGTTTCCCGCGGATCCCAGTCGTCCTCCCCGCTGGCGGCACATGAAGTGGGCGTTCTTTCAAGTTATATCATCCCTTTCTTACAATATGCAGACATGCGTGTGGCGAAAATCCTGGTGTGTTTCACAATCGCGATGGCGGGCATCACTCATTCCCTTTAGGATCCTCCTACAGTAGCACCCGCATGGACACAATATACGCTTTTCGTGAAGCGTTCGTCCTCTGGCACTCTGAAGCAACTCAAATGAATTCTCTTCCAGGTATAACACCGCGAGTCAACTCAAGAAACAACAAGATGAGTATTGTTCTAACGCATTGGCTCATCGGTGGGACGGCCTTGGAGAGTTCCCTGAGAGTCTCCAATGGGAGGCCCTCGTCGACGTGGTGCGCGGTCGGGTCAAGGTTTGTACTTTTTGACTCAAAATTCACCATATGATTAATTGCTAATACCGGTCATAGGTGCAGATTCACTGCTATGAACCTGTGGATTTCGACGGTATCGTTCGGGTGAGTTTTTATTTTTTTTGTCTGCCCAATAACTGAGCTTATCGTATCCGCCAGCTGTCGAACGAATTCGAATTCCCTGTTTCAGCATTCCACCATGCTGCCGAGGCCTATCTTGTCCCCGATCTGATCAAGAAGACTTATGGTGTGCAATCTACTCGTTGATTCCCTTTGCGTAGTTTCGCTTTATCTGACCCCAGGGCCCACACCCGCCATCGCGATTTTCGCCGCTAACGCTCGGTGCGTCTATGTTGTGTCATGGATACTGTTCTCTAAATGCAAAGACGTCAGCTACAAACGTGAAGCATATCGGCACTCCGAGTTTGCCCCAAGGATTCTAGCAGAGCATAATCTTACTGTTTTGATGAAGAGCGACCATCCTGTCATGAACTCGCGGTATTTGATGTACGAGGCGCAGCAGGCCTACTTCTACGGCTTGCCTGAAAATTTGGCCGTAGGTGGCATTGTACCCGCGCTACCTGTGTATTGAGGGTTTTCCTCCCAGATTGCGTCTGTCACGAGTAACCCCGCTGAAGTTATGGGCATCAGTCACCGAATTGGCTACATCAAAAAGGGCGAGTTTTCTAAACTTGTCTAGACCGCCCTAAGCTTTACTGTTCTACAGGTTGGGACGCTGGTGGGTCAATAGTCTCACACAGATGGCTTCTCTTGATGATAGTCGTCAGACCTAGTCTTGTGGGACTCTCACCCTCTGGCACTGGGAGCAACTCCACTCCAGGTATTGATTATTAATTGTGGCTGTTGCACCGCAAATTATTGACCACTGCACAGGTGTTTATTGATGGTATACCGCAGCTGGAGACTCCTCATGTTCTGGAAAAACCAGACGCCTTCCAGCAAGCACCCTCGGTCCCCAATTTCGACAAAGAGGCTCAGGCTGCGGTACAATACGAAGGCCTCCCACCTCTCGAGCCGACTTCCGTCACGACGCGTACTGTTGTCTTTGTGAACGTGCTATCCGTGTTCACGCCAGGCGCTGAGGGCGTTGAAGAGCTCTTTTCTGCCCAAGATTCAGACGCGCTCGGGACGGTCGTTGCAGTCGATGGACAACTCACCTGCGTTGGCGTGTGTTCCACAGACTTTGCGGATGCAATGATCATCGATCTTGAGGCTGGATCGATTTCCCCAGGGCTTGTCTCTTTTGGTTCGCCTCTAGGTTTGGAACACATCCAGTCAGAGTCATCAACGAGTGATGGCTCGGTATTTGACCCGCTATCAGGTGCGGGGGTCCCCGAAATAGCTGGTGGAGATGGGGCCATCATTCGTGCTGCCGATGGCTTGCAGTTTCAGACGCGGGACGCATTGTACGAATACTCACTGGCATCTGTTAATCTGTTGTGTTCCGATATTAATTTTGCTCCACAGACTTGCATATCGTGCTGGTGTCACTTCGGCGATCGTAGCACCTCTCGCGCCGGGGGTCTTTGGCGGATTGGGAGTATCGTTCTCAGTCGGTGCAGCGCATAAACTCCAGCCGGGTGCTGTTCTGCAGGAGGTGACAGGCCTGCATATGAAAGTAATGCAACTCCTTCCCGGACCCAGTGTCAGTACCCAGATCGCTTTGTTGAGAAGGCTATTGCTACGTCCCGTGGATGGTCCGTCAAAAGAATGGTTTGTAAAAGTCGTCAACGTGAGTGGCCGACTCGGAAATTCTATACTACTAATGTGAACACCATCTAGGGCGAGATTCCTTTGGTGGTGGAAGCACATAGCGCTGACATCATCGCGACTTTGATCAGACTCAAGAGGGAGATAGAACATGTCCACGGAAAGACCCTCGAAATGACCATTACGGGTGCGAGTGAAGCGCATCTGCTCGCAGAAGAGCTTGGGGCAGCCGGCGTTGGGGTTATTTTGAATCCAGCGCGACCGTTCCCCTTCTTCTGGGAATTCCGCCGAATGTATGTTCCCGCCGGCTCGGTGATCTTCTGACTAACACCGAACAACAGCCTCCCCGGCCCACCCATTACTGAACACACCGCCGTATCGACACTGATGATGCACAACGTTACTGTTGGTCTGGGGGTAATGGAAATATGGGAAGCGCGCAACACTCGCTTCGAAGTTGCTTGGGTAAGAGGCTGGCACTATGATGAGAGGTGTAATTTGGAGCTGATAGTGACTACTTAGGCGGCGCTTTCCAGCGGCGGGATGTCCAAAAAGGATGCATTGGCATTGGGTTCGACCAATGTTGCTCGCCTACTTGGGGTCAAAGCGCCTTCAAGATCGAGTCACATCGACATGGTTGCAACCAGGGGTGGAGACTTGCTGACTTTGAATTCAAAGGTAGTCGCTGTCATTTCTCCGAGCCGGCATCTGGTAGACATACTGTAAAGATAGAGCATCTGATTCATGAGGTTAATGTCGCACTTTCAATACTGCCGGATTCGAACTCCTCTGATTCTCCATGAAAATTCGACCATTTCATGAACAATGTGTACCCAGATAGCCTGAGCGCGATATCGGTCACACTCCGTCAGCCATTGATGTTGTAGGCGACAGATCTAGACCAACTCGAACGTGAATTGGGCATTCACCTGCTCTCTGTCCTCGACTGTTCAAGTGGGCCATACGCTCCAGACATTATATTACAAAGAGGGTGGCACGACAATATTCATACTACATCGTCCCCGACATTTAAATGTGACTTCTGAGAACTTGAAGATAAAGCATTGATGCTGTGGTTGTCTGAGCCAACCCAAGTTTCCTTTCGCATACTCCGAAGAGCTGTAGCTGTGCCTTGACTTTCACTATTGAAGACGACAGCGCTCCCAGTGGTGGTGGTATACCGAGTGACTGTCTTCTTCGTCCAGGCCGAGCCCATAGCGACTCGAAGGATGATGGCCTGAGGCGAAAGGGCCTATGAACGAGTGTGCTTAGTGACAGGTAACATCCCTCAGTGTTCCACTTACGACAAACGCGCCCCAGATATCAGCGAATGCGAGATCCTCAGGTTCGTTTTTGAGATATGTGATCAGGTATACGATTCCGAGGAGTGTGAAGGGTAAGGCAGATTCGACGAGAATCGCCATCACACCGGTGTAGACTTCCGCGCGCTCTCTGGTGAGTACCTTCCGCATAGTACGGCTGATCAAAGCGAGACGCAGTACAATCATGGAGGTGGTGATAATGTTGAAAACAATGGTCAACTGGAAAGACAGTCAGATTTATACATGGCCAGTTCACTGGGACTCACAATTAACCAAGGGGTAACGAAACTAATGCTGATACCGTGGAAAAAGTCCCCACCAGGAAGCCCACTTTGAATCGTCCCCGCAATTCCCATAGCTAGGTGAGAATAGTGAGATAGTGGATGTACAACGAGGAGGTGAATGCGCACCCGTGGAGGCTAGGAAGAGAAGAGCAGGGAATGCGACGACCCAGATATTACCACCCCAGAAGACATAGCATCGGTAGAGCTGGCAGACCTTAATTTAACGCTCACAAGCTGAGCAGAAGACATACCATTAGTCCATCACCGAGGACGTTGGCCGTCACATCCGCGGCAGTTCCAAACGTATTATACCACGCAGCTATGTTGTTGACAAAAAACGCGACTGGGCCACCATCAACGTTTCTATGTTCTGTGGAATTGGGATTCCAGAAAATATTTCTGCAAGAAGAGATGCCAACGAACCTATCCACATCATTTGCCCGAAAAACAAATTGCAGGCCATGGCGATTGTAAGCAGAACGAGCAAACTAGCACTATAGACGATGTAGATGTATCGACTCTTGTCTGCCTTGGCGCTGCGCAATAGGAAATATGCCGACATGAAAAACATGCATAGCTGGATTCCTACAGACAATACATTAGCTGAGTTGAAGGCAAGACCAGGTTTGGTATACCATAGAGAATTGCAAAGATGGTGTTCCCGATGTACCTGCCAGGCATGGATAAGAAAGCGCGTGTCAGGAAAGCTCCAACCATACCAGGATCGCTCAAGCGGAAAGTCTTGATTTTCCATGGGCGCTTTCAGGTGGGCACAAAGGTGAGCTTTCTTCGGGAGAGGGCATATTTAAGGCGTTTTCAAGACTACACCACAGATATCCGCAAGAGGAAACGATCCATATCTCAAAACCGTCTACGTAGCTCTTCTTTCTCCACGCAAGGACTTCTTCTTCCAGATAGCAGAAAGGGTAATTGAGTGGGCAACGCGAGAGGTTTGATACCTGCGATGGGAAATTAATGGATTACCGGCTGTAAAGTTGGGTCCTCGTTAAAATCAGATTGAGCGGGTAAAGTTCACGGCGCTTTCCCTACTATTTTAGAGATAATTGTCTCTGGGGGGTCAGCAATCCGATGGGAATTTCAAAGCGGGAGAAGATCCTCGGCGCTCCTGTGTTCCTTTCCAGACCGCGATGGACTTGCTGGCCGAGAAGGTTTATTTCTCATCGTAGGTTAAAAGGCCTTGCCAATCGGCATTCCCAACAGGCGCAAGAGGGTTACAGGATGTGGGTTCAGAGACGGCAGAAGAACGCAGTTAGCGTATTGCATTTGGGTCGAGTCCGGCAACACCGTCACCGCGCATATGAGCAGGTGTCATCCGTCTGTGCGTGGCACCAGGCCCCAGAGAGACCTATCGAGCTAGGGATGTTGCAAGTGCTCGACGAGTCGGAGGATATGATTCAGCAGTAAGTCGCAACCGTGAATCTCGCTGACAAGATCTGGAGTACCACACGCGCCAGCGCCGCGCTTGCCGGCCGCTCAGTTCACAGCAAGACTATTCAAAAGTTCGATGGCAGAGGTGTCTTCGAAATTGTCAAGAATTTGAAGAAACAAGGCAACATCAAGGGAATTGATTCCATCACGGAAGTTCCCGCCTATTTTCCCATGTGCTTCCCTTTCATCGTGCCATGATGGCCTTTGCATACTTTAAGCTTACGGGCTGCTGTACTTGGTTCCTCTGGCAGTCTTGCATGTGTGGTCTTTCCAAGTCCAAGTGACCTTTGACCACCTCTTCTACTTTTTACTTGCTCAATCTCACGATGAAACGTATAATATCCAGATCTGATGAAGATTTTGAGTAAAACGAAGGACTTCGAGTCGACATCGTCTCTCCGCGGTTCTTGATACGCCTACACCTCGATGGTAGCCCGAGGAACTCATCGGCGCTTTCGACGAACCAGCGAAGCGGATTGTAGTCCTGGATGCTCTGAGGTCTATTGAGCAGTGTTCTATCCGCTCACACGACCGTTTGGAAAGTCCTCCCGTGTCATGAGGACTTGACTTTTAGAGTTTTATTGCGGTCACTTGGTCGTTTTGTTCTTGCTCCGTCACCTAATCCTAAGGCACCAAGGAACCATGCTTTCTGAGTCGCAGCTGATACGCAGATAGTACCCACACGACAAATGTTTTCGTCATATAGAGTTTGAGCAATACTACTTGTTAGTCCCTACAACAAGGCTCAAATCAGGTCCTCATTCCAAAGCGCATCCGAAAAACTTCAAGTCTGGCGGTTCCTTTCTTGTTTCTGCAATGATTCTGCGGTTTTTTCTTGATTCTGTGCGTTTGCATCGCGCGACTGCGGGAAGAAGCCTTGTCAATTTCTCATGACGCAGCCCAGACATCGACATTCGTGCGTACAAAAGTGCCGGTGGAAACATGTGCCCATCGACATTTGTAGATTTCAGAAACGTCTAGCAGAGCCGTTTGCTGTAGTGCTTCAAGTTGTGGGGGCCCACATCGCAAGCCTTGGTGACGGGGTGTATGCAGGTTTGATAACATCTCGTTGCATTTCAAGTATTACACCCGGCCCACCAACCAAAAAGTCGTCGGTAGAGGCCTAGTCGTCCAGATGTTCTACTGTGGATGGCATTCGCTCATCCAGAGTCGACACAATGGGGGAGGAGAAAACGGAAGTATTCCACACAGCGGGAATCGTTTTCGCCAATACGAAGAT
The DNA here is from genome assembly GCA_037176885.1 of Favolaschia claudopus. Taxonomy (NCBI): domain Eukaryota; kingdom Fungi; phylum Basidiomycota; class Agaricomycetes; order Agaricales; family Mycenaceae; genus Favolaschia; species Favolaschia claudopus. Next base: position 123,024 of record JAWWNJ010000225.1, read on the forward strand.
CCATAGCAAGAAAACTAGCACTGGAAGCCATTTAATAACAAATCTCTTGGCTAACGAAAACTGCACGACTAACCAGAGAAAATTGCTCCGAGGTAGTTTAGTATGCGGCTCTCAAGCTCCTCCCCAAGCTGAACGGTGAGCAGTGCGAACACGCCGTTAGGGAATATTGTACCCCAGTGGGTAATGGAGAATGGGACGCGTTGCCGCAGAAGAACGCTCCCAACCGAACATAGCGCGATGCAGAGCCATATCAGTCCCATCGACCACAGAAGCCATGCAGCACACAGGCAGACAGACTGCAGCGCGGCAGGGCTAAAAGGTGCAGGGAGCTTGATATGGGCGAAGTTCTGCGCGTTGACCAGCATGGAAAAGCCGCCTTGGCCAAGAGGTCCCATGATGATGAAAGAGGACAAAATGAGACTGGTGTCTAGTGGCCCGTATACGACAAGGCGCATGAGATATACCGTGAAGATCATGAAGGCGAAGGAGAGACCCATAAGCAAAAGACTAAAGGAGACGGCGGTTGTGAGAGACGAGAACGCGGGATTGAGGGCGGAGAGGGCGAGAGCGAGGAGACCACCCGTGCCGGAGGTGACAACCATGGTGATGACGGGGAATAGCCAGAGGGCGGACATCTGGCCCAGCGAATGCTTCTGTCGGGTGATCCTAAGAAAAGGCGTGAGCTTGAGAAGTAGACGAGGGTGTCAATGCTTGCACACATTACAAAAATCATCCCGATGGCGATCAACACAGAGGTTGCACAATCCAACCACCAGAAAGCCCAAAGCACATACACGAATTCGGGCCCGGCGAAAGCGTATGTTTGATGGATTGTCAAGGACAGATTGATAAGGGTTGCAGCCCCCATCGGAAATGCGCCCATGAAGAGACTTTGTGTTGGATGCTCAAGCATCTTTTCCCATAACTGCTCTCTGGTCATTCAGACGTCCTGTAGATGACAAATCTTTACTGGCCTCGGGAAACAAGTGATACCGCGCAACGGTGGCCGTGGTTATTAGTGAGAAGAATAATAGATTGAGGAAGAAAAGTAGAAGCGTCAAAACTTTGACTGCCTCGCTACCTTCGCCGAAGTGAAAGTGAGAAACCAGAGATGCCACAGAACCTGTCCCCATTACGACCTGGAGGGGCAAAAAAAAACTCGGTAAGGAATGAAAATTTATGGGGCAAATCATCGCAATACAGTGTGCCATGACCATGTGAAATGTTGGATACACGCTTTGAGAGTTTTGTGGTTGAGTTGAGAGGTCGACATGGGGGAGGGAGAGAGCAAGACGCGGAGCAGGTTCAAGCCATATGCATTCGGGATACCGGCGCGCCGCCAAAAAGGAATTCAGAATCGCTAAGGGTTTCGGAGTGGGTGTGGGTAGCAGGTACCAGCGCCGCCGCCAATAAACCTGATGTCAACCCTTGGGCATCACAGAGACAGTCTCGCGCAATAGGTGGCAGAAAGTGGCAGAAGCTAGCAAGATCCGAGAATTCTGAATTCAAGGGACTGGCAACACAGCCGACTTGAACGTTTTGAAGGCATTTGGCACGATGCTGGAAGATCTTCGCTCGGATTGATTGCCTACGGTATGTAACCTGGTCCTCAACCTCCATGCCATCGAAACGCGGTCGAGAACACCGTACGCGTGTACGACGCGTTCATTATCTTGTCTCGCTAACATATTGCCCAGATGCGCGTCAAGCGCACAATCCAGTTGTCGGACTCTCCTCAGATGTCATAGCGAAACGGACAAAAAGACATCTAGACGAACTGGAGGTGCTATTCGTCGTCGATCACCCTTTATCTCTTCTTATACTATCCCAGAGATCGAACTACGCGGAGGCTAGTGCAGATGTAGGGGAAGAGGACGAAGAGGGAAAGTACACCAAAGGCCGCGCGAGACAGCTCATTTCCGAAAAGCGAACTTTCAACATCCCCGGTGTGAAGAAGAAAAAGTCCACCATGAATGTCCGCACAGCGCTTCTATACCGCAAGAATTTTGCTGCTCTTCTCGAAGAATCGGTTCGCGACTTTGTTTTCCCTGTTGGTGCCGCAGATTTTTACTTTCTGTACCAGAATCTCACCGGGTTCCCTTCCACCGTGCCGACCTATCTTACAGCTCAAGCACCTCCGTCGACGTATCCCCCACGTCTGATATGCTCCGTGTGTGGTTACTGGGGCCATTATAAATGCAGACGCTGTGCCTTGCCCTTCTGTGACCTTAACTGCGAGAGTGTTCACGCCGAAACTCGATGCGAGAGACGAGTTCTCTGAACTGGGCTACCATGGATTCTCCTATAGCAAATTCTCATCTTTGACTACTGTACGTCACTTGCTTTCTTGCGCAATGCGATATGTTATTTTCTCTCCACTAACCTGTTACAAGGGCCAATCAACTTGTGCCAAGAATCTCAAGTCTACATTGGTGCACTGACCTTGCCTTGCTTCATATATTCGAGCCACTTGCCGACATCACTCAATCCGTTGGGAACGAGTTTCATAGGCGTCGGACGCAATTTCCCCTCACTTAGCAGCTGCGTGAGAAGTTGTGCTGTAGCCTTACCGAACTCGTAGTGCTCCGGGTTCATCGGAAACAACCCCACCATTGGATGGTCGAAGGCCTTGAAGGAATCGTGAGTGGAGGCAAAACGGATGTAATCCCACCCTCACCTTTCCGAGCATCGTGTAAACGAGGTCGAACTGTGCATGCACCCCTGGCGCGTCAATAGGTTCTGGCAGCGTCAAGGCTATTGAACCTCCTCCGATTCCCATACATGCCGCCACCTGTTTTGTCGTCGTCGCATCGGAGATGCAGTCCACTGCATGTGCTAGTTGATTGTTCGTCCATGCTCGAATTTTCGACACAACTTCGGGATCGCGGTAGTCAAAAACCGCATCTGCACCAAGGGTTTTCAATAGCTCGTGATTTTTCGGAGAAGCAGTGGTGACAACGCGGAGTCCCGAAAGCTTTGCGAGTTGGATGGTGTATTGGCCTACGGAACTTGCCCCAGCCCAGACCAAGATCTAGTGAAGCCGAGTCAACGAAGCTTTGCGACCAGAGAAGCAATACCTACGGGAAACGCTTCCGCTGCCGGAGCCTTGGGCGTGGGGATCCCCTTCTGACTGATCCATAGCGCCTGTGCGGCAGTGAAGCCTGCCAATCCAAGTCCCGCTGCCTCTTCGTACGTCAAACTGTCTGGCAAAGAGACGAGGACGTTCGCATCGGCGACACAGTATTCTGCAAAAGCTCCGCTATCCTCCTTATTCAGACCACTATTCAAAAACCCCGCTACCCGTTCCCCGACGAACCGTACCCCCAGAGGCAGCTCGGCGCCTATGGCTTCGACCTTTCCTGCAAAGTCGCGCCCTAGTATCAAGCCCTCTGGCGCCCCGAAAGTGATCATAAAATCTGCATGTCGCGAATCCGTTTGAATGAAATCTCCTACGCAAATCGAGACTTACGATCCGGCGGATTCTGCGCTGCAGCGAAGATCTTGACGAGCACTTCGGTCGGTCGCAGCTTTGGCTTTGGGACGTCTTTCAGAGCGACATTACCGTCGCCGGTCGTCACCACGGCTTTCATCATCGACATGGCTGCACTATGTGAAGACGACGAGTTTCATGGAAGTCTCCAATCCACCCTCTTCTTATACCCCTCGGACACCCCACAAAGTCTGTGAACCCCACCCAAAGTCTATACCCCACAAAGTCCTTGTGTCAAGTCCAGGTCGTTGGCTTGACAAATGTCCCCAAATTGCGCGACCGTGGTTCACGTAGGTTACGAAGCCTCCGCGAAGAACGTTACGGTCGCCCGTTCCGATCCGACTTTTCTCGCAGCCCTATCGTTTGCGCGAATTGTTATTATGGAAGACAATTTGGATGGAGGAGGATTTGCGTTGACAACTTTGCTCTTCGTGCAAAGCACTTGCACTTTCTACCTTTATAATTGTGCGGGCTATCAACAAAATCGCGCGTAAAGCTCGCGTAAAGCCGGGCGAACTTCGATAGGGAGACGAACAATTGGGGGGGATTTGTCAGATCCCCACCGCAAAAACGGTTAATTCGAACTCGGGAGCAAACTTGGGGTATGTCCTAAGCCCCAGCAACGGAGAGGCAGAGTAAGTAGTGACTTCACTGTATTGGACCCTCGATTCGTATGTGTACATCTATTCCACAGATTCTACAACAGCTACAGATGCCAAAGCGAGTGGCATTAGTAAAATTTTACCAAACGAGTAAGTTTCTGTTCTTTCGACTCGGAACTCCCATTCAGTTCAGCGTCGAGGGTTTTGTTGACCGCCGAAAAAGCCTCGAGAAAATCTGCGCCGAGTATTGCACACAGCTCAGAATCCTTTTCCAAGGCCGCTCGGGCCTCCGCGAGGTTCAGAGACATGCGCGTAGTGATACCCAACGCCTTTCGCTCCTCTTCAGTCAGCTCCGCCGCGCTCTTGGTCCCTGAGCAATCTTTCACCTCCAACGGGGTCGAGTCTCGAATCCCGATTAATCCCGCCGCCAAGACAGCCGCAAGCGCGATGTGTGGATTGGCCGTGCCGTCGATGAACCTCAGCTCGAAATTCCTCGAGGAAGGGGAGTGGAGGTTCGTGAGCCGCACGGGAGCTTCGCGGTTTTCGGTGCCCCAGTTCACGTAGGTGCCACCACTCCACACTCCGTCGGTCATCCGGGCATATGATGCTGAAGTCGGGAGCGTGAGCGCCACGATCGCAGAAAGATGCGCCATTAGTCCTGCTAGGAACGCCGACTCGTGTTTCGACATTTCGCCGGCAGGTTTAGGCTCGCCTGAGGTGTTGTGAACGGAGATGTGTGCGTGGGTACTGGAGCCAGCGCTGTACATGAACGGACGGGGAGCAAAGGTCGCGTGCAATCCGTGCTTGCCTGCGATCTGCACGATGATTTCACGAGTGAAGACGAGGGCATCCGCTGCTTCCAGTGGTGTCCTAGGAACTCCAACAATCTCATATTGGCCTGGGGCTGCCTCTGTATGATACATCTCCAGTTTGATGCCCGAAGTAACCAAAGCATCCGCAATTTCTTGAAGGATCTGAGTTGGGAGGGAACCGGCTAGGAGCCCAACAGAAGCAGAGAAGTCATGGATGCTAGCTGGCTCAACGGGATCTGTGGATTTGAGGAGGATGAATTCGGTCTCGAAACCAACCAAGAATTCCGTGTTGTATGATTGCTTGAGCTCTCTGTTTTCATGGTCAGTTAGATCGTCTGATAAATGACTGGAACACATGTACTGGGTGATGCGGCGCAGAAGGGTGCGGGGACACAGATTCACCTCAACGGAGGGTTTGTCTTTGGGTCCAGTCAAGGCTGTTTTTTCTTCAAACTGGCCGAGAACCGCAAAATGGCCAGGGGCAAAAGGACATGGTCTGAGGCTCGCAATATCAATGGCATAGAGATATTCGCCAATGGGCGCAAAGCCGGGGGCAAGGGTAAGATAAACCACTCCGAGCGTAACTTTGGCAATGTTCACTCCAGGACGATTCGATTTGAGAAGAGCCTTGAAATGCTCAATAGGAACGATCCGGCAGCGTCGAGTATTCGCAAGATCGACCCAGTAAATGCGTACATAGGCTGTTCGAGTGCGTTGACGCGTCAACAACACGCGATTTTGGCGATTGGCACGTACTGCAACCGAATTCGTGGAGGCGATCTGGATTCCACTTGTCAAGCTGGAGAGTGTGGGGTGTGTAGACGACGCCGTGAGTGAGATCCATGAGCGTTCGGAAGACAAGAGATATGGCCGCCCATGTCCGAATCAGTTATTCTGCTGCGCGTCTCGATAGCCATTCAATTTGTTCGCCACCACGGCGACGAGTACGGCAAACTGCAAACCGTCAAATTTCCATTTTCGGTCATATTCGGCAGTCGCCGCATCTTGTTTTCAACCACCACGACGCGCCGTTGTCGACGCGCCATTGTCTTCTCGTTTATCAGATAACTTTGGCCACTTGTATTCCAAAAATGTCTCTGCACGGTCAAACATTGTACAAAGCAGCATCTTCCGGATTGGGTATAAAAGTGCTTTGTGCCAATGCTTTCTATTCTGCTTTCTTACCACTGTCATCTCATTCTCTTCGTGCCTCATGCCCTTGACTTACTTGGACGACCGTTTCTTCAACCCCCTCCAGGAGGCGAGCGTTCTCGATGTCCGCGACATCGTCGACCAAATCTTTCCCGACGAAAACCTTCCTCTGCCAGCTGATACTCTCCTCGAAGCATTATCAGGCATACATGGCTCTCATGCTATGTACCAGCCGCAGCGATCTAAGCGCAACTCTCCCTATATGTGGTCGGCATTCCCTGCAGTTGAAACAGAACCTCCCGACGCCTTTGCCACCCAACTTGCCGACTTTCTGAACCAGATAGGCGACAGGATGAGGGAGGTCTGCCGCATATCAGGAGGTTCTCTTCCAAAACAAAAACGGCGATGGTCTGGCTCGTATGCCACCCAGGATTCAATGCCACTGGGTGGTAGTTGCTACGCTCAGCATCCTGCATTGGTCTTGTTCGACGTCAAAGTCGAAGACGAGGCGTGGGCTACAGCGCTCTCGTTTGCGGAGGTTGTCTATCCTGATGACGGTATTGTCGTCAGTTGGCTTCACAGGCTGATTCACGGTGCTGCCGACGCCTTCTTCAACCAGGACAATCGTCGTTTCCAGCTATGTCTCACATTCGCTGCCCGCTCGGTGCGCTTTATCCTCGTCGACCGGTGTGGTGTCGCGGGCTCGTTGCTTTACGACATCGACGAGCATCCCGAAGTGCTCGTTCGGTTGGTGGCAGGTTTAATGTTTTACAACCGGCCTTCAATCGGATTCGACACGACCATCACAACTCTGAAAAACGGTGACCGACAGATCAAAGTGGGCCAGGATGTATATGATATCGTCAAGAAACTAGCGATGAGCCAGGACGTGCGTGGCAAGGCCACAATTGTTTGGCATGCTCGCCGGAATGGTGTGGATGTCGTTATCAAAGACAATTGGACTCAGCCGCACGATCATGTCGAAGCCAAGGTCCTTGAGATCGCGAAAGATATCCCGGGAATCCCGAAAATCCTCGCTTTCGAAACAGTGCTCATCAATCGTATTGAAGATTCCACTTCTAATCTGCTAGACTTTCGTGCTAGGGAAGTTCGTGTGCACCAAAGAATGGTGACCACCCCCTTGGCTCATAGACTGTCGTATTTTCGAAGCAAAAAAGAACTCATTTCAGTGCTCGTTGATGCTATAGAAGGTTAGTGGGCAAAGAACCTGCCAAGGGTGGATGCACTAACATGTCGAGCATAGCTCACCGCGCTCTCGCTGACAAAAACATCCTGCATTGCGATATCAGTTGCAACAATATCATGATCGCCGACGAAGAAATGGGCGAGCCTCTAAGGAAAGGACTCCTCATAGACGCAGACAGCGCTCAGAGTATTGGGGATATCGGCTATTGGGTTGGGCTTGTGGTGAGTTCATCGCAAACGATTTAATTGCAGGATCTCATATACATGATAATAAGGGAACCTACACCTTCATGTCTTCGGCGATCTTGACGCGCGGATCCTCCGTCAAACAGAAACCAAGCGACGATCTAGAAAGTTTCTGGTGGGTCTTGATATACCTGTGCATCCGATATGCAGGGCCGGACAACACCACTCGCGCCGATTATGTTTCAACGATAAAGAGCTTCCCGCCTTTTGACGAGGATCAAACGAAAGCCGACCCTACCGGGCGGTTGAAGAGACATCTTTTGAGTGCAAAGGGCTTGGTGGAGAGTGAAATCTTGCCATACTTCACACTTTACTTTGAGGACCTCAAGCCCTGTATTATGGAGCTGCGCGATGCGTTCAAGAGGAACAAGTATAAATTTTCTTACGATGATATGTTGGACGTTCTCCGCAGAACGCGCGATGCCTTGCCCTTGGTCGAAAATTGGTCGGCTCAGGATGATCCTGTCCACCGATTAGAGCGGTCCTCAGTCGAGAGCCCGCCTAAAAGAAGACGAATCGCAAATCGTTGAGGGGGTTGAACCCGGGAATAAATTTTGCATTACCGATACATACTATTTTGTCTTTCTACATTCCAATTAAATAGCTAATGTACATAATTTCACTGGTTGCTGTTGGAAGCGCCTAGACATATACCCATCGTCCCAGATTTTGAGCCCATCGGGCAAGATTGGTCATGGACTGCTTTTCGAATGAAAGTCGCAGTTGCTGGTCACCGGCATCCGCCCCTGGAGTCTCGGGTGGCGTTACCTGGCCAGGAGCAGTCACTTGCGGCTGCGGCTCTTGTTTGAGGTTAGGCGGCGTGTATGGTGATAAAATGCCTAGCCCGCTTCCACCTACGGAGGTTGGGTAGGGTACGAAGTTCTCGCGCACGAGGTCCGCCAGAAGCTTATCAAGCGTGTCTTGTTGGAAGTCTACAGGGAAAGAACGTGAGGTTCGGGATTTTAAATGTTGGGTCATAAATCACCATCTGGTATAAGCGAAACCGCGCAGCCACCGCCGCCGGCACCAGTGAGCTTGGTGCTCAGTTGGTACGAGGCGGTCGTGGTGCGGATCGTCTCCAATGATGGATGAGACACGCCGAGGGTAATCAGATGCTCCTGATTTTCCCTGATGAGCGCTGCAAGTGCAGACAAAAGTTCGGTCCGGGATAATTCAGGATCGGACAGCGCCCTGCGCGCCTCGTCGGTGATGCTTTGAATAGACTTGAAGATGCCGTCGACCAGCTCGGGTTCCTATGACAAAAGAACTGAGACCGGTCGAAGATTCGCATGAAAGTCGAACTTACGCTTGATTTCAATGCGCCAACGCCGGCAACCAGCTTCTTGGTGTCTCTTGGGACTTGCGAATTTGTTAGCAAGAACCGAAGCGACTTAAAGCTAATTCAAAGTGATTAGTGGCAAGCAGATAGCCAACATGGAGCCTCACCCTTGCACTTGGTGCATGCCAACCTTCCCACCGAACCCAAATCCAGCGCGAGTGTAAGCCAAAGCACCGCCGAAAACGGCAACACAGTTGTCGATACCGCTGGGGTTACCGTGCAGTACCTTCTCTGCAACAAACGCCCACTTGTTTACCCGCTCGGCAACGGACGGTGGGATAAAGCGTCTACCCTGATGGGAGACATGGACGTGAGGAGCAGTGGCGGCAGGATCCGTGGTCGTCGGCAGAGGCGGGGGCGGCAGCGTGATGGCGCGGTTGACGAGAAGCAACGTAGTTGCTGCGCACGTGGAGAACGAGGCTGATGAACCCAGCCCTGCACCGACAGGTAGCGTCCCCCGTGCGGCGAAATTGAACGATGGTCTGGATTGCGATGAGTCAGGATGAAAGATGGCAAGACACCACGCACCGCCTGGAGTTGCCGAGCATTAGATAAATGTATAAGAATGCCAATGCGGCTGCTTTGGCTTTCGGGACCTCATTCAGCTTCTGTAGTGGACCAGCCGCAACCGCATCCATGAGTACTTGATCAAGGACATCCGAATGATCTTCGCCATCGGGAATGGGTGTAACAGCGTCCCAAGGCAGGGTGTCAATATCCCACTCATGGTAAAAGTTGTCGATATCCGCAAAGTGTACAGAGACTTTTCCGTCGTTGCGTGGTGTTGCAAGGCCATAGCAGCGGAGATCTACTGAAGCAGCCAGTGCAGTCTGGAGGGATGCATAAGTAATGAACAATATTTCTGACAGCGAATCGTCTCACCACTCCGTGTACGACCGCATGCTCCCCAAACAATATGACTTTGCCAGGGGCACTGACTAACCATTCTTGATCATCAGAGTCGCCTAGCCCAAGTTTTTGCACTGCGCGGTTAAGCTCTTCGTTCGTGGACGGTAACACTCGCGTGTATTTATTCTGTTGAGCATTATACGCAATAGCCCCCGCGTCAATCAGCGCCTGCTCCAGATCGTCTATCAAGTCTACGGGATCTTCGATACCGACACAGAGGCGGATTAGGTCTTCGGGTAAACCTCGTGCTGCCCGAATCTTCGGGTCTATTGAGGCGTGTCTATTCGGACAATCAGAACGGCCAATGAATAAGAAAAGAAACAAAAATACAACGTACGACATCACGCAAGGCATACTGATCAAGCTGTTGACGCACCCAAAACTGACACTAATTCCCCAGAGTCGTGCGGCCCCGACGATTCGCTCGCTCATCTCCTTGTCGCCAGTCTCGAAACTCAAAACCGCACCATTGCCTGAGGCAATGCGTGCATGAATTTCGCGGCCAGGGTGGTCGGCGAGACCGGGGTAATGCGTTGAGAACCCTAAACCGTGGAGGTAAGTTGCAACTAGTTGCGAAGTCGCTTGCTGGCGGTCCATGCGCAGAGCCAGGGTCTTGGTTCCACGGAGTAGAAGGAAACAGTCGTTGGGTGCCAGTGCATTTCCAACGGAATTAATCGTGAACGCCATTTGCTGCCATGCATCTCAATATTTGTATGAAGATGAAATGATTTCAGCCAGCTCACTTTTTTCAAATCGTCTCTGTTACATATGATCACACCGGCCATGAGATCGTGGTGACCACTGAGATATTTTGTCGCACTGTCGTAGACAATGTCGGCACCATGCTCGAGCGGCCGTTGTAAGTACGGGCTCATCATGGTATTATCGACGACAACGATAGCGTTCGGTGCTCGCTCTTTGACGTCCTTGCTAATTGCTGCAATGTCCACGATCTTGAGAAGGGGATTCGTCGGTGATTCCAACAGCACCATTGCAGTCTTGTCAGGATTTAGGAACGGCAGTACTGAGGCGGAATCCGTTGTATCCACATGATGGACTATTACACCACCATGCGCACGGATGTATGTGAGCAGGCGGTTGGTGCCTCCGTAGAGATCGTCGCCTGCGATTATTTCGTCGCCTGGCTTCAGAATACGCAGAATTATATCAAGGGCCGCCATTCCAGAAGCCACCGTCAATGCATGGGCAGCCGAAGAAATCTTAGCAATATGATGCTCTACAGACGGCTCAACGAGCGTCGGCATAGGAGACCCACTTCACATACCGAGATGAGTGCGGGTGGGATTTCCGCTCCTTGAGTAGTCGTACGCATTTCCGACACCCTTGAAGGTAGCAGACTGATAGATTGGGACCGAGCTACTCCCGTACTGGTCCTTTTGGTCTGGGTTCTCGACTGTCGCGCACAGAGTCGAGAAACGGTACGGCTTGCGGGTTCTCACTGGGGATTCCGGTTCCGGAGTGGGCAGATCATGCAAGGGACCAGCCTTAAGGTCGATAGTTGGCGTTGTCATACGTGGATGGTGGTCGTACGAGGTAAACAGCAAAGATTTTCACTTCGACCCAACGACGGACAATTGCGTGCTCGATCGGGATGTCAGATTCTTCGGCTTTATTCGGATATCCACCACGCGCAAGGCAAACTTGAGTTCGAGAAAAGTATGGGGAACAACATTCAGTCGAGGTACATCCACTTTCAAGCACCATCCAGCAAACAAAACGAAAGACCAGAGGGAACCACATAAAATATTGTATAATGCCACGTAAACATCTAACTAAAATTACGACGAGAGGAATTGAGCATTGACAATCATTGGTCATGAGCAGAGCAAGTATTGTGCGGTTGACTCGACCAGAGGCGTAGGGTTTGAGACCTTGAAGCCTGAGGTGAAGACATTGGATCCAGAGAACCAGCGGCCCCTTGAACACGGTATCATGGCAGTGGATAGTTACAATAGGTACTGTTACCCTTCTCCGAGTCCTCAAGTTTGGGTTGAAATAAGAGACAACTCAGACACTGAGACGCGATTCAACTGTTTCCGCGTAGAAAGAGGAGTCATGGGCGGCTTGACTCGGGCTGATGAAAGCAGAGGCCCAGGAATGCCGGTCATATTCATTGTGTCTGTAGTGGAGTTATTGAGACGAGCCAAACTTGGATCGTACAGCTCTGGAGGGAATTCGTAGAAACTATGGCTGAAAAGCTTTGATACATATAAATTGGTGTGCCGGATCTGGCCAGGAGGGCTGTCCGAGAGCAACAGCTTCGATGCAGTCAACCAAAGTTGGGAAGAATACAACAAGATACCCCGGCAATTTTGGGAACCAGTAACAAACCCAATTTATATGTCTGCGAGCGCGCAAGTCCGGGAATCAAGTCAAGAATTGGGAAACGCGTCGCCATGATCGGATAGATGCCTCCCGCCCAGGTGAGTTGGCATCACCAGAAAAGGGCAAAGCCGGACATCGACTCGAAGTGCGGCGACGCCGCCGTTGCATTCCGCGATTAAATAAGCACTCTGGGGACTCGAAGGACCGCGTTGAAAGCTGTTGAGCACAACAGAACACCAGATGGGCCGACAGCATAGAAGTACTAGTAAAAGGCAGCTCAAGATAAGAAGAGACGATATCGAGAAGGCATTGCTGGTCCCTTGACCGTCGGAGCCGTAGGCAAAACCGAAACGAAGGACCGCTCAAACAATTGGCTGACATGGTCGGTGGCAAGAACAATTGACGATCAAACTGGTCCTGGATCAATCAGTGATGATTTAAATGCCTTTGCTCTTTCCGCACTGTGCCACTTGTCTCCTTCCCATTTCCTCCCACCGTTTCTCTGTCTGCCTCTTGACCTTTGCTCTTCGTTTCTTGCTGTATTTGTGAATTTTGGCTAAAATGACCACCCGAGTGCGTTCCCTTGTCCAAATCCTGCCTCAACCAGCTCATCGCGTCTGTATATGTTTGCACCAGGCGCAATTCCTGAGAGAGTATAAACTTGTGGTTGTTGGCGGAGGAGGCATTGTTCTTTCACGCGTGCGACGCGCTTTCGCTCACTCTTCGTGTCACAGGTGTCGGAAAGTCTGCTTTAACGATTCAATTCATTCAAGGTAGAGGCTCGATTGTGTCTGATGCCAGGGTAACTCAATCGCCGCGTAGAGCACTTCGTGGATGACTATGACCCTAGTTCGTGCCTCTTTGATTCTCTGATCCATGAAGCTAATTTCCCGTCCTCAGCTATTGAAGGTATGTGGATATTGAGGGCGCTGTCCGTCCTCCTTCAAGCACAGAAGTCATAACCCTGCTTAGATTCTTACCGCAAACAGTGTGTCATTGACGACGAGGTCGCTTTATTGGATGTGCTTGATACCGCTGGTCAAGAAGAATACGGGTATGTCTTTTCCACGCACTGGAGCCGCAATTCCTAAGTGACTTTCCTATTTTCTATCAGTGCAATGCGAGAGCAATACATGCGGTCGGGCGAGGGTTTCCTCCTCGTGTACTCTATCACATCTCGCGACTCGTTTGAGGAAATCAGCACATACCACCAACAAATATTACGCGTAAAGGACCAAGATTCCTGCCCAGTGATCGTCGTGGCCAACAAGTGCGACCTGGAGTATGAGCGCCAGGTTGGCATGAACGAAGGCCGCGACCTCGCCAAACATTTCGGTATGCACAGTACCTCGTTCTGGATACATCTTAACACATGATTGAACCCTTGCCAGGCTGCAGATTCATCGAGACTTCAGCTAAGCAACGGTTAAACGTCGACGAGGCATTCACAAACCTTGTTCGTGAAATTCGTCGGTTTAACAAGGTGACAAATTCATCTCTGCCTCGTTACTCTCAACTCATTATATCCCGCTCATAGGAACAAGCCTCAGGTCGGCCTATGGCAACGTCGGGTGGTGGTCCCGTTGGTGCTGGTGCGTACGGGGGACAGGGAACGCCGGCTGACGGCGAAGATTCGGGGTGTTGCGGAGGCTGCGTCGTACTTTAACTTGGGAACCAGTTCAATTGTCAGTCTGGCTGTATATTTTGTAGACATCAACTGTATAAATAACGTGGAAATTGCAACTGCTTGCAATCCAAAATACTTGAGCGTTCTGATTGTAATAATAGCTAGAATTTGGGGTGCAAAGAGCGTTTGCAGACAGATTCACAAACGCAAGGTGTTCAAGGTGACAAGTCACGTGTGACCAATTTTGGGTTTCTTCCAATTCCCTCCACCCTCCCTCGTTTGATTCCCCCTTTCCTCCTCTCTTTGTCCTCCTCCCCCGAGTCTGTTATCAATGACCACCCGAGTATAACTATTTAGCTTTCTCTGGTTTTCGTTTCTTATCTTGCCACCCTTCAGGCCCAATTTTTGCGAGAGTATAAGCTCGTTGTTGTGGGGGGTGGTGGCGTAGGAAAGTCGGCTTTGACCATCCAATTCATCCAAAGCCACTTCGTAGTGGAATATGACCCCAGTACGCATATATTATCCTTCCTCTTAGCACTCCAGGATCTAAACTTCCCGCATTTTAGCTATCGAAGGTACTCAAAATTGCTCCATCATAAATAGTCTGCTCACTCCTTACGACAGATTCATACCGCAAACAATGTGTTATTGACGATGAGGTCGCTTTATTGGATGTGCTGGATACCGCTGGTCAAGAAGAATACGGGTGCGCTTCTTGCAAGGTCTCGTCGCCCCCATACTCAATCGACCCTTTCTGTCAGCGCTATGCGGGAGCAATATATGCGGTCGGGCGAGGGCTTCCTACTCGTCTATTCCATCACCTCTCGAGACTCCTTCGAGGAAATCAGCACCTTCCACCAGCAAATCCTGCGTGTGAAGGATCAGGATTCCTTCCCGGTCATCGTTGTCGCAAACAAGTGCGACCTGGAGTATGAGCGCCAGGTTGGGATGAACGAAGGTCGCGACCTTGCCAAACACTTTGGTATGCACACTACCTCGTGTTTTCCTCACATCACTGAATCCCTTGCCAGGCTGTAAATTCATCGAGACTTCGGCTAAACAACGCATCAATGTCGATGAGGCATTTACCAACCTCGTTCGGGAGATTAGAAAATACAACCGGGTACGCTGTCTGGAATACATCCTACCAATCTTAACTCAACGGCGTACAGGAGCAGCAAACTGGCCGACCTGTTATGCCTGGCGGCGGCGCTCCTCAACATGGGGGTCAAGATATCTCAGAGCCTCACTCAAGCGGATGCTGCAGCGGTTGCGTTGTGCTCTGAGTTATTTATGACCTTATGACGTTCTTTGTTTGCTATTCCTCCTCACTGCTCATCTTTTTTCGCGGATCCTCTCATTTCACACCGGAATTTCTAAATGTACAAAATTTTCCGAGTTCAATACACTATATCTGCATATGGCCACACGACTTTGAAATCACTGCGAAATCACTCTTGACTAGGCGTCTTGCCAGACTCCGGGGAAGTTTTGGACGCATCTGCTGAAAAAAGCTGTTCAGCGGAGAGGAGATGGACTCGTTAGCAGACTGACAGTTGGGTCCAGGACTATTCTCAGTAAGGTCCGGTTCATTGGCGACCCATATGGAGTCCAGCCCCAGTTCATAAGGTCCAGCAGCATGGTGGTTGCCTCCAAGAACAGCCACGCCAACAGTCAATATATTCTCGCGATCTATTGACTCAGGATACGGCGAAGGCTCCCCAATCGTGAACACACGGAAATTCGAGAAAGGCAGCTGTGAGGGCACGTCAGTTAACTGTAGATTAGATTTGAATGATGCTGGTCACATAGACTGTCTCCCAATCATTGTCCTGTCGCCGAATATCCAGTGGCTGCTGCCACACCGTCTTGTTGGACATCCCATCCACCGTCTGCACGTTCACAACATATGACTTGTGCAACACAGGATCTCCTGCGGCACGTATTCGAAGCGCCAGATAGTCATGGAAGTAGACGTTGTCTGTGATTTTGCCAAACAGCGTCGTTCGTACCTAGCATATGTATTCCATAGCGGAATCTCTGTATGACCGTGATGCAATCCTACCTGCGTCTTGAAACCAGCGTATCCGGCGTTTATACGGCCCACCAACTCAGGCCGCACATCGAGACGCAAATTTCCGAAGAACTTCCCTGTTGGCCGTCCAATGCTTTCACTTTCACTGGTCGTATCCAGCGCAAAATTTACAGTGGAGAAGCCTCCGACATCTGAGTCGCTTCCAAGAACAACATCGGATGCTTGTTCAGGTGTATTGAAGCTGTAGAGCAGGCGTGGGCCCCGATTCGGCATTGCAGCGCCCTCCATGTTTATGACTGCAGTATGATATTCATATGCGGACGCATAGTGCAGAAAGGATTCTACTTCTGCGGCTCTGGTCCTGAAATGCACGGCCGGTTCGCCGCCAGAACCCAGACCAGCGACTTGAGGACATAATTTGAGATGGTGGGGAGGGAGGGAGAAGGAAAAACGCGATCCCGTGACCGTTTCTGGCTTGTTCGTCATCGTTTTTTTTTCGATCGTTTTCTGGTTTGCTGCAACGCACTGCATATGCGTTTTGAGCGGTCAAAATTAAGGACGACTAGCGCTATCCTAGTTACTATGTAATACATGTAAAGTAAAAACGAATGAAAGCACTTGGCGAACCCGCTGGGACTTCGCACTTGGCGGTGAAAGTCGTGATTTTCGCGTTATGGGCGATCGGGGGTCGAGTTACCTCGCGGGCGCCGCGACTTTTCAGACGCTGGTCGACCCCGTCCTGCCGCAGGCCCTACTGCGGAGCGACTGCGAGTGATGTCTATTGATCCATCGCGCCTTGGGACAGGAGGAACTTCCTCGGCAGGAACGGGCGGAACGCTGTAACTGGAACCCACCGCGCTGACAAGACCGCGAGGCATGTACCCGTCAGGGCGTTGCTGGTCATCAAGCCAACCAGTGATGTCCATTTCGGACGATCCGTTGGAGTAGCGAATCTCGATTGACTCGTGGGGGCTGGTAGGAGCCACGCTCACTGGGCGTTTGGCAGCAACCTGGCGGTTAATACGAGGCGGAGGGGGAAGGCTTTGCATTGGAGGCTCGGAGAGAGGAGTGAGACGGCGTGGCGATGCCGATCTCACCCGACTGGCACCACCGGTCTCGTTCAAGAGTAGTTGGGAGACTCTGCCTTTCATGGGGCGCGAAACGTCAGAGGTTTGAGAGTCGTAACTGTAAAAGCTGGGAGCAGCTGTCCAGTTACTGTTTTCGGAGTCTGTGCGCGAATGTGTCCGGGACAGGTCGTTGCCGTATTCTTCCCTTCTCTCCTGAATACGCGCAGCCAAAGGAGGGGCCAGCAGCTTGAATGGCACACCCGGATTCTCTGAAGATGCTGGGAGAACCTGATTGAAGCTGGAAAGAGAGTTGGGCCTCGATGATTTCTCCGACATTGACTCGGATGGGCGGTGAGCATACTGCGCTTCTCCCACTGCAATCATGGGAGGAATTATGCGGCGAGAGCCACTGACGTTCGATTCAAGATCTTTCTGACTAGTGGTCTTCGCGTTGAATGCGGGACCTAGAACGCGGAATGTGTTGTAGAGCGATAGAACGTTCGCCACCCCTGTGACAGGTAAGACGCGAATATGCATGGAGGGAAGAAATTTACCGAGCATGAACCAAAACACGTATGCAGCCACAAGGAGGGGGAATGGACATACACGACCGGAAAGGTCGATTAAACGGGTTACTGAGTACGGGACCAAGAACAATATGTAGGCTAGGTTCTGGGTCAGCGGAAAATTTGTGGCATACAGTGCATTATTCACCAATGGGAAACCTGGCAATAGTTCAACTCAGATTGATCTCGAAGGCCGACCAACATACCATAACATGCTCCTAGCGATGCGGGCCACGAAACGATGATAATTCTGCACATTGCCGCCCCAGCGCTCGTTAGGGTCCAGAGACAACTTCAGTCCACCCCTAATTATCAGGGTGCCACGGAGAACCAGAAAGATGAGCGAATACAGCAGGGCCGACAGAATCGAGGTGATGAAGATCTCCAATCCAGTCAGTCAGTCAACTTTGTGAAGATGGACATGCTGAACATACCGGAAGCAGGTGGAAAAAGAACAATGACTGTGGATAGACGCTCCTCACCCCACAGCTCAATCCTGATATTCCATAGTGTGGGCCCAAAGCTCCAGATTTATACAGTAGCGGAGCAAAGGCTATTTTCAAATCAATAAATCGGAATTGGGTGTCCAGTGTTTGCAACGAACCCAGCGCGACAGACGCCAACCACCCTATGCACATAGTGGTAATGGCTATCCAGGTAGATTGACGGCGTTTGAGAACCAGGGAATTGACTGTGTGAATGGCAATGGCAATCGTGAAATACGCGCCCGCGAAGTTGGCGACCTGTTTAGAATGAAGCTGATTAGCGTGCGGGGTACGGGGGGCGGGTGAATGACATACCTGCATTACAACGGCTAGAAATGGCATTTCAGTGTGACGCAGAGATTCCGTGGGCAGAAGCTGACCTTGGGTAGTACAGAAAGGACCTTCCTGAATGCCTCCCGACAAAAGCTGATGCAGTCCCATAATTCCAGCAACGCTATTGACCACATTGCTCATTAACAGGCAGGCGGCGTAATTCCCAAGAACAGTGTTGAAGAAAACATATTCCCGCGACTCAGCATCCGACGAGCTAGAGAAGAAACGCCGCGCCGCGAGGTAGATTACGCGCAGTGCGACGGACAGGAGAGCCAGTGTGGACAAGATTGCGAAGGCATTGACGACCTGGTTGCGCACGATAAATCGCAAGACACAGAAGGCGGGCAAGGACAAACAATGGCTCCAGGGATTTCCTTCGAGGTGAACGGGAAAAATTCAAGGTTCGACATTCAAAAAGCGAGAAAAAATTAAGAGGGGCTCCAGCGCCGGTGGTGCAGACTCTCTTGGAGAATTTGTGGATACCCGTCCGAGACTAGAACAGAGAAGAAGAAGAAAAGAAAAGCGAAAACGAAAGAAAGAAAGAGACAAGACACAACCTCAGACAGCTCGCAAGTATTCCGCTCGGCTCTGTTCGCATTTGGGGAGATCGTTTGATGCCTGACGTGATCGCCTTCACTCCCATCTGTTCCATGCCAAAATCACATTGAGGTATATAGTATAAGGTACAGATGCTAGAGCTACATTGCCAGATGCTTAGTACATTAGAAACTGTCCCAAATTAGCCCTTGGTGAAGAATTTTGCAATGCCCTGGGGAGACTCTTTCCGACGCTTCTTCCGAGGCCTGTCCTTTGGCGGAACGCCAATCATCGTTTGGCGAGATGGAGCGTTGTCAGAGACCTTAGACAGCTCTAGAGCAACGTGAAAATCATCGTGTTCCATCTGTATCAGCGCGAGTGCAGCTTGCCGCTCCACCTCTGTACGTGTTGCTGACGGAGGCAGCGAAAGCTTCTGGCCACACCGACTACACACGAATGACGATAATTCTTTGGAGATGTTCCTGGTGGTTCGCTCCGTTGTCGCTTCGACTTCGGGTTCAGTGTTGAGCACGTCCTCCTCCAGAGGCCGTTTGGAAGGTGGCTTTAGCGAAGTATTAAAAAAGGTGTCGATACTTTTCAATCCTACCTCAACACCCTCGACTCCAGTGAAAGCAAGGCCAAGACCAATGATTTTCATCGGAGCATGGGGATCGGCGAGTTCCCTCCACAGCTTGTCAGCAGCAGCGGCGACGACGTCAACAGTGACTTCTTTGACAAATGGCCATGGGGCCTGTTTTGACCGTCGACTATCGAGCGCTTTGAGGTTTTACTGAGACATTAGTTCACATTCCGTCGTTCAACCGATTACTGGCGCACCTTTTACGCTTCGCGCACTTAGTACGAGAGTTTTTGGCCAGAGGTTTGGAGTTGTTTCTCGAGCCTCATTCAAGCGTAATGCTAGTTCCGCCGCCAAGACTCGAATCCAATGATAGCCTTCAGACAACTGGGTTACGGGCTGAGGCAAGTTCTTGGAGGCCAACATGCTTTTATTCACGGTTTGCTTTTCCTTGACTTTCGTGGATCGTAGCAATGAGCCGTTATTCGAAGTTAAATCGGTGGAATAATACCTTCTGTGTAGTCTATGCCCCTATAGAGAGATCACGCTGAGAACAGTACGTCGGACGAACACTACTTGCCTCAGAATCTCGTATATCCATATCGACTCTTCACCGAATTTGCTTTGCATCTCGTCTGATATTGGTGCGGTTGGAAATATTCAAGACTCGAGAACAATAGAACTGACCAAGACTTATGCGACTGAATACCGATCGTTAGGACGAACTGCAGAGTTGGAACGGATGGCCACGCACAGAAGATCTGCAACCGTCGAGACATCATATTCACTTGCCAGTGATTTACCGAGTTTGCCACCCAGAAAACGAATCTAGAGACATGTGCAACTGGGACCAAAAAGAAAGACAAGCTGTACCTTCTGGAAGGCCATCGGTTTGAGGTATCCAGGGATAGCAGCGTTTCGCAAAATACTCTGGGCACATGATCACACTTCGGTTGTATTCACACATTGAAGAAACATACCTGGTTCATGGGTTTGCGATAGGAGGCACATAACTGGAGCTTGTGAGTCGGATGAGTTGAACCAGGTCCAAAGCAGTTTGACCTTTGCCAGAAATTTATTTCTTGCGATTCCCTAGACTGCCTATTAATTCCCGGACAAAGAAACGGATGAATGCAATGATTACAGCCGACGTGGTATAGCCCAAGGTGGCCTTGATGTGTTGCCTCACTTTCTCCATACACTCCGCTGCAATCGATAGAGCAACATCGTGCCATGTGCTGGGCGATTCCAACTCTTCTGCTATAGAGGGGTCTATAGGAACGACAGTGCCAAGGCCATCCCATAAAACCTGAGGCGGAGGAGGAAGAGGCGTGTCAAGTCCTAAGGGAGCATCATCCGGCACTTGTGCAAGATAAGGGTATCGTTCTAGGAGAATCTGGCGCGTCGGTCTCGTTAAATCCATGAAAGCTTCGTCGATGCTAGCTTTCTCTATGAGAAGAGAGGTGAATGTGAGGAGAGTTATCAGGGACAATACCATACCGACTTCTGTGGTTTCAGGGAGCCCTTCCTTGTACAGCTCTTGAGATGGCATTTATCGTAAGCGTGGGTCCATTAGGGGTTGCAGCAGAACGGACATACGGAGCATCTTCACACTTTCACGCCTGCCAAAAGCATCAGAAAGAACGAGCAGGAATGGCAGCCGAGGTGTTTAACCTATACATATCCAGAGAAACCTACAGAATATAAGATGAAGCAACCGATCCGACGGTGAACCCACTTTATGTGTTTTCGTGTCGGGATTATCCCAATATCCAGGCTCCTTCTCACCCTCCTTGTACGTCGCTACATGTACAACAACGAGTTCCGGACATAGATGCAGAGCATCTTGCACGTTCATCATCTGGCACCAAACTCAGAGGACATGGGAGGTATGCTGAGAATACACTTACCCTTGTGATGCCGAATTTGCGTGCTGGGTAGTTAACCGCTATGAGCGACGACCACTGGAGAACGACAAGCGGTTTATCGGGAATTCCGAGTCTGATCATCTCGCACGCCGCATAGAAAGCGTCGCTATCACACAGAGCAATGACACGCAGAGGATCCCGTACGCCCAGATTCTGCGCAAAAAGGGTGCGATACGTTATGGTCGGATTGAGATCTTCGAATTCCGACTCTTCCGTGGCCTTTTCTTTGCCTTTCCATAAGGTCGGCCGGATATGCGACGGAGGTTTCACAGACATTTGAGCCCGTGTCGAGTGCACAAGATAGGACGAGCCGCCTAGGCCTATGCAGGACCAAAATCTGATAGGAGTGTTCTAGGCGAGAGCGAGGAGTGGGATGGTGGGAGTTCGTGACGAACCTTATTCGCGGTCTCGTCGCCTCACGTGGGCGTGACCGTGTAACGCACTGCAGATTGTTGACTTGAATTTACTTACTTTACGCGTCTATTCGCTTGTTCATTTACAGTAAAGCGAGCACTTATGTCTACGCCCCCCCAGAAAATGATTCCCAATTCTACTTCGGAAGTACGAGTAAATTGGTTTTGATTTCGACTGGCTAGCTGGTTCGTACAAGACGGAAAACACAGGATCACTGTCGATCGTAAAGAACGTCGAGTCGTCGACAGCTTTGACCCAAGGAACCCTAAAACAGACTGAGAGCTAGGAAGCCGGCCTTAACACTTGTCAGCCAGCTGGATCTCTAGAAATTGAAAGTCATGTACTGGTCTGGAATGAGGACGGTAACAATTCCATTATCGGAATGTTGGTCCCAGTCCACAGACTGGACGACAGACAGCGCGGCACAACTGCTCGAGAGCGTAGGACTTCGTATGGCGGAGTATTGAGAACACCACGAGCTGCATTGTTAACAACAACGATTGATAGTAGGTAGCTCGAGAAACTCAAGTCAACCTTGGCGGCGAGGCTCGGGTCGCTAATGAGGAGGATCGGGAGTCGGGATTCACTTGAATGGTTTACTTTCATGAAGAATTCGATTAGCACAGTGCTCAACAGGAACAAGATGACCCACTACTTCACCGTGCATTTCATCTCTCCTCTTAACGGACCCGCACAAAGCTATCATGGGTAGATGAGTCTAGATGATTTCTTACGGGTTGTCAGGATTTTCCCCAGGTCCCAGGAGCGCCAGATGGACGGAGGTTCAAGAGAATGAACAGGAAGAGGAGTCTATAGCTTTCTTCTCGATACAGGTGGAATTGTAGATATATAGATAGGGCCGCCAGTAGCAGGCGCACCAACGTGGTCATAAAATGTGTGTGACGGAGTGTCGTTAAAGATGGTGGGGTCGGTGACGAAAACGAAAGCGAAAGCGATAATATTGGGGGGGATCGCGGCACCAACGCTGAGGCCATGTGAAGGCGGGGTCGTCCGTGACAATAATTTGAATGCTAGAAGGCATGAGGTTGCTATTTGATTCCAGTATTGTAGCATGAACTTGTAGAGTACAGTTGTTGGGAGGAATGGCAAGGATGTAAATCAACACACGCTTTGTCCGAGCAAGGATCCAGCCCAGAGGATAAGCAAGACGGAATACATATACAAGCATGCGCGCTCATATCTCATTCGGAATAATCAAGGAGAAGTACGGGTGGTTGAGTGCATCTCGTACGGTTATCCGCTGAGATGGATCAAATGCCAGCAGTCTCTGGACCAAGTTCAGGAAATGCCGGTTTACGAGGTCGGTTTGAGGTATGACATCCTAATGAAAACTGAGATTCACAAAGTCACAGAGATGGAACCATGACTAACCGACAGAGGGCGAGTGGCACGCACTTCCTTTTTGCTTTGCCGGGAAGCCTTTGCTTTCGGCCAGTCAAGTCTAGCGTTTTCCTTGAAAAACTCGGGTTTCGAGCGTGCACCTGCACGAGCGAAGCGCTCCGGCATCTTGCCCATGACCATCTCCATCATTGCTAGATGCTCTAAATTATCGTGCGTTTGGAAGAGGGCAATCCCGGTGAAGAACTCCACCAGGATGCATCCCAAGGAATATGCATCGCAGGGGTACGACCAGCCAAGGCCTACAAGCCAGGTCAGATGGTGCCAATAGTATGCGGAACAAACAGGACTAACCTAGAATGATTTCCGGGGCACGGTAGTGTCTTGTGCACACGACAGTTGAGTGGTATTCATTTTCAAAGGTCGCTGAGCCGAAGTCTATGAGTCGAATGTCGGTGGAGTGTAATATGCGCTTGGCTTTGGCCGCTCCATTACGCTGAGATGAAGGTGGGATGAGAGGTGTGTCAACGCAAGGATTGAACTCAAACAAGTCACCTTTCCAGGTACAGGGACATGTACAGTCTTGTAGTCGTTGTGTACTAGAAGAATGTTTTCCGGTTTGAGGTCGGTGTGGATCAAGTGCAAGTCGTGCAAAACTACGGGAAGCAAACGGTAATCAATTGGAGCGCCTGAAAAGCTCGAGCGGGTGCTTACATGCGACACTACCCAAGAGTTGACGAGCAAAAGATTGAATGTGCTGCCGTGGAAAAGGCGCAAAGTCATTGTCCTTGAGGAAGTCGTACAGGCACATCCCCAGAAGTTCTGAGACTAAGCATATATGATTGCGATGGTCGAACCAATGGAGAAGATGTATGCATTTGCTGTGGTCATGACGATGAGGAAATTTTCATCATGATTTTACCGTGCACGTACTGCCGATTGAGAGGATCTCGCTCCTTGAGCTTGTTGAGGACGCGGACTTCTATCTTACTGGCATCGCGGTACTTGGGAATTGCACGGATGATCTTGATGGCCACTTTGGTATCCGTAAGAGTGTCGACTGCCTCGACAACTTTCCCAAAGGTGCCTTGACCCAGTAACCTCACTGTTCGATCTACACACGAGTGTCATCGAGAGCTGAGGGATAAACGAAAGGAGCTGAACTTACAACGGCGATAGATCATATCATCTGGAACTATTATATAGTGACCTTCCTTGTCATCGCACGACACAGGGCCCTTGGACGTCTAAAAGAAAAAAGTGAGTCGACATACGAAATCAAACCAACAAGACTAGCTCGCGACTCACGTCGTCAGTAGCGGCGGCACTTCTACTGTCCCAAGACTTGGTTTGCGCGACGGCCTGTGCCTGCTGGCTGCCAACAGCGGTTCTCTTTGGCGCTGGCGCACGGACCTCCTCCGCCGGTTCTCGCTTGCGTTTTTTGGCTGGAGGGGCGACGATTGCGGAAGAAGAGCTCGCCGACAGTGCCTGAGCCTCTGCTGCAGCTCTTGCTCTCGTTCTGATGGGTGCCGAGTACAAGGGGGGCTGATAAGACGCAGAAAAGGCATTGTTGCTGATAGACGGAGACATGGTGGTCGGAGGCGGAGGAGTGTCTTCAATCACGATGACCTCTCTGAGCCTGCCATCGCTGTCGACTTCTTGGACTTCGCTGTAGCTGACAGTGTACTGATGGGCGCGCTTTCGCTTGCGTGTCGCCACCGGTGGAGTTGGGAGGACCTGAGGACCAGCATTTAACCCATGATACTGCGACAACATGGGCTGCATGTGCGAGCCGACGGCGTTCATGCTGCGTGTAACGGTGTGGGCGTACGGATGAGGGTCGTGGCAGGAGGTAAGGAATGAACGTCAAGGTTGGGGACTTGCGGCCAAATAGCCAAACAAGCCCAATTAAACCGCTTCACACACTAAATTAGTAAATATATTTTATTGTTTTATCTCCGGCTCCTCGCTCCCTGTTCGCTCCGCAAAACCCTATGCCATCCTGCTACGCTCACCCCGGCTCTTAAAGAGAGACGGTGGTGTTTTTTTCGTCGAAAAATCAACGGTTTTTTGCCAACTTGTAACTTGCCATATGTAGCCGATGACGAACGAGTATCTGTACGCTGCAAGAACAGTGTAGAGGCTCGCAAGAGTTCCAAAGGCTTCCCAAGAAGGGCTGCAACGATTCAGTCCTCGTCTGAGAGCAACAGCTTGAGTAACACAGCCCTGCAGTACAAATCATGCTCCGGAGTCCCAACGGCATTCCCCATCGGATCCTATCGTGGAGGCATATATTCTGGCACTTTGCCATTCCGCCTGCGCCAGCCATCGAAATCATTCGACCGTGCAACCAAGAGAGAGACAACCCGCAGCGACGCCGTTTACAAGGGCAATTCAACGCAGCACTTCGTGAAGTGAATAAATGGAGATGCGAAACAGTCATCCTTCCCAGATGTTCGAATTCAGAAAACGCCGGAAAGTCTCCCACCTGGTGCCAGCGATAGATAGACGAGTCAGGTCTGGCCATTCATGACTTGACTGTGATTGGGTCCAAGACTCCAAATTGGGTCGCAAACAGCTAGCAAGACGCAAGACGGCTCAAGAGAAGTTCGTCGAAGACACAGAGCAAAGGTTCGTCCCATATCCAAATCCCGCTTCGTTATCCCCAAGCTGTAGCAACGCAAATACGGTAGTCAATTGTGGGTGACGACATGACGAGGGATTTCCATGAGTACGAAGGCCGGCGCCGTCGAACGTGGACAAACTGAGGCCGAGTGAGGCGTTTCGGTGGTACTCATTGTGGCCCAAAGAACATGCGAATATCACTAGGACGGAAGTCGCCTCCAGCGTTGACTCAGTCGAGTTCCTGAGGAGCGGGTCAAGTTGGACGAGTACGTCGCGGTCATGCACACAAGTCGGCCATCAATAAGTTCGCGTTGTTCTCACGAGCCCGATCGAAGATGTGTACCGCGATTTCTTGACTCTTCTATTCATACAATTCAAAAAAATACATTTGTTCATCCCTGCACTTTCTTCAGACTGCTAGCACTCGATATATCCACGGAAAGTGGATCCTGAATCACCAAATCAGCACGTCGAACTTAACACCGATAATGAACCTCTACCTTTCCGGCCCTTAGTTCTTCAGGCGTCGGCATTAGACCCAGCCGGAGTAGCTCCGAGGCTGCGCTACAGACCGGGTCGTTTTGCATGCTATATAAGCAGGTCAATTATGGAGTACCCAAAAGGCGGCAATCTATCTCACGTAGCCACAGCGATGACCTTGCCGCTCTTGATATAGTATGCAATGAACTGAAGTAAAGGAATCAGTTCAAGATTCAATCGAGCAGGAGCGAGCAGCTGTTTACCTTCAAGTCGTCTAGACTGCCCTTGATGAAAACGTCGTCGTGACCCGAGCCAATTCCGCAGTAACGAATGTTTTGTCCCTCTGGAATGGATAAATCATGTTACGATTGAGAGAAGGCATCCGATCGTAGCAATCTTACGAGCGCTCCAGAAATACGGGACCTTGAGGAAGGGCTGAAGCTGGCCAGCGATCGTCTTGCCTACGGCCCGACCATGATTTCCAGCAACCTAGATGGATCAATGACAACCGCGTTTCACTGGATTAGAAGTACCGCACATTCCAGTGTTCAATTCTTCGGAGTTCGCCTGTTTCAGCTTGCGGATAGTGGGCAATATCACCTATGCATACCCATTCATAAAAGTTGTGAAGACAAGATTGACGGGGAACAAGTGCATACCAACGGCATAAACATCAGAGTGCCCAGCAACTTTCAGGTATTGGTCGACCTTTACACCTCTGTCTTTCTCAAGTTCCATACCGCTGTCTTTGAGGAATTTCGTTGCAGGCGCGACACCGACTCCCATGATTACAAGGTCACAAGGCAAAGTCTCGCCGTTGACGATAACGCCTCCTGCGAGGGAAGCATCGTCCTCCTTGGGCACAATCTTTTCTATCTTCGTCTGCATGTGGAATTTGACGCCTTGAGATTCGTGATACTAGAATGGTCATGCTTCAGCTGAAAGAAAAGAAAACCTGAAGACACAAACCTTCTGTAGAGCTTTGCCCACTTCTTTGCCAAGCACGACTTCGAATGGATGCTCTTCCATGCCAATGACATCGATCGAGGCAAGCTTTCTCTTGGAGACTGCCGCGACAAGTTCCATACTAATGAAGGAAGAACCAATCACTACCATTCTCTTTCCTTCCTGTGCCGCTTCACGCGACCGGATGCATCAATGACACTGGATAAATCCAGCTGAGAAGATTTACCTGCGTCAATTTTCTTGGCGTGGTCGATGCCTCTGAGCGTATACACATTCTCCAATTCAGCGCCCGGGATAGGAAGTCGGCGCGGTTCCCCTCCTGGAGCAAGAATGAGCTTGTCGTAAACGACAGAGTCCTTTCCTTCGTCAAGGATGACTTTTTTGTTGGCAAAGTCAATAGATGAGGCAGTCTTCAGAAAGCATCGATCAGTCAGCGTCAAAGAAAGGATCCAAGAACTTACCACTCCAACACGGATGTTGGTAGAATATTTGATCTTCAAATCTGCGGCGCTGCGATATTCAATTTTGGATGCGTCGGTGATCAGCGCCTTGCTCAGTTTCG
This sequence comes from Favolaschia claudopus, assembly GCA_037176885.1. NCBI lineage: Eukaryota > Fungi > Basidiomycota > Agaricomycetes > Agaricales > Mycenaceae > Favolaschia > Favolaschia claudopus. Next base: position 150,687 of record JAWWNJ010000225.1, read on the forward strand.
TCCTTCACACGGTGAGATTCCGATGCAGACTGCATGGGAAACAAACCTACCGGTCGACTGGTGTGTTGCGTTCCTTTGTAAGAATCGTGATCGGGCCTTTGTATCCGTGCTAGGATCGGGTCAATGGGGTGCTACACAGCCGTTAGATATCGGCAGACCTCCCGCAGACTTTCTACGGCGTGGAAAGTGGCAGATCCACCACCGACAATAACAACTCCGTTGCCGCTGGTTTCTGTTGCGGTTGTAAGCTTGGGGGCACGAGCTAGGTTGGCTTTCTGGGTGTTGGCAGAGTTCGCGGTGACGTGTATCTGCTCATCGGCTATCTTGGTTTCGAATTTGTGCAGCGCATCGGGGGCGGGGGCGTCCTCTACATACGATCATCAAGTCTACATTTACCTGCGGTTGAAATAACTAACCGATATCGCCGGTACAAACGTTGAAGCAGGCTATAAAATGGTTCAATGAGTGTTTCATTGTGCCTGCTCTTCATACAGTACCTCCATGCCACGGGCTATCAGAGGATACCGCTCAGTCTCTTTGGAAAGCAAGAGGCCCAAACCTACCAAACGACTCGTCCGTCAGAAGTAAGCACGCCTTTTGCGAGGGGTGCGCCGTAGTGGGTGCAGAATGCACTGGTAGCGTGCACTTGGTCTCCGAGTCGAGACAATAAAATTTTCCCGTCCCCAAAAGCAACCTCTTTCCTGATCACACAATGAGAGGGTCGTTCAGTAGCGTTCGAGATACTTTATGATCGACATTTGGCCATCCTTCAACTCAGATTCAGGGAGAACAGCGAGGGTCTTGAGAGACATTCTGCGCAACAAGGGGTATCGTAGTACAGCGCGATGGATGTTGGTGTGGATGAGAAGGGAAAGACGCATTCAACTTATAAAACAAGCGTCATGCGAGATGTCAATTACGTGCCAGTGAGTAGCGAATCAGAGACGCGCTATTCTGAATGACGCGTTATCGTTGCTTATTTGGCACACCTCGAGTTCTCGCCACTTTCTCGACTGCACCTGGATGGCCGAATGCAGAGCCCATTCTTTATTTCCATAGCACGGATGCACCGTGAGTCAACTAACCGAAGGTATCATTGGGGGAGCTTGCTCCCCCCTTTTGTCTGAGGTTCCCGAAAAGTGGATGGCTGTGCAATGTGCCTACTCTCCCACGGGTACGCCATCAATATGTGATGGAGGCTTCGAGACGACTCGGACTTGAGACGAGTGGCCTCAAGTTGGCCTACTGTACAGCGGTGCACTCAGGGAAAATGCAGTCAAGGAATACTCTCAGCCAAGGGCTGGCATCAATAGGAAATCAAGTATAAGGAGTCATCCAGCCCTTAAAGACACCACATGGCACAAAGGCAGTTGCAGTCGAGTTCAATTCACACAATTCCAAGAAAAAATCAAAGACATTGGCCTGGGCAGCAGTCAAAACTGCACAAATTCCTGTATTCAGCTCATGGTAGCAGATTTTACCGGGACTGCAACAGTAATACAAGAAAGATGCCTTGAGTTGTGAATCGAAGGCTGATCTAAGGTCAAAACTTGGCCTCTCAGCCTAACTTCTGAGATTCTCAGGTCGAAAGATAGCTTTTTTATCCCATTGGACTGATGCACAGTTCTGATTTTTTTCGTCCTACTTCTGTGTAGTCTGGACGGAATTAACGCAAGCTCCCCCTCATCTGTAAGCCGGGCACCGGCATTACAAGACATAGTTTCTCGACCCGTTCCAGAATTGTGGCGCCAGATATCCGAAGCCGTGCCAAATTTCGGCGTCTCCAACAGTGCGCTGACCACGCGAATGTTTCTGGCCTTGCCAAGGCATGTTCGATTCCGATCGTGGCCGCAATTGCCTTGAATGGTCTTGCTGTAGACAGGGCGACCTGGAGTTCTCGTGTTCGAAGGCAGGAAAGATGATATTTCGACTTTCCTGCAAGGTGTGAGAAGTATGTATCCAACGCATGCCGAAGGAGCTAGGTTCACTCTGCTTCAGGTCTGCGTTACCTGGATTTCCATCATGTCGCCACAACCCCTCTTCCTTCGGAGTTGGCAGGTCACATTGGCGGGGCAAAGCCAGGCTTGCGTGAAGTCGACGACATGAATACTGTTATCAAGGCATTGGAAGAACTCGGAATGAAAGAATGGTTTCGGTCGGAGCTGGGCATGAGCGGCCATTAGGGCAGCGAAGGCTTTACGCGGACATACATTCTGAGAGAAAGGAAGGGATAGTGTGATACAGTGTAATGAATGTGATACAGGGAGTCAGGCCATCTTGGGCTTAGGCCGCCAGTCGGGCCACCGAAATCTGATCAGTGTCTTCATTCGTGCTCAAGTAAACGTTTTTCAGAACCGTGTTGCCGCACTGGAGGGAAGAGTTTCAAGGATGAACATGGTCGACGCCGTATTGGTACTCACTAGCCAATGTGTCGGGCCTCCGCTAACACCACCTTCAGCGATAGCTGATGTACACATCGTGGTCGAATTTTCTAGTGGGAGGAACGCCAGATCTTCCGACTGGATGGGAAAGGATTCGGTTCCGATCATGAACGCAAGAGTGGCTGTCGTGTTGCATGGGACTGTCCAGGTATTCGATGAGTTATCATGCTTGGCGCCAGGAATGGAGTGATGAATCGTAGCGACGTCCTGAACGTGCCATTAGCGCGATTGTGTTGTGATTATGCAGGATTCTCACCGATTTCGGTGCAATGAGCAGGGTGGTTCCGGTGTCAAGGATACAGCTTCTACGACCCAGATTGAGGATTTGACCATTTACCTGGGAGATGCTTCAACGTCGTTCAAAGTAGAATCTGGTGAACTCACTGTCACATTCTGGAGTTCAATTTCCCAGAAACCCGCAGAGCTTATATTTGGGACACGAACTAGCGACTTGGCTTCGTATTTGGATGTATCCATGCTGCCGATTGTCAGCTCGCCGTCGTTTTTGCCGCCGGAATATCTTGAAATCTTGTAGGACCAAATCCTTTCTGATATCAAACCGGCATTCCGGAGCGCGGTCAGCAACGTAGGTGTTTGTTGCATCGAAAGGCTCTATCGTTTTTTGAATGAGATTACTCGTAATCTATGTTTGAACCGCATACTTCTTTAGCGCAGCCAAGAACCCCGTCAAATGGGATATCATCCCTAATCGAAAGAACATTCAGCGAATTCAAGTTACCTAATGAAAGAAAGACGGTGATTACGCTGTGAATTGCGGGCTTTCTTCCTCTGTTACGCCAAAGGTATAGTTTCGAAGAGGCGGGAGGATGCCCAGTTTGACTGTATCGTTGACTAGAATCCCGGACACAACTCCTGATCCGTAAGTCATGTACCAGGATTGCTCAGTCTCTCTGTACGACGAGCTGGACTTGGGTCCGAGAAATCTGTGATTTCCCTGCGCAGAAAATTCTGTTAGAGCCCGCTGCTACGACGGTGGGATGGCTCGGCGTTACACAATTTCCGCCATCAACCCTTTTGCATCGTGCGCCGCCAACCCACATATCTGCGGACCCCGAGTCGACCAGCAGGCGATACTCCCGCGAAGGTGTTCCGAGAAAGAAAGATGCATAATCTGAGAAAATTCAGCACGGAGAACAAGACCTCGCAGTGGGAAACGACTTACACCCTATATCATTGGCTCTGGACCAATGATGATCAATGAATCGTTCGGTGAGAGAAACTACATGCTATTCACTCTATTTGCAGTGGTATAGATTGGGTGGGAGCTGGAGGGTGCTTTGCTCTTCGGAAGCCTCTTCCAGCCTGAGGATCACGGTTTTGCAAGGGGCTGGCAGAGTAGGCACTTGGTGACGAACAGGCTTGAGTGCGTGACAGAAAGGTGGCTAATCGTCTGGAGCCGTGGCGAGCATGGATTTGATGGACTTGAGCAGCGGTTATGCCCAGAGTGGCGTTGAATAAAGCAGAAAGTTGGATGGTATGAGATTTAAAGAGGGGGATTGAAATGAGTGGGAGAGAGGGAGTCGACGCGCTGCAAGAACAGCCAACCAACGCGAGTAGCAGGACAGCGAGTAAGATTTTCATGAGGATTTTCATCGTGGCAGGCCTAATTTGGTAATTGAGGTTGAGGGTTGTTTGCGATTGCTTGGATAGGATCGTTGGAGGGATGACATCACTCATGGTCGAGAGGCTCCAACCTTTCGTGCCTTTCGACCATGTCCCGCTGTTGTTGAGTATCGGTCGTGCTCGTCGTCGCAGCCAGCGCCAAGGACTTCGCCACCGCTGTTGCTCACAACCACCTCATGCATTCCTCAAAACGTCTACGGCCAGCGCGACCTAACACTGCTCCAGAAAAGCTATCCCAGCCCTTGCTGCCCACATCAATGCACACCCTCCTGGAGGACGATAGCCACGAGTCACTTAACCTAAATCTGGGTGAGGCAAATGTGCCAAAATCAATATATCTATCCACCGCTTTTGTTCTCGCTACCTTGGGCCATCCGCGTTTGTTCAGATGGCCCGTTTCATTCTTTGCTCGCGATCCCTCGTTCTTGGATGCTTTTCTCATCACTTTGCAAGACCACCGGATTTCCGGTGGTTGTAGATGCGTTTCGTGGTGTTGCAGTATCCCATCTTTCGTTTGTGTTCTCTCATACTTTGGCTTGACTTTCCACATGCCATATGGCGACCCCACCCCTACCTTCTTCATCCTCCATAACGCTTCATTTATCCTCTTCATGTTGTACAAACGCGTCGCTAACTCGACCAACAGACTCACTGCCTCCTCCATTTGACTTGTATCCATCCAGCGAAAGCCCACATAACACGACGTCTGGTACTGACTGGGCAACATTCATAACCTCATACGCCTGCGGACGATGGGACCCACATCGCATACCCCGCCCACCGCGCACATCCCTTCCTGCCGACAGTCCTCCTGAATCCACTACAGTGCCTGTGCCGAGGGGCGCGTTGGCGTTCGAGCGCGCTCGTGTACTACCGCCTTCTACATCCCATCGCCTTCGAGCCTCTTTCTCAGCCGTTTCCTCTTCCGTATCATCGCCGAGCTCTTCACCATATCCTCCCTTCACCCTTCCCGGCTCGTTCCAGTTTTCCTCTGGAACGACCTCCACATTCGCTTCACCCGCTGTTAATACAGCTTCCTCCAGTATGGGACGGATCGATGCCACTACTACCGCCGCCACTCTTCGCTGGGCCGGTGCCCGTGTCCGTGTTGCTCCTCTTGCTCTGCCTAGTCCGGAGCACGAGCTGACTGATCCTATGCGTGGCGCCGGTGCCGTTCCTATTCCGGGCAGTCATCCAGATTTTTCGCATCCCCCAACCGCAGCTTCTGCTCCGCCAATTCATACAGGCCCATCCATAGGTGGGTGGCGCGATTACGGTGCTGGCGTGCAGACACCAGGATGGGACGTCATGACCCCCGGCGGCACGCGCCGCTCAAGACTCAGTGGTTTTTGGAGCGGCACTGCGGACGTCGACGATTCGAGTGGGTATACGTACACTCCGTACACATCATATTTCGGCAACGTCACGGCTGGTGGGAGTATGCTCCCCCCCATCGATGCCAGCCCATTGACGTCCGACCAAGGCCAACCTGCCAGTGTGCCTGTATCGGACCTGCCCACCGACCGTTTGGACGGTAACAGCAATGTTATATCGTCTCGGCGTTTGGCGCCTGCCACGGCGCCCATGCGAGTCGGCTCTGATGCGGAGGCTCCCATGGGTGATGGGGAGGATTATTTTGGCCGGGGAGAACGAAGGAGCGGCCGAAGTTCCGGGCTGAGGACACCTCCGAGAACACGGGAAGGAAGTGCTTCGCGGTCTCAATCCCCTCAACCCGGAGATGTGATATCGTTGGCGGAGAAGGTGGAGCCAATTCAGACGCCATTTTCAGACGTGCCGACAACGCCGGATTCGAACCCCCCTCGTGCGGAGGATCCTACGCGACCGTCGATGGAGCGTGCGATGAGCGGGCCTTCGATGAGACGGACACCGGATTCAAATCCCAAACGACCTCCCTTCGGGCAAGCAGTCACTAGTCCTCCAGGCGCAGTTTCATCAGTTCAATCCTTTGCGGATGTCGAGACATCACAGGGACCTGCCGTTACAGATAAACTGCTGGGGCAGCCGCTTTCAGTGTCTGAACCGTCAAACGAACCTGTTCCCGCCGTAGGCACCATCGATGTATCCGACCACGATGATTCGGTACAATCCGTTTCATCACAACCCATTACGGCGGACCATGTTTATTCTGACACTGCTGGCGCGTTTGCCTACTCGTATGCGCAGACAGTTCCCGTACCAACACGGCGCGGAAATTTGACACGGCAGGCGAGCGCCCCTTTGCCGAGGAGTGCAGTTGAGAGCATGGACGAGCTAGCACCTTCAACGCCTCGGGCGCCTTCGAGTGATCCGGGTAGGGACATGCTACTACCAGATCCTGGTCCGTCCCACAGGAGCGTCCCTACCAGTACTACTTGGAGCCTTCCCCGCAAGTCATCTAAAGAGGATGCGCGTGCATTGCGGGAGGAGCGTGCGTTCGCCACGCGAGAGTATTTGGCACCGCCCTATCCCCCAGACGAGCTCGGGCGACGCCGGGCGTTGTACAAATTCAATATCATGCATACGGGTCCGGACCTCAACTTCGACCGGATCGCTCACCTGGCGAAGCTTGTATTCAATACCAAGGGTGTACTGATTTCGGTGGTGGATGGGGAGGAGGAGTACGTGTCAATTCTTTTCTTCTGCTGTGACACTAATTCTTGCGTAGATGGTTCAAGTCGGAGTGGGGTTTGAACAAAACGTACCGGGTGGTGCGGGCAACGAGTTTCTGCGGGCACGCCATTTTGCAACGTGGAGATGAACCCTTGATTGTTCTGGACACTGAGCTCGATTGGCGGTTCGCCAAAAACGTCAGTATTACCCTCGGTGTCTCGACAGTTCACTCATGTTTACGCTCGCTGCATGTGTGTTTTTAGCCCCTCGTCACTGGACAACCGAATGTCCGCTTCTATGCCGGCGCACCGCTGCGTACGCACGACGGGTTCAACATAGGGTGCTTAGCTCTCATTGACGATCAACCGCGAGAGGACTTCACTCCGCGGCAACGCCACACTCTCAAGGAATTTGCCGCCATTGCAATGCGTGAGATGGAACTGTGGCGCGACAAGGTATGTAGTGTTCAGATCCATTGCATATGTAACGCTGATTCCCGCGTTAGATTCAGCTACGGATACGGGACCGGATACAAAACTCGGTGTGTAGAGAGCGTGTTTAATTGTTGACGATCACTGACATAGGGTACGAAGATGGAGCAGTTCAGTCGGGAATGTTTAGAGATAGACAGCGACAACGACACGACACGGCGCATCCCAATCGTCAAAAGCGACTCGAAGGTCTCGAGCGACGAAAAGGGCGAAATCAGGCCTCGCGATTCGCCCTCACCTCACCCTCACCCTCGCCCTCAGACGCAACCAGCTTCGATTTCTAGAACTAACTCTGACGCGCCAGATTTAATGGGTTCGCCCACGTCGATGGACACCGTTTACGACCGAGCCGCAAAACTAGTGCAGAGGACACTCGACGTAGAAGGAGTAGTCGTTGTGGACGTATCCCATTGTGAAGTGATCGAATCGATGAGCGCCGAGGCGACGGTCTCAGTCCTATTGCACCACGGAGACCCCGATTTACCGACAAGTACCCATACGCTATCCGCTGAAGAATACGCTCGTCTCAATGAGTTCTTCGAACGGTATCCCGAAGGCAAGATCTCTGAAGGACTGGTGCCACCGGCTTTGCGTGTCTTTCTGCCAGTCGGCCATATACAGTATGCACTCGGTAAGTTAATAATATCGCGCTCGGCAATGTTTAGAGATCTTATCTGAGAACAGTCGTCCCGATATATAATATTGACAAGCGGCCTTTTGCGCTACTTTGCGCGTGGAATGCTTCCGAACAATCGACACGATTCGTAAGAGCGGTGGCTTAGTTTGATTCCGCGTACTATACCTGACGTCGTCTCCGTAGCTTGAGGGACACGAGTTGTCTTATCTTCGTGCCATTGGGGTCATAATCTTATCCGCTGTGCTCAAGCGGCGCATGATTCTTGCGGACAAGGCCAAGAGTCTCTTCATCTCCAAGTAAGTGTTCTCGCAGATGTCTGTTGACCGTTTCTGAGACGGTCTTTCCAGCATATCTCACGAACTACGGACGCCTTTACATGGAGTTTGTTCACCTTACATTGCACTCAGCACACCAGCTAACCCATCGGAACAGATCCTTGCCGCCGCGGAACTGCTGGGCGACAGTCAGCTGAATCACTCCCAGCTCTCATTCCTCGAGACAGTGCAAGCATGCGGGACCTCGCTCGTCGAGACAGTGAACCATGTTTTAGATTTCACCAAGCTCAGTGGTAACTCTAAAGCGGGCGGGGTGGAGAATGTGATCGTGCCAAGCAATGTGAACCTTATGCAGCTTATTGAGGAGGCGGTGGACGGGTGCTGGATAGGACATCGCGCCAGAACTGCTATCATGGGCGACGGAGGTATCGGAAGCGTGTACTCACCTCCAGAAGACTCCACACCGGCAAAGCAACTTGTGGAGACTGTCGTCGAGATCGGGTGGCGCAAAGCGGTAAGTTGCAGTCTCAAGGTTGATTCTCCGACGCTGACAGGACATGCAGGGATGGTCGCTGAAGTGCGAAAAGGGTGGAATCCGACGGGTGTTGATGAACGTGTTCGGGAACAGCCTCAAATTCACCACTGTAAGTGGATCATTGAGGATTTGACTTGACCTAGGCTGGACGTCTTTCAGAACGGATACGTCCACGTCGTTCTACGGGAGTTGCCTCGGACCGTCGATGAAGCCCCAAACGAGACCAAAATTGAACTCGTTGTTCTTGACTCTGGCAAGGTCAGCCATGCTATTTCGCTTTCTGGAAACGGTATTCAAATATTTTGGACAGGGTATCAGCGAGAATTTCCGAAAGGTAACTATTTGATTCTATTTCCCTGACCCTCGCGCTGATTCTCCCAGAATCAATTATTTCACCCCTTCTCGCAAGAAAATCCGTTGCAGACAGGGACAGGACTTGGACTAGCAATTGTCAACAGCATCGTCCAGTCGGACAGCGTGCATGGTAAGGTTGACGTCTGGAGCGAAGAAGGCGTTGGCACGGAAATCAAAGTGACCTTCACGGCCCATATTCTTGACGATGAAACAATTGCCCCCGAGATGGAGCCTTTCAAGTTCGAGGATCCCATGCGTCCTGTTGCAGTGTCGCTCCTGGGCTTCAATGACGAGCACAAGGGAGTGCAATTGTTACATACCGTCATTCAAACCTACCTCGTCTCCTGGTGGGGGTTCCACGTCAACTCCTCAGCGGAAGACCTGGGTGAAGTCGTCATTCTCAACGAGGACGTCGAGCCAGTAAAGCAGGCGACGTCCGAGCGAAACACCAGCCGCCCGTTCATCATCCTGTCGGCACTGCGAAGCAATCCCAGCGTAATGGCCATCGCTTCCGAACACGAACGTATCGGTGGTTTCTGCCGTATCATTTACAAGCCTGGAGGTCCCTCCCGTCTGTATGCACTGCTCAAATTGTGTTTGCATACAATCAAGATCGGCCGCTCAGGCGCGTCGTCACCACACCAAGAACCCGATATACAGGTGCAAGAGCCAATCAATATATCGCATGTTCTGCGGCGCAATTCTGAAGAAAGCCGGAATGTGCGGTTGTCCGACAGCCCCGTTCGACCGACACTGACGGCTCGTTCGTCCACGGCTCATCCGCTCACGTCGTTATCATGGAGGCCTCTGTCCGCCACGTCAGAACAGGAGGAACCGCCGGGGGACGAGTCGGAAGTGGATCCAACTGTCAACATCGGATCCGGCGGAACCCTCTTACGGGCGTCTATGGGTACAATCAACTCGGACGAGCGGCGATTTCGTGTGTTGGTCGTGGAAGACAATAGCATTCTTCGGAATCTGCTGTAAGTTTATGGCTTGCCCTGTATTTGGCTTGGATTGACAGTATGCCCTAGCGCTAAGTGGCTAACATCGAGGGTAAGCTCTCACCAGATTAACAAAGCAGCGCCGGTGACAGTGATTTGATAGGGCTACGATTATCGGGACGCCGTTGACGGCCGCAACGGTGTCAAGGTATACGAAGAGGATGGGCCATTCGAGTACATTTTTGGTGTTTTTTGCGGTCATCAATCTCATGTGCATCTCCAGCGTGGTCCTTCTCGATATGTCTATGCCAATACTCGATGGTACGTCGTGCGATATCTCACCTACCCAATCTGCTGACGGCACATAGGGATTGGTGCGACGACCGAGATCCGTCAGGTAGAAGCCCGTCGGCAGGTCAACGACCCCGAAGGTTCACCAACTCGAATACTGGCGCTGACCGGCATGTCGTCGCTGGAAGACAAACGTAGAGCTTTTGAGGCAGGCGTGGATGGCTAGTAAGTCCAACTGAGTTCGAGCGCGCGAAGACGCCTAACGGAGACTGTAGCCTAGTAAAGCCTGTCGCTTTCAAGACGTTGGACGAGATGTTCTCCAAACTCGGAGTTTCATGACTATCACGGTTTCTTTTTCGTAATGTTTCATCACCTGCAAGTACCCTGCATGTACACTCAATTTTCGACGTAAAGCACATACTTACTGCGGTTCAATCTACCGGAACCCTTGTTACTATAATCACTGTAGCACTACCTACCCATTTGTACCTATTTTTGTCATACAATCGTCTTGGGTTTTGTCAACGCATCGGTTGGCGCCTGGATAAATCTAAACACATCCCCAACTTGGTGCACGTCTTTTGACATCCTGTTTAGCGCAGTTGCTGTAAATCTACTCGACCAATAATTATAGAGTATCATCCAGAGCATCCTACATCTATTCATTCCATGATACATCTCTATGCAGTAGTGCGTTTATACAATCAAGACATTCCAGTCGATAATCAGGACACCCCCACGACCGTCAGTGCACTCCATGCGTAGAGTGGAAGGGTAAGATTGTCGTTTTGGTCTGACAGAGCCTCGAGTATGGCCGCCGTTGTGATCACAAAGGCGTACCGGGGGGTCTACGGGATTCACCGTAAACGTATGATTGAATTAAGCAACCGAGAGATGCGTACCGAGAACGCCTCAACAAGCCCGCATAAGCGAAGGGCCCACGCAGAAGCAACGACAGATGCGACGAAAGCTGCGCTACCCTCAAGCGTTTTCAGGGTCGTAGGCGACCACGCGTGGCGCCCGTGAAGCTTGCCGACGATACTGGCCAGTGCATCTCCGATACCCAGTATCAACACTCCTGTAAATTGCAGTAACCGCGAGGGCCTTTCGATGAATCAGCGGCCTGAACACATTGACAAGGTGAAAACGCTCACCCTTCCAGCCAAAGTGCGCCGGCACATCCCGTAAGTAGATAAAAATGGCTCAGAATAGCCGTACTATTGCTGTCTTTGGCATCGAGGAACTCGTTCATGAAAAGATGGACAGCGACTCCAAGCGGATAAATCGCAAAATAGCGAATATATTCGGTGAAGACGAAAAGAGCGAAAGCAGCACTGAAAGCCAGATGGGTAAAGGCAGGCTACATCCAAGGGGTCAACAATGAATCGACAGGACAAAAAGACACGCACATCAAACGCAATGCCGGGAACGAACATGACGACCACTAGGGCATGGAAAAACTTGCGCCGCGCGTTAAGGCCCAGGGTAGGAGCACGGTCAAGGAAATCCCCAGAACCAGCAAACAGCCCAGTTGTGGGGGAAGCCACCGCCTCCGCTGTACTGTTGCCTGCGGCATTTGACCCCATCCCCATTCCTGCCATCATACCGCCAACCATTCCGCTCACTCCCATTCCCATACCGGACCCTGTGTTGATGCCCATTCCCGCCGCGGCGTTGACGCCTGCTGCGCGCCTTGACCTCGCCAATTGCCTCGCCCAGCCCGCCACACTGATGCTGCCCAGCGCACCCCAATATCCCAGCAAAGCGATCCGTCTTCGACGCCCGAAGACCCAGCGAGCGGCCCAAACCCAGGGATCCCGACCTCCAAGACACCATCGCACCCAAAGGCCCAGCGGTCCAAAGACGAAAAGCAAGACACCGACGCCGGCGGCCGCAGCAAGGCGTTTGCGTGCGCGGAGGGCATCTGCGGGAGACTGGCGACGTTGGCGTCGGGCAGGGGTTTGTGCGGCGTGGCGGGAGAGAACGAGGAACGGTGCGAAGAGGAAACCTGCGAGGAAGGGGCCGCCGATCAGGGCAGACTGGAAGATGACGAGAGGTGTCGGGAGACGATATGTTTTGATGTAGGCAGTGGTGATTGGCCAAATCTACAAGCGCGGCCAATTGATTCCTCGGATGAATGAGAACAGCGAAGAAATGACGAACCCTGGCGATCGTTATGTTGAGAAATTCCAGGTACACAGCGGTCCCACCAAAGCACATGAGTCCTAGCTCCCCGAGTGTAAGACCGCGATGGGCCATACGCAAGGCAACATAGAGTGCGAATTGGTAAAAAGGTGCACCAACGGCGACGTCGAAGAGGCTGAGATGCTGCCAGAAGCCGGATTGCCGATGGTGCAATACCAGGCGTAACATCAAAGCACAAGCGCTTACACCGAGAGTGAAAATTATGTGGTAGAGCGCACGCCAGCCTTCGTTCCGCGGCACGGAACGTCGCTCACCCTCGTTCGTCGCCACACCAGTGAGTCCGTTCATCTGCACAGGCGGCGCGAGTGAGGCTGAACTTGATGTAGCGCCACCGTTAACGCCAATGGGATTCGGAGTTGCAGTGGTGCTGGGGCTGGGCGCAGGAGAGCTTGCTGCATTGCGTCGGAATCGGTCTTCGAACCAGCGCGAAGCGCAGACGTGCAACAGTAGGATGGCACTAGTGAGGGTGGACAGAGAGATAAGATTGTACCGGGCTCGAATGAGTGCTGCTGCAGCGGGTAATGCCCGTGTGTTTCGAGCGGGGAGGCTCAATGGTGGCTCAATGGCCCAATTGGGGGGGAGCACGCCCTCTGGCGAGTGTAAAGCAGTACATAATAAGGCAGCAGATATGAGAGGACCCATGAGCAGGGCAGTAAGTATGCCATCGTCACTCGAGTCTCTAAACAAGTCGAGATAAAAATAGCATCAAAGTAGTCAGCAAAAATAGGTCAACACAAATACTGAGCCCATACCTGTAATTTTTGGGGACGGACATCCAGATGAAGCCGAACTTGTTGTCAGGCTTGCGTTTCAAGTGAATTGAAGTCTGGGGATATGTGTTTTGCGAAGGCGGCGGTTTGTCGGGTGCGGACGCAGTGTCATCGGACAATGCGCAGTAAGTGTACAACATGTATAAGATAGAGGCAGCGAGGAGGGCATAGAGCTCATGCGAGATGAGTGCATTATCATGGTTTTCGGAGGGTTCGTGGGCGATACGAAAGGCGGCAAATAGCAAGGAACCGATGAGGGTTAGCGACTCGCCTGCGCGACGAGAGTCCATTGCCAGCGAGCAGCGTAGTCGAGTACATGGGACGTGGAAAGAGAGCTCAAGAAGCCCAGGAAGAAACGTGGTACGGCCAACGCTGAGTTTCCGGCGGTTCAAGAGAGAAACAATGGGAGAGAGAGCCGGCTGAAGCTGATGTGGGTGGGGAGAACGAGACCGAGTGAAAGATATACGCGGAGGGGGCCCTGTTCTCCTGAATTTCTCTGGGAGCTTCACTCTTCCCCGGAATTCATCTTCGTCGGATTCATCGTCGCTGTGGCTATGAGATGCCGATGAGGACTCTCCTGCTTGATATGAGGTGCTCCAGCCGAAATGAGGGCCATCTGGGGCGCGTTTTGACTTCGGGATTCGTTTGCGCGAGTCGGGTCGCGGGGCCGCGCGCCCAGGGGACGGGGAAGGGGAGGACCGTGACCGTGTGCGGGCCAGCGTAAGGGAAGCCAAGAGAGGTATTGTAACACATCCATCAACCTACGAGAAAAATACTCATAAATACAGCTGGAAAAATGAGAAAATAAGAAAAACAAACGACATGAGGAGGCTGCAGCGCCTCAGACAACAGGGAAATAGCTCTTAGCATCAACAAGGCTGGCGAAACTCCGTTGAACGCTCAATATGTCTGCGTTGGACAGTGACAGTTCAAATGCTGGTTGCTCTTCGATTTAAACTACTTTGAACCCACGAAATAGTGAGCGGACACCCATTTGCATGAACATACATAGAACTGAAGTTTGAGGGTGTACGGAGAGGCAGCTCAGCCGACACTGGCGAACGCGTCCGGCAAACGCCGAACGCAATCAAGCATAAAGCGTGACAACGCGTGACATAACGCGTTTTTCTCTCTTCCCGGATTTCGTTGACCATGGCATCCGCGACCGTCTATTTGGAAGATATTCCCGTGTGTTTGTCGCTCATCTTTCTTTCCTCGCTTTCTGACGCGCGTGCCAGGTCTTGAGCAAGGCTGCTCAGAGACAAGCAGACAAGGAGGCAGCAGTCTACCTCGAGGACATCCCAGTCAACTCCAAGAAGGAGTCCAAATCCACCCCTCTTGGTGAATCCAACCTCAATACCAACAGCAACAATAACAAGCGTCAACGCACGCTTTTCGACATGCAATTTGGGCCCGACGCCGGCGTGAAGCGCCAGAAATTCGCGGTCGCGCCGCGCTTTGCAGCAGGTTCTCAGCCTTCATCCACCAGCACCACGCCATCCTCCTCCCCACCCACGAAACCATCAACAATGCCAATGAAACGACGCGTCCTTGGGACCCAGCGCCTCAATTCCATCCCATTCTCGCTGTCCGCCTTCGTCGAGTCGCTCTCTCCTGACCATCGCGCGCTGCTCGCCCTTGAGTGTGACACAATGGGCAAATCTTGGCTCAAACTCCTAGCGGACGAGATTGCGCAGCCGTACTTCATCGCACTCAAACAGTTTCTCTACACGGAAGGTGTCAGAGGTGCGGATGATCCAGTGCCACCCAGAATCTACCCGCAACGTAAGAAGCTTTTCCTTTCATCCGGACGCGACGGGTACTGACAATACTTCACTCTTTACAGCAAAGGACATCTACGCGTGGTCGCACACGGCCCTCGGACGCGTCAAAGTCGTGATTCTGGGTCAGGATCCATATCCTGGCGCGGGGCAGGCTCATGGGTATTCCTTTTCCGTACGACCTGGAGTCGCCGTTCCCGCGTCGCTGCAAAACGTCTGCCGTCTGCCTCTTCCCTCTACCTTCAGCAGCTAATGTCCATACCCAGATCTACACTGAAATCCGCTCCGAATACCCTTCCTTCGTTCCCCCATCCCACGGACACCTCGCTGGCTGGGTATCCCAAGGCGTCCTCCTCCTCAACGCCGTCCTCACCGTTCGTGCCAACACGCCCAACTCCCACGCCGACAAGAATTGGGAGACGTTCACAGACCGCGTCCTTCGAATCGTCGACGCGTACGGTGGAGCTTCGTTGGGAGAAGGTACGGGTTTCGGGAGGGGTGTGGTGGTGATGGCCTGGGGTGCGAAGGCGGCCAAGCGCGTATCGGCAGTGGGGCTGGACAAGGCTGGGAGTAAGCATTTGATACTCAAGTCGGCGCACCCTTCGCCTAGGAGCGCAGAGAGTGGATTTTTCGGTGAGGATGACCGCCTGACGTTGCCTGCAGTGTTGACATTCGATCGTACAGGGAATGGACACTTCAAAAAAGCGAACGAGTGGTTGGAGAAAAAGTATGGGAGTGACGGAGTTATAGATTGGTCTCAGTTGTGAGGAAGAGGACAAACTCCAGAAGCTTGGTGCCAACAGAATCTTATACCTAATTTCAATGTACATATATCCATAATTTCAGACAACGCATCGTCAATACTACGCTCAGATTTGTGGAAGTTAACCCTGCGTGGGCTGGTTCAAAACTTGTCTTCACCTGGTCGGCAAGTTCCTGAGATATTTTTGTCGAGCGGCATGAGCCGCGGCAGAGAACTTCATCGTGCGAATATCAGCGTCAAGTTGCGGCACGCGTGTTTCAGGAAAACGAAGTCGCGAATCGGAATCATCGTGACCGCGACATACCGCAGAACTGGTTCAAGTTACTGAACAGAATGTTACCGATCCACTTGGCAATCTGGATATACACGGATAAGCCTGTTCACTGCGTCCACATTGGAATCCTGGGCCGCATCTTCGTGGGAACTTACGTACAACATATGTGACTAAGTCACTTTTGACGTCACAAAATGCCCTAATTCGGCGGCGCGATTTCGTACGTGCCTGATCGACTGAAATCTGAGTTTTTGTTGTGACTCTGAGAGAAAAAGCGAGCGGGCCGCAGAGACAGACAGGGTTAAACTTTTTGCGAGACCGAGCTCAATTCACCGAAATGGGCCAAGAGAGCCCTCATACGGACCCCAAAACCCATGTTCCGAGAAGGGATACATTCTACATCGCTACAGCTTCTGAAAACCGACTCCACTGCACCCACGGGCCACCACCGTCGGTCGCGACTCCGTACTTTCCATCAGCTATAGAGGCTTCTAAAGAGAAGAAGAAGCCATGAGCTCAATCGAAGCAGTAAAACTGATTGAGTTTGTGATACGATCGAGTCCTCGTTGTCTCACTGTTTTTGTCTCGAATATGTGTACTCGGCGTTCCTTGTTCGAGAAAAGTGTCGTGAGGCAAATATAGACACCGAAGCACACCCTGTAAGTCGTTATCAGTTTTATTTCTCGCATTACTGTAGTATGTAGTTATGGGTATGCTAAAAAACTAAGAGCTAGCTCGCAGCGTCGTGATATAGTGGTACAATTACAATCTAGCGTGCGTAGGATGTTCGTCGTGAATAATAATGATACAAACGGGGGGATGCGGCGGTTGCAGGCGGAAGAAACACGGAGTGCGATCAGCCAGCAACTGACCCAATAGTCAGCCAGGCACGCGACACCGCAAAGACGGCAATGAATCAGTCGAGGCACAAGACCCTCGAGGACGGCTACGAGATGATACGCCCGTCTGCTGTATATGCCCGATGGTGCGCGGCATGCGGGTCGAGCTGGGAGTGGTGTCCGTGATTGTGTAAATCATCGCGCTGCGGGTCCTGTAGTGCCCTCGGCGGGGATGGGAGCCGTATGTTGCCCACAGGTGTCGGTGGCGGCATTGGCGGGTAGTGGAGCTGGTGCCCGCCGCCGCCACCAAGTGTTTGGAGGTCACCCGTGGGTCGCCGTTGTGGGGGAACGGGATACATGGAAACGGACCGTGGAGGCACCATCTGCTCATGCACCGGTGACTCGATAGGTGAGTAGGGCAGCGAAGCGTGCCCCTGCTGGGGAGAGTATGTGTAGGACGCTGGGGTTGATACTGTCCGTGACTGTGAATGTTGAGCCGCGTCGAAATAGCTGGGGTATGGCGATGAGAGTGCGCGGTCGGTGGAGTACATATTATACATCGGTGCGAGGGAGGATGAGCGCGAATGTTGGAAAGAGGGCATCTTTGGAGGTAGGGATGGAGGTGCAGACAAGGGAGGCATTGGGGAATACTGCGGGATTTCTTCTTCTGTCATAACGATAGTTTGTCCCCAAGGACCAGTGCCGTTTTCGAGGTCTTGGCGCGCTGAGGGCAACGTAGCTGACATGGGGGCGGGGGAAACGCTGGAGTCTCGTAAAGATTCGGGGGAGTCTGCGCTCGAAGAATCTTGACTGGACAACGGCGGAAGGAGGAGATTGTGGCCATTGTGCCCCGACTCATAGAGAGATTTGGGCTTGTCCTTGCCCGTCGGGCCTTTGCCCAGAGGCGGGCGACTTGCCTGGGGCAGATTGAGGGCCTGGCGAAAGCAGCTATTCTCCTCTTCGAGCTCGGCTACGCGCTGCTCCAGAGCCTATATAGGTAAGAACAACAAGTCAAATACACGTTAGCGATATTGAAATAGCGGCACGGACCAGTAGATGGGCAGCTCGACGTGCGCGGAACGCACGCTGAACATCGCGGGCGCGATTGGGGGGGAGATTGTCGTTGCGTTTGCGGCCGCGTTTTGAAGACATGGGGGACGGCGAGGACAGTGACGGGGGGAAGAGGTCAGCTCAGGACAGCGGCGGGCATATAAAAGGAGACCCGCAAACCCGACCAGCCGCAATTGATCTCAGATCCCCCATCAATTCCCATATCTGGCTACCAAGCTGAAACTCCAAATACGACCACACAAGAGTTCCTAAAGCAACATGCGCTGCGACGGCTCACATTCCGTTCTCATGCCATTAAATGCCACTCAGGAGTCCTCCCATGAGCCCGATCGTATTGCGTTCTCAACCAAGAATTTCTGAGACCCATTTTCTGTCTAAGTTCCAAGTTTGCATGGCCTTCTTCGACTCAGAACCCTGCAACAATTACCCGACTCTCTGCGGGGATGTGCGTGAGGTCATGCGCGGCGCGTGCCTTGGCTCAATCATTGCCAAATTGAGGCTGAAAGTTGTTTTGCTTGGTCTCCTTGGTGTCATTGCTTGCACGGAGTCTCGGACTTGGTTTCGCTGGCTAATCCGGCTGGCGCACCACAATGACGCTCTCGTTCTTACCCACTTTTAAGTTACGACGGGCGACAAGTCAGCTGAGTTACGGGCTCATTTCGGTGACCCGATGCAACGATGTTGCATTCTCACTTAATCAGGTGGTAAAACAATTTTTGAACCCCCGATCGTTGGCCGTCGGTCCCCCACACGCGCGGTGCCTCCGTTTTTCCGTCTTCTGGTCGTCGATGCTCCCTTCCAAACCTCATAGGATTTTGGAGAATCCTTGCATGCAGAATTTTCAATTTTGAGTGTGGTCGGAGAAGGCCGACCATCCGTCACAGCCGAGACCGATATGCCCTTTTGTTTTAGACCCGCCCAGCCTCGAATCCGGACAGTTGTACATAACCTTAAAAATATACATACCTGCATCAAACCTGCATTGGGATCGAGGCCACCGTCCGAGAGATTCTCTGGTCTTCTGGCTTTCCATATCCGCTGCGAGACTGTGACTGGGCGCAACTCTCCCGCTTCATACAATTCACTATCTTCCATAAAATTACTCGCAGACAACATTGTCTTGATCGAGACCTACCGCGATTCCAACGGTGCATTCGGATAAGTATCTTGTGCCAGACGTTCTTCCACTTCTTTCCCAATTGACAGAATGCAACACTGGCAGATAGATTGGCGCTGAGCGCCTGCAGGGACGTGTGCCAATCACACATCGGCCACAGCTGCCCAGGGCTTGGCTGCTTGCAGCCTCGAGTTCTAGTTTTTTTGATAGAACATAAACAGCACGGGAATACGAACACTTACTTACAGACGCAATACAGACGCGAGTCCAAGTCCATATGTACACGGCGTGCGCACTTGAGTATCGGAGGAGTGATAAGATGAGCAGGCCAGTTTCGAAGCGACAGCCCGGACGTAAAGGATACAGATACGTCCGCGATGTCGATACGTAGGAGATGGGAGGAACTGCGGAACCGACATAAAGCAAAACGCTGAATACGTGGCAGAAAAACTCATGAGTGCAGGCGGAGGGGGAAAGAGATGTGAGCCTGTGAATTGCTTGTCGACGCGTATAGCATTATTCGATGTGCATGATATCGAAAGCAAACTGCGCGATTTCTCTTGAGTTGTAAAGAACGCGCTAAGCGGTGTTTCCAAGGACTGATCCAATTCCAATAAGTCGTATGTATATTGGCGTAGTCCGGATATTCATGAATGCTCCGGGTTCGGAAGCGAGGGATAAGTAGATCGCAAAACAAACGTTGGGTTTGAGGAAAGGTCGACCAACATGGAGATGTACGCGGAACGTTGCCGATTTGAGCCCATTAAGCAAGCCGTCAGACAAAGAACGTCAGCCAGCAAGTCTGTTCGCAGTGTTGAGTCCATCTACGACGGCGACTGCCTGAACACAGCCTGAACATGCAAGAATTTCAAGTTGAGATTGAAGCACGACAGCTTCGAGTTTGCTGCTGATGTAGCGAGCCAGACTGTGTCAAGAAAGATGGCAGACCGGGACAGCCTGGCAGTAGCCTTTCCTTGTCGTGAGTAGAAATCGTAGACAATGTTGAGAGCAGGTTGCGGTTCGGAAGGAAGGCAAAGCGATCAATTCGAATGTCCCGGGCCGAAGCGGTATCTCCCGAGCCCCATCAACTGGAGCCGCCGCTTGAACGTTGAGTTCAACGTTCGACTTGCGCCTTGGCTGGGACACCCTGTACTCGCGACTGAATGGCAACACCTTCGCGCGCTTAGACCATTTGCTCAGAACTGGAAGAATCCAACGCCTTGTTTGGGCGGGGCATCAGGTGTTCAACGCGCCCCGTTGCGTCCATCATCCATGTGTTCACTTCTCCGACGGTCCGGAATCATCTCTCGACATCTTTTATAGTGGGTAGCGTAGAAGAGATCATCCTCGTCCTCAACTCGTCCTTGCGTTTCGGCAAGAAGGATGCTTGGGCAGTCATCATTCGTTGCGCTCTTGTCTGCAGTCTCCGTTGTCTCAGCTGTTAATTGGACCGCGACTCCCTTCCTGCCGCCTTCATATCCTCTTGCCGTGCGCACGCCTTTTCTCTCCACTTGGCTTCCTCAGGGAAAGGGTGCCGCGTTGAACGACGTTTGGCCTCAGTTTTGGAATGGACAGGTGCTGCTCACGTCTGCGACCTTACGTTTGGCTACATGTGTTTTCGTATGATAGACCTTGGGATGGGCCGGATTCGTAACCGTGGACGGGAAAGCGTACAGCTATTTGGGCAATCCCTCAGTGGCTGGCGCAACATTTACGAAGGCCACACAAGTCAGCGCGAAGGTGGATTGAACAACTTGATTATCTCATGAGCTTATCAATTGAATTCATGGTACAGTTCACGTCCACGCAAAGCACATTCGTTATGGACGCGGGCCCAGTTCGTTTGACCGTCAATTTCCTCAGTCCTGTCGAAGTGCGACTCCTTCATTAGTCAGAGTGAACGTGAACCTGAATGTCAATCATTCAGCCAAAGAACCTACTCCATCAATCGATCCCTTTTTCGTATCTTGCCGTCTCTGCAGTCTCCACGGACAAAAAGCGCCACACTGTAGCTATCTACAACGATATCACTGCTGAATGGGTCACCGGCGACACCTCTTTGGCTGCGAATTGGACCACGACTACTGGTTCTGTCGTCAGCCATCAGGTTCAGCTTGTCAACCAAACGCTGTTTGCGGAATTCCCTGGTCAAGGGCAAACTAAGTGTACGACTCTGATTGTCGCCTTCCCATGCGCGCCTTGACATCCTCTGCAGACGGATCCATATATTTTTCCAGCATCAATGTGTGTCCGTGTTCTTTGGTGGGCACAGCGCGATTTCTGACTCGGCAGCTACCCACAGGCCAGTTCTCTCTCGTACCAAACCGGCTCAGACACTGTCGTCCGCGCTCAGTTTATCAACAACGCAGAACTCGCCAATACTCAAGACCCTAATTTCCGCGCCGTCAACAACAATTGGCCGGTGTTTGCGTTCGCACATACGATCACTGTCGGTGTCACCCCCTCTGCCCCCGTCAAATTCACTATTGGTCAAGTTCGCGACCCAGTAGCCCAATATATTGTCGCAGAAAATGTGTACCAACACAGAAGCTTTTACTGGCGGAGCAAGTACTCATCTGTGTCCGACTTGGTTCGTTCTATGTCTTGTTCATCAGTGTTCTTCATCTCATAGTGGGACTGTGCTAGATCTCGGATTTCATTCATGCGTACCCTATTGCATTGGCTACCGCATCCATCTTTGACGCCAAGGTCCAACACGACGGATTGCGGCTCTAGCTGTACGACAAGCATTTGGCGCTACTGAGTTGACCATTTCGAAAGCGAACGATGGGAGTTGGAACACCAGCGACATTATGATGTTTATCAAAGGTGCGTCTGTGGTTATTATTACTCAGGTTGCCTCAGATCTCATACTCTGCTTGGCAGAGATTTCTAGTGATGGGGTAAGTCGTTGCCGACATGATTTCGCTGCAAATGCTTCGAACCATGGGATAGAACATGAATACAGTGGATATAATCCAACCCGCCTGGCCAGTATTTATGTATACCAATCCTACACTCGGCAAGTATCTGTTGAATAGCCTCCTTCAATATCAAGCCACAGGGCTTTACCCGAATCAATATGCTGTTCACGATCTCGGTGGGCAAGCCTTTCTTACCCCTCATTACCTACCACTTACCCGCAAGATTTCAGGTAGAGAATACCCTTCAGGTTTGTGGAATGTTGCCTTCAGCGCGTAATCATTGAATTGACTGAATGTACAGCCGATGGTCATAATGCAGGTGACGGTAGGCGTCAATCTGCATTTATCTCAATTCACTATTCATCCGCATGATAATATAGACGAGAAGATGCCTATTGAAGGTGGGGTCTCGATATTCTTTGCAAGGTATTCAGCCAACACCGACTTTTGATTAGAATGTGGAAATATGCTCGTAATGATGCTGGACTACATGCACCGAACCAAAGATAACTCACTGGCAACACGATACGTACGTGCTCAATTTTTGCGATCCCAACCACCCAACCCATCCTTTCGAAAGTCTGCACTCTTAGATCAATGGGCGAATTACCTCATAGAGAACACACTGTATCCGGAGGATCAATTAGCAACGACTGACTTCTCGGGGTATTGCCATTAAACGCTTTGATTTTTCACTTTGCTTACTTTTACTGGAAGGTCCTTGCCAAACCAAACGAACTTGGCGGTGAAAGGAATCATAGGCATCAAAGCCATGAGCGAAATCTGGAGTACCCTGGGAGATCAAGAGAAGTCCGACAACTACAGCGTCCGTCCCCTCATTTTATTAACCTCCAATATCTGATCGTCTTCTGTTTGCTCTAGTCCATCGCCACTTCCTATATGGCCACATGGGAACAAGTTGGCATGAGTAGCGACGGAACACATTTACTTCTCGAAGTTTGTAGCGCTCTTCTTTCGACTTCTTGTCGCTGATAACGCTATACGTAGTACCACAATCAAACTCACGATGTTCTGGCGTACAATCTCGCTTTTGACAAGCTTTTGAAAACCAATCTCGTCCCGGAGTCAATTATGAAAAAGCGTATGCATTCATATTCTTGTATTCGTGGATCTGCTGCTTAGTGCGAAGTTTAGAATCGGACTATTATGCGAATAATTTTGGTTGGTCTTTCAGACTGAACGAACTTTGGTGTTGAAATTACTAAAACTTCCGGAGATCTCTATGGCTTCCCTATCGACAGTCGGTTAGTGATCGTGCACCCATCGGCCATGCTTCTGACCGCACGATAAATTCACAGCTCGCCTTACGCCTCTGTGATGTGGTCCCTCTGGACGTCAACCACAACTTCAATCGCTGTCCGAGACACTTTCATCTCCAAAATTCACGACTGGTTGACCAGTGGAATAACGAGCATCCCCTTCGGAGACAGATTTCTCGACGATACGGGCGTGTCAAGCGGAAACAGAGCGCGCCCTGTCATCGGTGGGGTGTTCATTCTCGTGAGTGTTATGATACTCTCAAGTCGTTGTGCAGCATTCTCATAAGCTGCGCCATTTAGCTCATCGTGTAAGCAAAAACAATAGACCCAAATCTAGGGTTAGGGTTTGGTTGCATACAAAGCATGTTTCTATGCGCACTCAGTCCCCCAACGCCATTTAACTCGAAATACGACGGACAAAAGTTCCAACCGGATACCCCAATCATGGTTCTATCACTGCTCGCACCGTTCAAAAATACATCTTAGACTATGGAAACAACACAACAATCAGACCAGCCTATCGGCCAGCCTTCTTGGCAGCAGCTTTGTCTTTTTCGCGCTTCGTGAACAGTTTATGTCGCGGGGGCAGTTGCTGTGCCAATTTCTTATTGGCTGACTTGTTTTGCTCCACATACGACATATGTGCGCCGCCACTGAGTGCTGTTAACGATCCAGTCGTGCGCTGTGTGCCGGGCATGCGAGGTACCCGTCCGAAGTCTTTCGAAGTGACCGTCCCTGCGAGGTCTCCCTCTCCAGCGCGTACATCACTGCCCAAGTCCGCTTCGCTCTCGCTTGCCAATAACACTGACTGCACAAGCTCGATCTGCTCATCGCGCGTGCGATACACCAGATCCTCCATCTTGTCCAACCCATCGAGATGTGTGATCACCTTGAATGCGTATCCCTGGTCAATGAGGAACTGCTGTCGCTTGGTGCTATAAAACATCTCTTGCGTATCCTTTGACACCAGGGAGTAGAAGAACGCATTGAAGCCTTCGTCATTGCGACGTTTGGCCCGTAAAATACGACCTGACATAGATCTCAGCAAATAAACTAATCAGTGCGATGTGACAAGTTATACCGAGTCGTTGAGCCTCTTGCCGTCGCGAACCAAAGTGGGAAGAAATCTGAATCAAACAAGTCGCTTCGGGTAGGTCGATTGACGTGTCTCCCACCTTGAAAGCTCAGTAGGTGGGATTGGTTACGAGTTCGCGAAACCTACTTTGGACAGGAATATTGTGTTCACTTGAGGACTATGCTGGAACCAAGAAAGAATACGCATCCGCTCGACCTGACCAGTCCCACCATGAATGTATAGCTTGCCGAGTCGTTTTGCATACGCCTGCGAGTATCAGGACATATATATGAATTGTGCCCAACGAAACCAACCTCTAAAGCATATACGTTGTCGGAAAACACGATGACTTTGTCACCGCGGTCCTCGTGATATTTGATAAGGAATTGACAAGCCTGGAACTTGTTGGGATTCATGCAATATAATAGCATCCGTTTGCGATTCTGAATTCTCAGATATTGGCGGTAGAACTCTGGCGTCATGGGACACCACACTTCAGCGCACTGTGAATATCGTCAGAGAAGATAGAGCGACAGCATGGCTTCTTTCCAACCTGTACGTTCGCAATGTGACCTTTTGCAGCGAGGTCCCTGGAAATATTGTGAGCTACCACGATATGACAATGGTAGCGAACGTACATCCAGTTTGCCTCATACAACTTCGGTCCAATCATGTAATTCAAATCCGCAATCTTATCGTCCTCACGAACAAGTGTGGCGGTGAGACCGAGTTTCGAATGCGCCTTGATTGTGGTGACAACACGACGGAACATCGCCGCTGGGACGACGTGCACCTCGTCAAGTAGGATGAAACCCCATTCACGGGAGGTGAGGAATTCCATCATCTTCTTCGACTCGTGTGATCGATTGGACGTGTTCGCCACCATAGAGTAAGTGGATACGACAATGCCACTATCGCCGGCAAA
The DNA here is from genome assembly GCA_037176885.1 of Favolaschia claudopus. NCBI lineage: Eukaryota > Fungi > Basidiomycota > Agaricomycetes > Agaricales > Mycenaceae > Favolaschia > Favolaschia claudopus. Next base: position 175,933 of record JAWWNJ010000225.1, read on the forward strand.
CTATTCAGATGTTGGAAAATTGAATACACATCTGCAACTGCCCAATAATGCGTACCCTCTCTTTCTGGTCTGCAGTGAAGACAGCAATCTGCTTGTCCGTCACGTTCGACCATTGCATGAACTGTTGTTTCCACTGCATCACGGATACTCTACGCAGATGAGTTAAACGTGGTGTATATAAGTGTGATAAGAGCTTACGAGGATGTGCAGAGCACTAAACAGGACTTCTTGATTGTACAAGCCGCCGTGATACCTACAAGGGTTTTCCCCGCACCACAAGGCAGGACGATGATCCCAGAGCGGGCACGCCTGTACACAAAAAAAAGGGTGAGTTCCCATGGGCTGCAACGCCGCTTGGTCATACCCATTCCCAAACATCTTGCTCAGACTCGTTTCTTGATACGGCCGAATGACGGTGGCAGGTTTGAGATCAATCTCGAGATTGGCGTTCACTGTGTCATTTCGGAAATCGTACTCCTCAAGCATGGGGTATTCGAGTTCGTTGCATCGTTTCTTAACATCCTGCGGCAATTTAAGCGCTATACGAACTGAGTCCTAAGACCGAGCTCACGTCGATTTTAGCGTCATTGATCTCGAACGCGTGAACGTTCTCGTCATCTTCGTCGATTTCATCTATGTACAGCAATGATTCAGCGATCATCAAATGAAAGAAATAATCAATTGGCAGACCTCCTTCAACACCCACCACCGAAGTAAAAAGATCCGCATCAGAGTTCGCCGTCGTCGCAGGTTTGCCGTCATCTTTCTTCTTTTCCGCCTCTTTGGCGGTGCCAGGAATAACCAGATTACCCTTAACAGGAGCTTTGGAGGTGGTGAAAGTCGCCGCTTTGATGCTATTATCGGCCTGGACAGTCATCAGACGAGCCTCGCGAATGACCCTGTCTTTGAGAAGTAATTGGAGGGTCTCAGGATGGCTGGATTCAACGAAATATTTGTTGTGCTTCAAAACCAGTTTGACTTTGCCGTAGCTCAAAGTGCGTTCGCGAATGAAGGCGATTATAGAGTCAGGAACAGGAACCTTATTTTCGATGGTCAGCATCGACAGCTCTCAATTATTGTTCCATGAAGGACCGACCTTGGATAATCGGTTCAATACCTTGGGTGGATGTTCAGTGCGGTACTCGACTAACACAAGATCAAACGAACTTCGATGATATCCTCCGTTTGTAGACCAACCGACACAGCGGCGTACAGTGAATATGAAGTGAGTTTGTATTCGTGAATGAAGGCCGGTCTACAAACAGGGTGTTCGTAGCTACGTTACGTGGGGTTGCACAAAGTGCGCACCTGCTGACCGGTTCACTGATAGCAGTCAGAAAGTCTTGCGCCTGCTCCGCGATGGGAGAGAACGCTTCGAGAATGATGTGCCCGTCTTCTGGGCTAATCCACAGTGGACGGGACGCGTGGTCGGGCTTCAGATGGAGCCATGAGAAGTCTTGATCCATGAAAATGTGTGACACAAGGCTGTCTTGCAGGCGCCGATGTTGCTCGAGAGATGAAAGGCTTGTCGGCTCTATTTCCTTTGTACGACGTTCTTGCGCCAGCTTACGCGTCAGCGCACTAAAGTTGATAGTGGCACTGCGGGGAACAAGACTCGTTTCAGGTGGTGAGGGCGGAATGGCGTCTTCCTCATTGTAGTCTATGTCAATGTCCTCCTGTTCGTCGATTCTGGCCCGCTTTGAGGGATGTTCCGAAGGCCCGGCTACACCGAGGTTTACTGGATGCCAGACAGCTGAAGAACAGAACAAACCTTCAGCATTGCGCTTCTCCGACATGGAGGTTGAAGTAGAAGGGAGAGTCAACAAAGAGTCATGAAGACCAGCGGCTCCCAGCCTTTGACCGCTCCCGTTGTGACATTTTAATCGCCAGGCCGTGACGTGACAGCGTGACACCTCTCACTTGGTCTTGACTCTCATCGTCTAACGCCCTGCCAACGTCTCGCTCACTCATTTCTTGATCTTCTTGGTTAGTTTCTGCGATGTGGAGACCTGCAACTCGTCAAATAACTGGCACAAACGATGGTATGCTTCTTATCTTCGTCCTCGCCAGGTTTTTCTAATACTTTTTTCTCTTGCAGTTCCTCTCGGCCAGCGCCGCCGTTTTGGTCCCGCCCCCACAGAGGAAGCTGCTCCGCCTCAGCTCGCACAACCCTCCCCCTCTGCCTACCCGCGTCCTCAAAATGACAGTCCGAAGAGAGGTCGGGATGACTCTCCCATAAACGGCGATGCGAAAGGTAAGCCTCTAACACGTTGCAGCGACCTCGAGGCCAGTTCATCGACGAACGATACTCTTCATTTTCGCGACCACTGTCCCTTTTGACATGTCCAACCTACAACTTAGACTAACACTAACCCGCTTACTAACACTAACTTATTCTCTTCGCATTTTCCCTCGCCCAGTTGATCCCAATGCTCCGCGCAAACGCCGTAGTCGCTGGGGAGATGCCTCGACTGAGATTCCTGGACTGCCTACCGCCATCTCCGCTACTGGTGTTTCACAGGCCCAGCTCGATAACTATGCTATCCACCTTCGTCTCGAGGAAATTAATCGCAAGTTGAGATTGAATGACTTTGTTCCGCCTGAGCGCGAACGGTGAGTCACGACTTGTGTTCCGTATTACATTCGTCCAATCAACCTTTTCTCAGGTCGCCTTCTCCCCCTCCAACCTATGATGCGCACGGTCGCCGGACAAACACTCGCGAGGTCCGCTATCGCAAGAAATTGGAAGACGAGCGCATCAGACTGGTTGACAAAGCTATGAAGAACGACCCCAATTTCCGCCCTCCTGTCGAGTACCATCAGCAAAAGCGCTCGCAGCGTCCTTCCGAACGCGTGTACATTCCTGTCAAGGAATTTCCGGAGATCAACTTCTTCGGTCTACTCGTCGGACCTCGTGGCAACAGTCTGAAGAAGATGGAGCGGGAGAGTGGGGCGAAAATCAGTATTCGTGGCAAGGGCAGCGTAAAGGAGGGAAAAGCTCGTCCAGACCAATACGCGGACGATGCTGAGGAGGACCTTCACTGCTTGGTCCTTGCAGATTCAGAAGACAAGGTCTCCGCGTGTGTCAAGATGATAAATAGGGTCATTGAGACGGTAAGTTCTGCCTCACTATGATATACGTCCAATTCACACATTTGCAGGCGGCGTCAACGCCCGAAGGCCAGAATGATCACAAGCGCAACCAGCTCAGGGAACTTGCTGCCCTGAACGGTACTCTTCGCGACGATGAAAACCAAATCTGCAAAAACTGCGGCGGAGTTGGGCATCGTCAATATGACTGTCCCGAGCAAAAAAATTACACGGCCAACATCGTCTGTCATATTTGTGGCAGCGCTGGACATATGGCGCGCGACTGCACTCAGAACAAAAATCCCAATGCCATGAATAATATGAACGGCCCTAGCACCCCCCAAAACGGTCGCGTCTTTGATTCGGAGTATGCAAACTTGATGGCGGAGCTTGGGGAGACTCCCGGTGGTGCTGGTGCTGGTGCTCCTGCGGCTGGCGGGCAGACTTGGTCGGCTCCAGCGGATATCACGGGTGGCGGATCGAGCATCCCTCCATGGCGTCGTCCGGAGGTCTGGCAGGCTCCGGCCAATCAGCAGCAGGCCAACAATGGTTATCGCCCTCCTCAGGCTGGGTATGGTGGTTATGGGCAGCAGGGTTCGGCTTGGGCAGGTTATCAAGGCGGAGGGTATCCCCAACAACAGTCGCAAGACTACAATTATGCGTCATACTACCAAGGGCAATATGCGCAACAGCAAGCCAGCTAATTCCCCTAATATTCGATTCCGAAATTAACCTCCTCATCTTCTGTTTCGATTCCGATTTCTAACGCTCAGAAAAACACCCACTAAACCCACACTTCCGCGAAATGATCTCGTTTTTTCACATACATAGCCCAGATGTTCCTCATTCGACGTCGCTTCACCCACCACGTCACCTCGTCATTGCACGCACAACATCCTTGGCAACGACTTGTCGATGGAGGGCAAGTCCATGTTCAGCAAGCAGGTGTACGTATGTGACAACTGGGGCTTATTTGAAGGGTGTAGGCTCTACTCATGTGCCCACTAACTCTTCACAGGCAGTCGTAGTATCTCTTTGTCTGTTTATGTCTCGTATTGTAGAATTGAAAAAAAAATGTGTCCTATACATGAAAACACAAGGATCAGCTCACGTGAAAAGTAACATGACTTTGACACGAAACCACGGGACCATGTCGAGATGTCGCTGCCGACTGTCGAGATGTTGCTCCGGGTTCCCACGAACCTTCCCGACGGCGCCGCGCACCGCGAGTGCAGCGAGCGGTAGTGCGGCGCCGAGGGCAAGCAATCCAGCAAAAAATTACATTCATACCCCGGGGTTTGGGGCGGAGCCCCGACAAGCTGTGCACCAGCCGTAGGGAGGGACGCGAGCGCAGCGAGCCGGCCCTGCCGAAGGCGGGGTGCTTAAGCTTGTTCGAAAGAAATGTCCTTGTCAGGATCGGAGTTGGACGTCGTGATCTTCGATTCTCAGTTCTAACCACAACTTCACCGCAAAGACCACTATGACTCGACCGCGTTTCGAGCCATCGCCCTGCTCAGACTTATCAGACCACCACTCTCTTGGCTCTGAGTGGCTACCATTGGTTTCTGCTCCTGCGGATTTCCCCGTCGAACTTGTCAGTCGTGCCCAAGCGTCGCAGCTCGTCCTGTAATATGCATGCAAACAGTTTGATTCTGCTGTCGACCAATTGATCCACCACCCACAGTACAACTCCACGCTCATACTGAGAGCAGAGGTAGTCGTCGACACTACCTCAGATTTTCCCGCATCCATCCCTACTTTGAAGGGCTTTCAGTCGCTTCGCAATGTGCATAGGCGCCTGCTTCCTCGACGACCCGAACGCGACGGCGCACTGGAACAGAATTGTACACTCTATGCCTCCGATTCCGTTGCAGACACCCTCGTTCTAACTCCTTTGCTCCCGCCTGGGGTTTCGTTGCCGTACTACCATCCTTCAATTGCGCACCTTGCATTCCGATACATTACCACCTCGACGCCCCCTACCATCCGTATCGAGGTCATCCGTTTATCCAATGACGATGATCCTGTTGACCCTGGCTCGCGTCTGTACCGGACTTGTTTATCTCTGCTCGATACGTTGCATCGGTATGGATGGGGTGCCCTGACGAACTACCAGAAACGCGTACACCACGATCGCATTGTTGCACGAGAGTCGTACCAGGATCTCTATCTGATCATGCGGGAACGTTTCAAGGGTTTTGTCGATACTTGGGTCGAAAGCACAGATCCTCTCAAGCATGTTTTTGAAGTGAGTTTTCAATGACTCTGGCACACATGATGCAGTATCTGAGTATGTACACGCACAGGACATTGGAATAGCAACGTTTCTCATCCTGCTATGGAAGGAGATGTATCCCCCTCTACCAGTCTCCGATCTCCGTCCGGATGAACCGTGGAGAAGCTGGGGCCGCCCTCTTGCTGGCTTTCTTGATTTTGGGTCGGTTACATTCAAAATCTTCGCGGAAATTCACCGAATTTGAATCTCAGATGCGGAAATGGTCTATTGACCCACATCCTTCTTTCCTGCGGTTACACAGGCCGTGGTATCGATTTACGCGCGCGCGCTTCATGGAGCAATTACCCTTCAGACACCCAGGCCCATCTTATCGTTGATGCGTTCGATCCACGCACCCTGGCGGCTGACGCTAAACCCACATTTTACACGACGCACGGGCAGTTCATCATTGCTAACCATGCTGATGAGCTCACACCTTGGGCGCCTGTCCTTGCAACGCGAAGCCATGCTAGCGGGTTTCTGAGTATTCCATGTTGCTCGTGGACGTTTGACTCGCGCTTCCAGCGCGGGATGGCGCCTGCGGTTGGAGGGGCCGATGTAACACCGTCTTCGACGTTTGTGCAGCAGCTGAATCTTGGAGCGGATAGCGGTAATACGTCGGGGTACGTGCAATATCGAATCTGGCTGGCACAGCTGCAGGAACAGTGCGGGTGGGAGGTCGAGTGTGAGGTTTTGCGGATACCCAGCACACGGAATTGGGCTCTCATAGGTAATTTTTGCGAATTCCCTGTTCAGTGGATGCCGACGCTGAGTGATCGTCGAAATAGGGAGACGGAAAAAGGGTGACGAAGATGGTGCTCAGGCTAATGTTGACACTATTTTGCAAGGGGTTTTGGATCGCGGAATATTCAAGGCGCGCACGCCCGAAGGCAAGGCGGGGAAGGAGCACTAGAATGACGGCGGAAGCCTCGCACAACAAAACGGTAGTCGGTATTTTTAACTGGTCCAGAAAATTGTAGGTCAAGACGCCAGTGTCAATGGGTCCTTGGACTCGGATGAGTACTACGGATAAGACTCAGGAGAATATCTTTCAGTTAGATCCTTTTTAGCGTAGTCGAGTTGGCGACTTTTCATCTTGCACTTCGTACCCCCCAAATATTGTAATTAGCATGAGTCAGCAGCGTTTGGTGCCATTACGTAATTGTCGGCACCTTTCTCTTTTTGCCAACTCGACGCGTCTTTCAAACGGACTTGTCCCAGGGCCTGTTCTTCCTTGTGCTCTGTTAGGACGACCTTCCAACCTTGAATATGGCATGTCCTTTGTAGACTGAAAGAAAGGCTCTGTTTCCTTATTGTGAATTCGAAGATCATTCCCGTACGGTGTTTCTCGTGTGGAAAAGTAATTGGAGACAAATGGAACGCGTATCTCGACCTCTTATCCCGGGACATGAGCGAGGGGTCAGTCCAGTCATTTCCTCGATTCACGATTCTCATGCGCCGTCGCAAGTGATGCGCTTGACGAGTTACAGCTCAAGAGGTATTGCTGTCGTCGAATGGTTTTGACTCATGTCGACCTCATCGAAAAGCTACTGCATTACAACCGTGCGTGTCATTGTTAACCGTGCTCAGCAAGTCTCTAACGAAGCTGCCTCATTAGCCATGGAGAGAACTAAGGACAAGGGCAATGCTTGAGTGCCGATCGCAGCTTGTCCCCAAGTCCTTCATGATTCCTACTGTATTCCTAGCTCCGACGTGTACATTTGGCCCCACCCCGTTGTTAGACGAACTGCTTGCCCCTACTTATCGGGCAATGTTACGGTTCCGTCCTTTCACTAGACTTGTAGACTTTGGTTGATCTTTGAGAGTTGGAGGATTCGATTGGTCGACGAACAGGGCGTTGCTCACTCCGTCATAGAGTGGAAAAGGCGCAATAGTATACGTAGCGTATGTACACCGTCGTTTTGGGCAAGTGTCGGTATGATAGAAAATTTTGGAGGGAAGTTACGCTTCGGAATCGGATCAGTGGCTGTGATGCAGTACCATGTTGCCAAATAGAGTAAAATATTCGCCAACAAGCTAACCTCCAAAATCCGTCGTCGTCCACAGACCTCAAGAAATCAAAAATGAGCTCGGCCGTAAGTATCTCTTGCTGTTCCATCTACCCTTCTTCCTTCTGCATTGCGTCCTCTCACTTGCGTGTTCCGGCGCCTCCAATGCACCATCCGGAAATCGCCATCTTTCTGTTCATAATTTTCCAATACCAACTCTGAGCGCGAATTTCTTCAATTAGGACTCTACCTTCAAGCGCTTCGTCGAGGTTGGACGCGGTGCGTCGTTTGCAAAGCTTTCCTGGCTATAGATTGCTTAATTCAACACAGTGGTCCTCCTCAAATCCGGCCCGTTCTCTGGTAAAATCGCGGTCATTGCTGAAATCATCGACCACAACCGCGTGCGTGTTGGATCCGTGCTACGCGCCCCCAGTTTCTTATCCCTACCATTTCTTTCCAGGCAATAATCGACGGGCCCACCACTGGTGTTACACGGCAATCCTACCCTTACAAGCACCTCACATTAACACCCCTCACCCTCACGAAACTGCCCCGCGGAGCCGGCTCAGGTGTCATCAAGAAGCAGATCGAGAAGGAGGCGATCGTAGACAAGTGGGACAAGTCGAGCTGGGCCCAAAAACGCGCCGCGACGGAGAAACGGCGCAGTCTCAACGACTTTGGCCGATTCGGTGTTATGCTCGCCAAGAAGGCACGGAGAGACGCTGTGCGCAAATCGGTGTTCAAGGCAAAGAAGTCGACGTGAGCGCGGCTTTTCTGTTCTTGCATTACATGGCTGGCGGCGGGTACTGTGGGCACGATTGTTCTGTATGCATCTTTGAATATGACATGCTCTATGCTCTCAGTGCATATACGTCGAGACGACAACAAGATGAACATATTATTCTGTCGACGTTTTCTTTCGCTTTTTCTTTTTTCTCGCTTTCGATGCTACTCCCTCTGTGGCTACGTCGTCGCCGCCTGATTGCTCGGCCTTTCGTTTCTGAGCAGACGGGACGGATTGTCGCACGAAACACGAGACAAAAAACCCATTCGTCGCGTCCTCGCCTGGGGAACACCGAATGACAGACATTGCAGTCTCTGGCACAAAAGAAATACTACTGAGTTGAGTGCGCCTAGGGCGAAGGGAGAGGATGTACCTGGTTCAGCAAACTCTTCTGGTATTCCTCGTCGTGGCCAGCTTGGCATAACATCCTCCTTCGCTGCTAGCTGGAATGGTCCCGCTAAAGCCTCGTCGGAAGATAGCGCAGCGCGCACCACACGCTCGTTCTCAGTCGCGTGGATGCTGCAAGTGGAGTACACAATTCGCGACACTTTGGGGACTAGAGAGACAGTGTGAACAAGTGAACTTCGGCGGTGAACAGACGCACATTTCATGGCATGTCTAATCATCATGAGTTGGAAAGATGCTAGCTTGTTCAATCGTTCGTCCTCCGACTCCTGGTTTTCCTCCTCTGCAAGAAATGTCAGTTACGATCACCCGCGGCAGGCCTTGAACATGCCTGTCTCAAGAAGGTGATCAAGGCGATTGACAATTCCAGAGCCGCTACACGACGGGTCAAGCAAACTGAAACAGTGTTAATAAAGTTATTGCAGGCATAATAAGGGACAAACATGTGCGTTACATTGGCGAACTTCGCGTCCAGAGGGTCGACAGTGAGGAAATTTGAATTTGTGGGCTCGACATTGGTGCAGCCAGCTTTGGACACCATCATCGTTAGAGTGCCGAACCGTTTACGGTCACGCTCGAAGGCATACAACTGCTAACAAGTCAGTGAGGAAGTAGGAATTGGGTTCAATTTTTACTTTGCCCTTGTTCTGCATTAGCGCGCTGAGATGCGTCGTCTTGTTACCAGGTGCAGCAGTCGCATCGATGACAACAGCGTCTTTCCGAGCGGGGGGTGCGAGGACGACGGCGGGAAAGCACGAAGCTTTGTCTTGTAAGATGAGCTTGCCGGAGTTATACGCCGAGTCGTCGTGGAAGGTGGTTTGTGCGGGGAAGAGGAGGAGATTGGGAACGTGTTGATCTCGAGAAAATGATTTACTGGTGTTGACGGTCAGCTGGCTTACCAGACGAGGGGGAGAAAATACTGGGCACATCGCAACGAGAGAGTCATCAAGGGTGAAACCTTGAGAGACAACATATTGGATTGCGTCCTCGAGAGACCACTTAGCAGTGTTAACCCGCACGTAGCGCGGAATCTGAGCTAAGACAGATGAAGATAGGTGAAGGTACAATTTAAAGTGGGGGAGGACGCACCTGCACGCGCATCGCCAGTCTGCGCAAGATCATCATCAGAGCGAGCACCACGCTTTATCTTGATTTTCTGAAATTCTCCACGAAGGCGGGTTTTATGTCGGAGAATGGCTTGCTTGATAGGACCATCACCAGCTTGAATTCCTCTAGCAAGAAGGACGTCGTGAACAAGAACAAGGGCTAAATTCATGGACGTAAGCTTCTTGCGTTCCTCTTTCATGAGCTTTGCCTCTTGTATGACATCCAGCAAAACAGCTTTGACTGCAACCAGTGTTCAGCGCTCAGCGGCCAGTGGTGACCATGGCCGGCGTGGGGCACATACACTTGAGGGTCTCAATGACGAGCGCGGCGGTACGCTTTCTGTCCTTCTCGGGGAGAGTGGCGAGGATTCCCTTGATCGAGCCTTGCTTGGCCTCGAGGCGATCCAGTGTGTTTGCGGCGGTAAAATATAGATTCATGAATTCTACATACGTGTACAAGAGTTAGAGATGATTCAAGACGGCCGTGAAGAGACGTGCGATCCAAAGGCTGCTGAGATGTGTCTGAACGACTGAGAGAGAAGTCAGCACGCTGGGCGTATGAGATGAGAAGGGAGAAGAATCAGTTCAAGGGTGTCGTCAACCGAGAAGAACTCGTTGGACAATGTAGATAAATTGAAAAGGCATCATGAAGCGGACAAAGGAAAGGACACTCACAACCCATTCACCAAAGAACTGTTGAGATGATGGTCGAGAGAGAAAAAGTTTTGACAGGCTCACGTGTTGACGCGCGCCTTTTTACGCTCCTTTACGCCGACCCGCCATAAAGTAAAGTTCTTAAAGCCTATTCGCGAAATTGGACTAACGGCCTTGTCAGTGCCCGTCGAGACAGATCTCTACGATCTTCTCGGTATTTCTCCCGATGCTACTGAAGGTATGCCGCGAATAATGCGCTCTCTAACAGGCTCTCATCTCGTTAATGAACCAGCTCAAATAAAAAAGGCCTACCACCAGAAGGTGCCTTTACTCGTCCATGAACGGTCTATTATGTACATCTCACTCTGAGGAAGGCCAGGGAACATCATCCAGTACGCTGGTGTTGTGGTTCTCATACATATGCATCTGAAATAATTTCGTATAGGACAAGGCAATCTCGCATCCTGGCCATATTTCCTTTGCGTTGACCACTCTTTGCAGAATATCAATAATCCCGAAGCAAGCCAAAAATTCCAAGAACTGCAAGCGGCGTAAGTCGCGGTTACTTGGCTCACGGACGAATTATTGACTGAGTTCACAGCTATGAGACTCTAAGCGACCCACAACTGCGGCACATCTACGATGTAAATGGGATAGATGGGTTAACAGGCTCCAGCGGAATGGGCGGCGTCGATCCTGCGGACATCTTTGCCTCGTTTTTCGGGGCTGCTGGAGGCGGAGGCGGTATGCATTTCGGATTCGACTTTGGCCCTGGTCCTAGTCGCCGGCGAGGCAAGGGTCAAGATACTGTGATACCCCACGCCGTCACATTGGAGGAGCTTTACAGTGGGAAGACGTTGAAATTGAATTTGGAGAAGGAGGCTGTTTGCGGGACATGTAAAGGGTATGGAACAACATACGTTTCTCCAGAGGTAGGGGTAGAGCCTGAGTTTTCCTTCCAGGTCAGGAGCCCGGGGTAGCGCGAAACCCAAAGAATGTGGTACTTGTGATGGCAAAGGGTGGACAACAGCGCAAACGCATGTTAGTTGGTCTCTCGCTTGCCCTGATGTTCACTCATCCTTCCGCAGCACGGCTCACACTTGGCTGCTTCAAGAGTAGCATGCACGGGTTGCCATGGGACAGGTCAGAGACTCAAGGAAAAAGACAGGTAATGTTTGCGATACATGGCCGTGAATATCCCGTTAAGGTGTTCGTTCATAGGTGTAAAAAATGCAAAGGCGAAAAGACCGTGAAAGAGAAAAATCGACAGGAGGTCGTCATCGAACCAGGCATGACAGACAAACAGCGTATAATTCTGGCTGGCGCGGGTGATGAAGAGGTAAGTTGCGGGACATCGATTCCTGTGCGACTCAAACTTGATGTTTGCTTTGTTTAGCCTGGAACGCCGGCTGGCGACGTGATTTTCGTCCTCCGGTTAACGCCTCACGAGTCTTTCGAACGAGCAGGGAACGACCTTCTTACCAATGTTACGATAACTCTGTCGGAGGCTCTATTCGGCTTTTCGCGAATATTGATCACGCACCTGGATGGGCGGGGAGTACAAGTGACCAGTCCGCCTGGCAAAATTATCAAACCTTCCGACACAATCATTTTACGGGGAGAGGGTATGCCGGTGCATAAACAGCCAAACAACAAAGGCGATCTCTATCTCACATTCACAATCGAAATGCCCGACGAGGAATGGTTAAAAACCGTGGATCAAAAGGTAGGGCTGCTTTCACAAATTTACAACTCCCTTTTGCTCATTTTCTGCGCAAAACAGACACTACTGTCCTTAATACCTCCCAAAAAAGCTGATCTCGAACCGCGACCTGCAATAGTGTCCACGGCGGCATTCGAAGAGGCTGATATTGAGGAAGTGCGTGAACGGTATTTCCCGGCTGGAAAGGATTTCTTTGACCGCGCCTTTGCTTCCCAGTTTGGTGACAGCGATTTGGATTGGGAGGATGAGGATGAGGACGGCGATGAGGACGAGGGGTTCGATGATGGGGAGGAGCCTGAGTGTCGTCCCCAATGATTTGTTCTTTCGTCGGATTCGTTGCGGATTTCTCTCCTTCCATGCATCTATACATCATCCTAGTTTTAAACGCCAATCCCTACTGATTTAATAGACCTTAGTTTGCGAGGCGCTAAGGAGATTTACCGTCGTAACGAGTTCTTGAGTGTATGTAAGTCGCAAGAGACTAGGTGCACCGGGGCTTTCGGGCCGCCCTTGCCATGCTTACTTATGACCATGACGTTCCGATTCGCTGCAGCAGCACCTCAACATGCTTGGACTCTCACTCTCAGAGAAAATACTCTACTGGGCCCTTTTGAGCTGTCATTGGGCCTTCGCCGTGCACGCAGCGACTACCGCTCGAGTCCTTGTGTACACCGCAACTCGAGGGTTCCGTCACGATTCAATTCCAACTGCCTTGGGAGCCTTGAACAAAACCGGCCAGTCGATTAACGTCGTGTTCGAAAACACCGAGGATTCGAGCCAATTCAATGATGGCAATCTGGCTAACTTCGACGCAATTATGTTTGTGAGCACAACGGGCGAAGGTTTGTTGATCGGGTGTATGCCTTCAAGTGTGGCTCTATATCTGAAGAACCGAATGCTTAGTTCTCGACGACTCTGGGAAGGCTGCGTTTCAGAAATATCTGAATCTCGGAGGCAACTTTGTCGTTAGTATCTTGCGTGGATTGTCTCCGCCAAAAACCGACGTATACTTATATCTGGCCAGGGCGTTCACTCCTCGTCTGATAGTTTGGTCAACACGACGTTTTACGGTCAAGAACTTGGTTCGCCCGCTATTTCAAGTCGTTTGCAAGCTCTTGTTTATCTCTTGGTCACTAGGCGCCATCTTTGATTACCACCCAGCTCTGCAAAACGCTGTGAGTAACTTATTTCACCGTGACTTCTTTCGCGATTTAGTCGTATGCGCAGACAGTGGATGTAGAGGCATCACATCCGAGTACCAGCATGCTTCCTGCACAGTGGCATATACAGGAAGAGATGTATGCAATGGACTGATTCCGCGATGTATCGCAGTATTCATTTTTTGCGCGCTCCAGGTACAACTTCAAGTCCGACCCACGGACTGTGGGCGCTGTGGTAGTCCTCTCTGCTAATGAATCGAGCTACGTCGGTCAGGTCCTTCAACTAACTATTTTCTTCACCGCATTTCCTGATGGTTGTTAGACGACGGAACTCGTAAATTCGATCAAGGAACTCCACATCCCTCTGGTGAGGATGAAATAGTCTTTAAGATCCAGGACGACTGTTTTAACAATGACAGCTTGGTTCCAGGAGCATGGAGCTGGCGTCGAGAGCGGCCAAACTGCCGGTCGTAGTTTCTACACAAGGTTAAAGTCGATCTCCTCGAATATATCACCTGCTAACCCTTGTTAAACGCAACAAAACAGCCTTGGACATCTGAATGAAACCTGGAATGTATGTCTCCCGACACACTAGACGTTATGTCCGCGTAAATCATCTTTCGCTCTAGGATCCTCTCTTCATGGCGCACGTAACGGGTGATTATCGCATTCAGTTTGCTTTGAAGCACTGTTGAGTGTTCGTCTCCCTAGGTGGTCTCACATGGGCACTGCAATCCAATACAACGAGAGCGTTTAATTCTTCTGCCTCAGTAGGAAACTCAGGCTCTACCACCAATCCAAGTTCCACGAGCCCTTCTTCCCCGGGCTCATCTAACGGGTACGCTTTCAGCTCTGTTAACACGTATAGCTAATGTTCTCTCAGATCGTCAGGTGCGGTGGGTACGATGAGCTCTGTAACTTTGTGTCGGGTACTGTTGGCCGTCGGAGTCCTGTGGTCCTGGTATGCACGATAAATCATCGAACAGTTCATGTCCCTGTAAAAATGGACAATGTGTTATACCCTAACTGTTAAGGAACAAGCGTCGCTCGCTGCACTTTGAGTGTGACCCTGAACCATGTTTTTCTTTTTCTTGTTGTTGTCTCGCATAATTGTGGCTGAGGGCCGGACAATATCCTCAAGTCAAGGTCACATTGCGAGCAAAGCATTCAGCTCGAGCAGATCATTTCATTTCTTGCATCGCAAGGACTGGCCCGACGCCGCGCCACTACGATGTATTGGAAAACTACGCAGCTGCGACTGATCGCGATACGATAGCAGTAGTTTTCAATCGCGTTTGCATCTCGATGCCGCATCCGTTCCCGATAAACGAAGAGATGGCTGCCCAGTATTCAAGGCGATTTTGTTCGAGACAGTGAATTCAGCCGATCTCATGCTCAGCAAGAAGCTAAAGACACTCGATGAGTCGCAAGAACGACAAAGATTAAATGCAGCACGAATAATCACCATGTTGGGTATACCACTCGATATGGGGTAGTTGTGCTTGCAGTTGGGGCAGATCATGACGCCTTCCTCGACGTGAATCTGAAGTAGAAGTGATTGAGCAAGCCGCCAGCAGGAAACTCATTGCGCACTTCAAGCAGGACATGGTGGAGGGTATGTAAGAAATCATCATCGAGCGTCTCCGGTTGCATCTCCGGGAGGGAGGTGTCTCCCAGCTTACGCGGGGGGTTAGCATATATGCTTTGAGATTGGCCGATTCATGCACCTCGCGTGCTGCACCGACTAACGCGGTCCATTCGATTTTGGGAATGAAGCCTCTCAAAAAGTCTGGATTGAATTCACTCTGGCGAACGACGACCTGTACGTCCTTGAATTCCAAGGGGAAGTTGTTTGAAGTGCATCCTTTAACGTGGCAGGCGAGTAAGTTGTGCGTTATGAGTCGCACCATGGTGGTTAAGAAATGAGAATTAGCCAAACGCGTCAAAATATTGTCGTTGTAAGATGCGACCTCCATCTCCCTCCATTCCCGAGAAGGAATTCCTTTTCGCAGCTTTGAAACAGTCCTTACGTCTCGATGGCCGCTCCTCTCTTGAACTCCGTCCTCCGATTCTCAGTTTTGGTCCTGAACTTGGCTGGGTCGAATGTGCACTAGGCAAAACGCGGTATGACGCGTCGAAACTCGGCGTATAGTATTAAACTAAAGCAATCGACTACCCCATCTTGCAATACGACAGAGTAGTCGCGCACGTTGAAGCAAAAATGGTGAAACCTCCACCGGAAAGACCTTTCGAAGGCATGATCACCATACACTCTGAAATATCGCCTATGGCCTCCAGTGAATACGAAGTTGGTCGGTAGGTATGGATTTCAGCCTTTTCGTACTCGTGTATTGACCGTCTTCGAGTCCTTCCGAAGAGGAAATCACCATAACGCGGATGCTTGACAAAGTCTTACGGCGGAGCGATGCTGTCGACAAGGAATCGCTATGTGTTTTGGCCGGTCAAAGGGTTCGCTTTTCTGCTACTTCTGCGTTCATTGTTGAATTTGTTTAGGTATGGCATCTCCGATTGACTCTACATTTTCTGGCGGATGCAGGAAATATGCTCGATTGTGCCTGCCTTGCAGGAATCGTGGCCTTGAAGCACTTCCGCAGACCTGACGTTGAGGTTATTGGCGATGAAGTGACAATAGTACGCATTGTTTCCGTATATCATTGCGAATTTCTCTGATATCATGTTAGCATCCTGCGTCCGAACGGGCACCAATTCCACTCTCACTACACCACACCCCGTTTTGCCTCACTTTCGCCTTCTTCCCTGGTTCTGAGACAGCCCCCGTCCTCGATCCCTCTCAGCTCGAACAACGATTAAGCGTTGGACTGATGTCTGTCGCACTGAATGCACAAAAGGAACTATGCGTTGTTCAAAAATTGGGCGGTGTCCCTTTGAGCATGGATGAGGTATTACGAATCATCGATGTAGCTGTAGTCAAGGCCAAAGAGTTGGACCAATTGGTAGAAGAACAATTGAAGCAAGACTGGCTCGGGCGCAATGTTGAACTAATATAACAAGTTTTGCGGAAATGACATTAGACTGAAGACTCGAGGATACAGTGATTAATGGCTATGAATACAGAAAATTGTCCATCGCATGATATAGTCCGTTCCATCCCGTTACCCGACGTGAAGGGGAAATCATCAGAAAACCGTAAAGAAAAAATTAGATGGCTTTCGCCAAGGTCATAGTGTTGTCTTCGACGTTGGTCGAAAAATAGACTGACTTGAGGAAAGTGTCGCCCACCTACGGCGATTGTTGAGCGACATCGTCGATGGAATTGATCGAGCACTCACCAAGAACTTGTCATCGTCGAACGAAGCAATACCAGAGGTGCAGTCGCCAGTAGTTTTGCCAAGAGCGGCGAACGGGAGATCTTTGGGGTTGATATCGAAAGACGTGCCTCCGAACTTCAGCGATACAACGGTGGTGGTGTTGCATGGCACGCTATACTGCCCAGAACCCTGAAGCTTGGATCCAGGAATTTTGGCGTGAACAGCGGCGGCGTCCTTTGTCGGGATGGCCAAAAGCGTGGTGCCGGTATCCATGAGACCAACGGTGCTCTGAATTCCATCGACGTCGGCGCCATCGACGCTCACTCCTCCGAGAGGTGCAAGCCAGAATCCATCGCCGGTGTTATTGACGGTGACGAGCGTGGAGGGGTCGAA
This sequence comes from Favolaschia claudopus, assembly GCA_037176885.1. Lineage (NCBI taxonomy): Eukaryota > Fungi > Basidiomycota > Agaricomycetes > Agaricales > Mycenaceae > Favolaschia > Favolaschia claudopus. The sequence continues at coordinate 192,822 of JAWWNJ010000225.1, forward strand.
CTTGGTCTCATCTAGACCACCGAAGCTGACTTCGCCATTGTTGGTGCGGTCGATGAAACGAGGCAGGCGGTAGGAGGTGATGGCTCTGTCAATGAAACCTGGAGATGATAGGATGAACACAAGTAAGTTGGGCTGGCTGAGATTGCCTCACCTGCGTTCTTCAAAGCTTCCACCGGTGTCGGAACTCCCTGATTCGAAAGACCTTTACCACCCAAACCCATCAGACCATCAGCAGCTGAGTCGCGAGCGAAGCCCCCGCTGATCGAATGCGCGACACCAAAGGTATGGTTCGTCAGAACCATGCCCCCTACGATGATGGTGTCTTGCACCAATTCGCCGTCAGCTGCGCCGCTACCGTACGTGATGTTCCACTTGGTGTGCAGGTTCACGAAGGATTGAGAGTTTGATTCACTCAAGTAGGTGTGCTCACCCTGAACGAGTCGTTGAGACAGGGAAACATGCGAGGCAAGGAGGAATACGTACACATCCTCCTCCGTCTTCAGACTCGCATTGGTCCGACATTACCCAGAAGTCACCTAGCATTGGCATCAACGACAGCACCAGAGAAAAGGCACAATCTACTCACTGGAACCCGAATCCAGGATCACATTGAATTGACCTAGCGAATGGCAATTGGGAAAAATCAAGAGGGCCAAAAGGACGGAACTCACGGGCAGGATTTCCGATCGGCACAGAGAAAAAGTATCCCGTGTCGGCGCCACTGCGTATAAAGGTCAGCGAAGAGCTATAGTGAGATACAGACAGGCAGCGTACTCAGGAGCAACTGCGGACGAGTTCTTAGCGAGAACGGCTGGTTCGTCGGTGTCGTCGAGCGCAGCAAGATTCGATATCACAGCTCCGTCGTCGGATGGCAAGATGTAACCGGGCGGCGGTCGGTTGAATCGTTTTTGAACAGTGGATGGAAGAAACGAGGCCCGTCGTTCCAAGTTTTCTCTCAGCTGAGCGTCCGATGGACCGGCAAGGTTGGATGCACGAGCTGCCAGGCGCTGAGCGCGATTGATTTGTTGTTGGTGGCGCTGTGTGCAGAGGTGAATGAGAAGAGTCAGGGGGGGAACGATTATAGTTTACAATTTCAACGTGTAAGGATGCGTCTCCTTCCATACGTTTGAGAGGGAATGTTATCAGACGTGGGGCATTTCGTGCGCTTCCAATAGGTCGAGCGTCGACAGCGACGAAGACAAGGGTAGTCAACAGGGCAAGCAAGGAGGTAGGGAATCGCATGTTGGGGTTGTTTAGGTGCGAGAGAAATTAGAAAAGTTCGTGACGGAGAGTTAGAGTCGTCAATAACGAGAGGCTAGGAATGAGCTCGACCGGGAGCAAATCTAAGAAAAGGAAAGTGAGAGCAAGAAAGGCGTCGACGGGGGATGAATAGCAAAGAGACAGCGTAGGCATTTTATAGGTGCCAGCATGGTGATTCAAAGCGTTGCTTGACCGAACAGTCGAGACAATGAGACAATTGGAAGGACAATGCGTAAGAACTCTTATTGTGATGCCGCCTCAATGGAGTAAAGAAAGTTCCCAGCTTTTCATGGGAGACAATTAGATTTCATAGCAAGCCGTCGCAGTTGTCAGGCGTGTATATACTGGAGCACAGCGGCGGCCTTCAAGGACGTGGAGACATGGAGGAAGCAGAGAATAGACTGTGGCTGTGTTTAGCGCTAACGTACATGCACGCGTGAACATCGCGGCGCGAACTCTCTCAGTCTGCGTCTCCCGTTCTCTTCTCTTCCTTCAAATATTCCAGATTGCAAGCTGAACGATATTTCAAGCTCCAAACCCTACTACCTACCCTAGCATCTGGTCTGGGTCTGATCCATTCATTGCCCACCATCTTCACCTCAGCGTCAGTCAAGTCGCAGACGGGTCAACGCAAGTGAACGCACCTTTGAAACCTCTCGCGAACATGTTTTAAGTCAGCCTCCTTCAAGTCCACAATGCTTTCCCGCTCCAGACTCTCCTTCACGAACAGAACGTCGCCATACACCGTCCGTGGCTTCCCTCCAGCTGGTCCTGCGACGCTGAGCACACTGTTCGGCGTCATCCCATTCGCGGCAGCAACCTTTTGCGTTGAAGCGAACGCAAGGTACACAACGCCGCTTCCTCCGTCCATCCGCCATGCGGGTTTGAACCGCACGACTGCCCCAGGCACAGGTTCGGACCCAATCCACTCGTGAAAGCGCAGATCTTCCGGGAACATGTACGTTCCAAGGTCGTAATCGAGAGGGACCGGTACAATCGCGGGCTGGGCTCCTGCGCCGGCTGGAAACAGCGCCCCGCGGTATATGGCCGGGAAAGGCTGGAGGCAGATTAATTCAGTAACGAGTCTCCAAGTCTCAGAGATTACTGACTGGCTCCGATGTCTCAATGATTTGAGACCGCTCTGCTATTTCCTCTCGTTTCATGCTGGGCAGTCGTTGTGGTCGGTTGAAGAGAACGCCTAGCATGCTCCAGCATAGGGGACAGCAATGTGGTTTTTATATCTTTGACTCTGAGGAGTTCGACGAGGCGGACTCCTATCTACCCCAAAGACTAGACGGGTCTGGGTCAGGTGGACGAATGCCCTGAATTCACTGCGCAAATTGAGGAACCCCTCGAGTAGCTCAGAGTTGTTGGCCGATCAGTGGGGCTTAGAAGTTAGAATGCCAGGCAAGAAACGCTGACTATGTGCAATTTCGACTGCAATAATACGGAGGAATTCCATTTCGTGTTCAAATACATGCTGAGTGCATTGGAGAACCCAGCACGTAAATCAAGCAATTATAGTATCAGAATAGTTCCTGGCATATTACAGGCCGATCGAACTGTACGCCGCAACAGCGGACCTACAAGACATGGACGCGTCGAGGGCTGCTGAGCTTCACTTCCAGTCTGTAGGGATGGTGACTGAGTCGATAGCTCAGACATACGAATTCGTCAGCTGTCGGATTCCGCTCAGACTTGGCTCGGAAGCAGAACAACTATCTCGGTGAGTGCCCAAAACTTCTTTTTCATTCTCATTCCTTGAATTCTAGTACACGTCAAGTTTAGCGGCAGTAAATACAAAGTCTCTGACACCGGTAGAGTCCAAGCTAGGGACGTTCCACTGGTGCAATGGACACCCCATTCATCCAGAGGTAACAGGCGACGCAGCACTCAATTAGACAAGCTTTGCGAGCGAGATGCTGTTCTTTCCAACGTCCGTGGAGTACTGGAAATTAGGTGGGTCAGAGAAAGATTTGGTGGGTGGAAAATACGACTCACGTAGGCATTCTGAAGACGGCAAATTCAAAAAGAAAAAAAAAGAAAAGTAATGTCAGTTGAGGGATTCAGTGAGTCGCACAGACGACTTGCCTTCAAGAACACGTCGCCAACGAGCCATTCAGTGTTGCTCGTTCCGAAGCTTCCACCGCTGATACCGCTCAAGCAGTCACCATTGGGGTCATTAGGGTCGAGGGGCTGGATCGCGATGTCTCGGGGGTCGATAGAGAAGGTGTTGCCGCCAAATGACAGAGCAACAGCCTGGTTGAAGTTGCAGGGGACGGAGAACTGGCCTTGGCCGTCGGTCTTGGAGCCCGTGATCAAGTTGTGAACGGCAGTGGCGTCATCGACGGGGGCAACAATGAGGGTGGTTCCAGTGTCGAGGATGGCAGTGCGGCCTTGCAGGCCGGCGTCCTTCCCGTCGACAGTAACTGCGTCCATCGCAGCTTCCCAGAAACCTTGCTTGTTAACATTGTCCACAACGGTCAAAGTTTTAGCGTCGAACTTGGTCGGGTCTGGAAACCAATTTAGCAGATACTCAGAGAGTGATTAGCAGAATGACAGACCTAACGCTCCGAAGGTGATCTCTCCGTCATTCTTGTTGTCGAGGGCACGAGAGATCTTGTACGAGGTGATGGCGTCGGAAATGAGACCCTGAGAAGCAAGAGCCTCAACCGGAGTAGCTGTCTTCTGCTGGGAGAGAGTGGATTGCGCAAGACCCATCAAACCGTCGAAAGGTACGGTATCGTCGGAGAAGTCTGCGGTTTCCTGAGTCGCGACACCGAAGGTGTGAGCTTTGAGCGTAAGGCCAGCAACGGTGATATCGTCCTGGATGATGGCACCGGCGACGGCACCAGTTCCGTAAGTGACCTGGAAAGGAGTGTTGGATGCCTTGAAGGTGCTCGAGGACTGGGAGCCAAGAGTTTGGTGTTGGCCACAGTCCCCACCAGCGGCTGACTGGCAAGCCTCGGAGGCAACCCAGAGATCGGCACTGCCAGAGTCCATGAGGATCAGGAAGTTCTGTGGGGGAGTTCCCATCTGGACGGTGGCGAGGTAGCCAACATCGGGTCCCCTTGAAACTAATTCAGCCTCTGTTTTCAACGACGATGGAAGAAACCTACTCGATGTTCAACCCGAGGGAGTTGTCGGCGGTAGGTGCGTTGGCGACCTCGAGGTTGCCTTTAGCAGCGTCAGCGCCACCAAGGGCGCTACTGCGATAGGCATTAGCGGGATGGTGCGAAAAGAGCCACCGGTACTTACGCATCACCGGCAGCGCCTGCACCGGCAGCAGCAGTGCCGTTGGCAGCACCAGCAGCACCAGCGGCCCCGGCAGCACCAGCGGCCCCGGCAGCACCCGCAGCAGCAGCGCCAGCACCGACGGCGCCGGCAGCGGCCTTGGTACCCTTAGCCTTCTTACCCTTGCCTTTACCTTTACCTTTGGCGTGACGCTTCTCAGTCCTGTTCAGACCCTGACGGTTGAAACGCTTGTCGGTCTTGGGTGCACCATAGAGGCCGACACGACGGCGCTCGAGGCCTTCGGGACCCTCGACGTCGAGAACGCGCTTGCGGAGGGCCTCGGTCATCATAGCATCAGACGGGGCCTCGCGGCCGGACATAAGAGCAAGACGCTTGCTGGCGCGGTTGACTTGCTGTTGCATGAACTAAAATAAAAGGATGAATTAGTTGAATCGAAATCATGATTGGGATGCAGATGGAACGCACAATCTTAGGGTGGAGGTCGTCGGAGCGAGCCTCCATGCGCCTGAGGGGAAGGGTTACCGAACGGGATTGAGCGACGGGTACGGCGGTGGCATCAAGGGCAAGGAGGACGCCTGCCAGAAGCGCGGAGAAAGAAAGTGAGAGTTGCATTTTGAACGTGTAAGTGTATGAAAGGAACCCGGGTCAACCAGTGAATGAAAGTTGGCGAAGAAGTAAAGGGCAAACAAAGAAAGGCCGGCCTTGCAGGGAGGGGTTGGGGGAAAAGCAACGATGGGAGAGTCCAGGCTTTATATACCCTGGGAGGCCGGAGAACCTCATTGGCGCAGATGGTTGTTGCTAACTGGAGCTGATGGAACACCCGAGTTCCCTCCTGTTGCCTCGTGAGCTTGAAATCCGCTTGAATAATCGCGTGTAATGATCGGCCGCCTATTTATATCCAAGATGATCTCGCAGTCTTTCTCGCTCATCGCCGTACTCGACAACCACCAACACATGCAGTACAACTCACCAGAGCTCTTCAGTAGCGTCCCCTCGTTGTCCAATATTCATCACAGTCCCCAAGGCTACAAGACTGGACGTACTTATTTTCGTGTCTGATTATTCCGTGATGTGCAGCTAACTGATTCTGCCAGGCTAAAAATAGAACAAGTCTAGACGTATGTTGTCAACTTGCTACAGTCTTGCTTTCGCGGCTTCATCTTCAACGAGCGCATTGCTCGCTCGCCCGTCTCTCTTTATGCCTTGAAGTGCATCCCAGTAAAGATCACCCTGCAACAGAATTAGAACGAGCTATTCCCACAGGCACAGAAATACGCACTTTGATGAGACCCCAGACCCCTTCTGTCAATCAGCGAGGTTAATAACGGGTCGACCGGAGAGGAGTATATTCGAACAAACCTTGAGCCTTGACGCCGACAGCCAAAGCAAGTTCCTCAGCTTTCGCTAAAACCGCTGCCGTGTTGCCAGTAACAATATGGTCCACGATCCCCGACTCCAGTGCTTCTTGAGGCGAGAAGCGGTGTCCTTCCAACGCAATCTTACGGCGCACTCGCGCATCTCCGATTTTTGCGTTCATGATGCCAGCGAATGAGTGCGGCCACGGAGCACCGAAATCAACCTATTCCCGTTCAGTAACGAAAGGGCAACAAAGATAGGTACCCTCACTTCATTCATGCAGAGCCACACATTTCGTTTGGACCCATCCGTGATGACCCGATAGTCACAGGCTAAACTGAGCATGAATCCCCCGGCAAAGCAGTGTCCATTAATGGCGCAGATGGAGGGAACTAGCAAAATTGAGTGCGTTTAGTGACCTTGAACGCACAGGAAGGACGTAAGCTCACTCGGGAACCTCATGAGGCGATCGAGTAGAGGGTTGAATGTCACTGGACAAACCTATCAATTTTGTCAATGACATTTAGCAACTCAGAAAGTACCCGGGAAGAAGTTTCCGTTGAAGTGGACGAACGATAGATCAAGTCCTATATTGAAGCGTAAGTTGAATGTAGACCTATGCGAACTCGGCTTGCCATTGCTGAAAAACTTGTCCTGGTCTCTTCTTCCGACAAGTATCACTGCGCCGCGGCCAGCGGACTTGTCTTTCTGTCCTTGCACTTTGCGCCACTGTTCACGCCAATCCCGTTCCACAGCGTCAAGAGCGAGTTTCAACGCTTCAACAACGGTGGGCACGAGTCGATTGTCTTGTCCGTTGTGTAATTCTATGACCCAGATTGCGTTTTTGGCTGCAGTTTGTGTTATAAATATTGGTCGAGAAATAGGTTTCGCTGAACATACGATGGGTGACCGTAACGACAGAGTTTTGTGTGGGGAAGCTGAGCGGATAAGCCATTGTCAAAGGAGGTATGTGTGCGCGAACCACGACTGGGATGGAATATATTTCAAGAGCCGGTCCAAGTAGAGCGTTTGTGCCGGGTAAGCTTATGTATTGCTAAATTTCACGTGTCACCGTTTTCGCCGAGTGAAATTTTGAAGGAAGGGCTCGGATTGAGTACAGAATAGCAAGTCGCCGCTATAAGAATTCGAGGACAGTATCTTCTGAGTTGACTGTTGCAGCAAAAGGACAACGGATGAGAGGCGCGAAAGATTCATTACGTAACTCCAACTTCGGTGGAAAACCTTCGCAAACAACGTGACTTGAGTGCAGCCATGGCGGTCGACGCTGACGATGTGACGAAGCAAATGTACAAAGGTTGTGCTTTCGACGACCGCGAATCGGCCCTTTGCTCATTGCGGAACAGCAAAGCTCGTAGCCCGGGATGAGCACATCAAGGAATCTTGGGTGAAAGCAATGGAGGTTCGGCTGGTTCGCGAAGAGCTGGAGAAGTGCCGCAAAGGAGAGGGCTCGAATGCCATGGAAAACTGCCGCTGGCTAGCGGAAAAGTACACGCAAATGTTGCAGGATAACAAGGTGGGTGTTCTGTTTCCAAGATATCAGTAAACTCATCAAGTGTCCTGTAGATTAAAGGCTATAAGACAATTGAAAGGACATAAATCTTAGAATTCACCGTCTCTGCCTTTTTTCTCTGGTCTTCCGTCGTCGAAGCCAGCCCGTTGCGTATGACCACTGCGGCCTTCCGCACTCACTTGCACCCCGTCACTTCTGAGTCCTTTCTGTGCTCTCTCCAAGTCATTTGTCTATACTGCCTGGTGCCCATCGTCGCTTATGTTGTCGAAACATGCCCAGTCGTAGGCCAATCTTGTCTCTCAGTCGTTTCCCAGCGAGACTGCCATGGTGCGTTGCCCCAAGCTATAGGACTGGAATTGCTATCGGGTTTCTATGCAAGCTTTATTCGGTCCAAAGTCCATCCTCTACTACAAGTAAGTAATCAGCTGTCAGCTGCATATCGTCATTCGTCTGCACAAATGCCATGCATCTACAATAGAGGCTTAACCTGCAGCTTGCTGAATGCTCATTTTCCGTGCTGTTCTTGTGACGCGTGCCTTCACCTTCCATCCCTCGAGTCCACTGCCGCTTATAGCGCCGTATGGCTAACTCGTCCTGCACTCTCAGATCATTTTTCGAGAAAAAGAAAAATTCTCCTCGAAAACAAATCTCGACGGAAATGAATGGGACTAGGGAGCCCTCCCTTTCATTCCGGTCTCGCACGATCAATTCCGCTTTCGGGCAAGGCGCTTCAGCTTGTGGACCAATCGGTATATCTTAGGGTACGCAGCTCCCATAGATGACCAGCCCAGGCTCGGCATGTATAATTGGTGCTCGCCATGGGGCACCACGCAAACGGGCAAGTTGTTAGTGCCACCAACACCAGAATCATGCAGGGCCAGCCACCAGTGTCGTGCCGCCGGTGCTCGCCGACATGGCTCTTCGACAAGTGCCGCGTTCCCTATCATACCATAGAGGGAGGAGGAGGAGGATCAATTACTTATACTGGCTATCCGCAACCTCCAAAACAGTGTTTCACTTTTTTTTTCGAGATTAGCCGCCACTTTAAGAGCTCCGTCATAATGATTGCGACAAGAATACCGGGAATATAGTACTTACAAAGCCTAACTTACAGTAGGCATCGAAGCGAGGCAGAGTAGGGACGCAGAGTGACCTAGAGTGACAGCTCAAAGTCACAGATCATGTGACCGTGTTTCTCGCTCCCCTCACTTTCTGTCTCCCTCCACGACCTCCTTCAACCACACGGCGTCGCACGATGCCGGCCAGAACACTACCCGCCGTGAATCTACGGACCTCAATGGCCGCCATATTCGACCAAGCCCAAACTACCATAGCTAACCATCAGAAGAACATCGTCGCTTTACACAAGCTCCATCTAGAGATCGCAAGAACCAAATCGCGCGCAGGCGAAATTGAATTCGAATCCGTCTTTCACAGATTGGTGGCACGCGTTCTCCCTGTTAAGAAAGGCGTCAACACGGCGGACCGAGTCATCAAATTCGTAGGCAACTACACCAAATTTCTCAATGAAAGGGGTGTGTTCTATCATTATTCGCGTTTCTGAGTTGAGCTAATGGATCGATAGCCGCAGACGAGCGCGCTGAGCAAGATGACATGGACGACGATACGAATACGGACACCCCTGCCTCCAGATTTACCGATGAATTGCTCGAATTTTTGTTGCGGGGTTTCCAAGCCAAAGACAAGGTTGTGCGGTATCGTGTGGTTTCCATTGTTGGCGAGATGATCATAGTTCTTGGTGAACTCGAGTGTGTCTACATTCATGGTCTAAACTCAGTGTCTGAAATCCTCATAGCGACGAAATTTATAATAAATTGCGGAAAGCTCTCCTTGACAGAATTCATGACAAGGAAGCTATGGTCCGTCTTCAAGTTGCCATAGCACTTTCGAAGATCGCCGCACCGGAGGACATAAGTGAAGATGCTCCGGGAGAAGAGGGAGTACTACAGGTGCTCATAGAGACCCTGTCCAAAGACTCTTCTCCGTAAGAATGGCCCCTTGGACGTCTCGTCTCGCTTGCTCATAACGATGTTGATGCAGAGAAGTTCGCCGTGCCACACTGGTCAACCTTCCCGTGAACACAAAGAGCCTCCCTGCTCTCCTGGATCGCGCGCGCGATACCGAGCCGACCGTTCGCAAACTGCTCTATAGCTCCGTTCTTGTAGGAGCGGTTTCAGAGGAGGCCCATCCCAGCGTCTTGACGGTCGCTCAACGCGAACACCTCGTTCGTCATGGGTTGGGGGATCGAGAAACGGCGGTTCGTTCAGTTGCTGCTGACTTGTTCGGGACCTGGGTCGATGTCATTGGAGAGAAGACTAAACCCGATGAAGAACTTGCCACTCGAATAACAGAGATGGACATCTCCAAAACAGAATCGAAAACATCTCTAAATTTGGAGGATAAGCAGAAGGGCATGATAAAGACACTGGTCGCTTTTCTCGCCATGTTTGATTTACAGGGCTCTACTGAAAGCTCCCAACTGGCTTGGAACGTATTAACCAGCGTTTTTGTCTCTCGCCCCAATATATTTGAAGAACTTTACTTCGGAGGTGAAATCGTGATACTCCTGCCTCTTTTCTAGCACTTATCCTTGGTCAGACTCATACTTTGAGGATTTGTCCCCGGAAAAAGTGTTTCTGGCTAGGGTTTTCGTCGATCAGTGCGTCGAGGACAAGAACCGAGGAGAAGCGAGAATGGAAGATGCGGGGGTTCCCGTCGTTACACACCTGGCGTTCAAAATCCAAGCTGCATTCAACGACGTTGTTGAGCTCAATGAAGGTTCTCCCGAGGACGAGAATAAGGTTTTCGAGAGGCAGGACAAGGAATTTGTTCTCGGCGAGCTCTTGAGACTCGCCATCAAGCTCGACTACTCTGATGAGAAAGGAAGAAGAATGATGTTCAAACTCGCTCGTCAGTGTCTCTCTTCCATATCCGAACGCTGGTATTGAACCTCTTCTTCCAGAGGGGATGTTGACTCGTGACCAACTCCCGTTGACTGTCGTGCCCCCGACTCTGGATCTTTACAAGCTAACTGCTGACAATGAACGTGATTTCATTCGATTAGTCGTTGAGATCATTGGAGATTTTCGGGAGCCCGGCGACGCAGAGGAGCTTGGTGCCGCCGACCAGACCCAAGACTCAATAGTAAGTGTTCTGAACGCTAACCAGTCATTGAGGGGGATCTGAATATAAACCAATCTTTCAGGATCCCGATGCTAGCTTTGGCTCAAATGGCAGTCCGGTATCAAGGAAATCTGCTCGAGAAAGAAAAGAGATGTCCGAAGCAGAGCAAGCTGACGCAGATAATATTGACATCCGGTGCTTAACGATCTGCACTGGCATGCTCGAACGGGTTCATGGGGTATGTATAAACAAGCGAAATCAGTCGTACTCTAACCTGTTCAAAGTCTATCGATCAAAACTCTACGTTGGAGGGTATCCTACGTGACCTCATAATCCCTTGCGTCAACCGCAATGAGCTTCGATTCAGGGAGAAGGGTCTACTCGCCTTGGGCCACTTCTGCGTCATCTCCGAGGTAAGCTTACGGTCTCTTTCCGATCACCCATTTAGCTCTCTTTGTTGCAGCGTGTCGCGGATGAAACCCTGCCTCTGTTCATATCCCAGGTGCATGCGAAGCCTGAAGTCATTGAATCTCTCAAGATAAATCTCTTCGAAATAATTTTTGATATACTCTTGGTTCACGGGAGAACGATTCTCGCGCCTGAAGGAAAAAAAGTGAGTGCATCCTCGCAGGTGCTTTCGAATACCAACACACGGTTAGGCTCAAGGATTGTTGGACTTCCTGGTTTATCACCTTAAGCGGGAAACCAAGAAGGAAGACACATCACCGAAAGTTCTTGCGCTGCTTGGTTCCGGCATTGCCAAACTGCTAATATGTGACAGAATTACCGACGAGAATGTTTGTGTCTATCTTTTCGAGACGTGCATGTCACTCAAGGGTGCTGAAGGTGCTGAAAAGCTTGATGCTCGTCTATCTTTCTCCATACAACTCGGACAACCAAGAACTGAAGCAATTTCTCGCACTCTTTTGCGAAAAATATCCCCGATTAAGGAGCCAGAACCAACAGAGGATGCGCGCGGTAATTCCTGCCTCATTTGTGCCCAGGTCATTTTAAGAATTTGTTGTAGATATTCCTCTCTGTCTTCAGGATCCTCTCGCAAATCCAACAAGAATCAGACATGGACAATGAGGTCCACCTGGATACACTCAATCTTTCGACAGTGGCTGGTATGTGGACGGAGTGGACAGATCCCACTCAACTGTTGTAAGTATGCTGTGGTGCGCCGCTGGCACGTTCTAAACGAGTATAGCGACCAAAAAGGACAGCCTGGAAGAGCTGTCGACCCCTTCCTTCATGTCCAGATGGCCGACGACACGATGCGCTTCTTGCTGAGCACTAAACTGCCAAGTCTGTGTTTCATTTTCTATTTTCGATGTTTCTTAATGTTACTCAGAGGAAGATGAACGAGCACTTTGCGAAATGCTGCTCAAACTAAATATCCCCGACGAAGTCGATGCTGATCAAGTACGGACTCTCAAACTGCTCATCAACAATATATTTACGGTGAGTGTGGTAACTCGGTTGCTTGTCTCTTTAGGTTGATGGGTGAACTCAGCGGCGGCCACTCGGCGACGCGAAGGCCAGTAATGCGCTCAAGAAGTTCGACGCGGCACTGCAAAAGAAGTTTGAGAAGGAGCTGGAAGGCTTAAGTGAAGAGGAGTATCGCGAATTGAACAAGTTGCAAGACCTGTTCGCCTTTTTGGATGACATTATACCCGAAAACGATGACGAAGTTATCGAACTTGACACGAAGAAGAAAGGGAGAAAGAGGTATGCTGATTTGTATCCTGCTGACTCTTGTGGACTAATGGTGCGCTCTCAGGCGGTCAGACAGCATCATCAGTATCACAACTGACGGCGACGATGTGTCAGTTGCATCTTCTCGACGCGGAAAATCTAAACCTCTGAAAAAGTAATGACTTCACATCGAAATATCATTACCGCAACTGACGATCTCTCAGGAGGCGTAGGCTTTCGACTTCGGATGATGAGGACTCCGATTCCGAGGAAGACAACCACACAGCGAAGGGGACGCCTCCACCTCCAACCCGGACGTTACCAAAACGCTCTGCGTAAGCCGCGTTCCTACTGTAAAATAGTCCTTGGCATCCCATTCACGAATTTTGCGACTTACCAGGGCTACCAAGAAGGAAGTGATCCTCATTAGCTCGGACGACGATGAGGATGTCGACACAACTCCTGCTCCTCGAAAGGGGCGCCCGCAGATAAGGTCAGACCATGGCATACATTCCGGTCTACCACGCTGATAGCCAGCAGTACGAGGACGCGCAAAGCACAAAAAGAGGAAGAGGATCAGATCGATGCAGAGATCAATCATCTGCTTTCTGACGAGGAACCCTCTTTGCAGCAAACTGCAAACGACTCGATAATGGATAATGATTCAGATGAAGAAGATGCTGACGAAGTAACTGGTCAACTATTAGGGTCGGAATAAACTGCCGTCTGTATCTCATGTATTGCATCTTCCTCATGTATTCTGAATAAGACTATGTACACGCATGTATATATAATTCATGGGTCCATACAACGAATGCACGCAGTGCGACCGTTTGGTTGGCTAATGGCATTTCGGCGTTCCAACTTGATCTCCCCCTTGTGAGACCTATGGTTCCTAGATTGACGGCTGTCGTTCCCAGAGTTCGAAGACTTGACACCTGACGACCGGACAGAGGCAGAGGCAACTGCACCGCGCTTGTAGCTTTGAATTCTCTTTAGCTGTGAGATCGACTGAGTTATAATTAGTCGCTTGAGAGTTTGGGAATTGGGCACACCTTGTTAACATATTCTGTATAAAAATCTGCGACGGACTTCCATTGTTTCATAATAGCTTGAATTCTGAGGCGAGCGGAGTTCCTCCGCAACCGGTCGACACAGCACGATATTGTCTCAAGCATGGTATCGGAGCGGATGAAGGCTTCAATCGACCAGTCTACGTGGTCTGCAAGACGGGCCAGACAGGTGGTAACGTCTTGGAGCTCTTGCAGTGCGGCTTGGCAATCGATCGTCTCGGTTTCGCGTTCTTGGTTTGAGATTAGCTATCACGTTAGAGAAGAGATAACAAGCCACTTTTTGATAGTTTCGAGCACCGGTTTTCGTAGATCTCGAGTCCCAAAATCGCGATAGGCAAGGCAATTGGAAGGATTAGAATGAGGGGTGGTAGGCTGAACAGGGCCACACCGCTGACCACGGCCAGAGCTGCAGTGCTGACCGTTTTGGCTACTTTGGTACGCTCGACGCGACGATCAGTGGTTGCCTTCTTGACGGCAGCGGTATACTCCTTCTCCTCGAGTTTAACCATTTCTTCCGGAATTCCATCACTGATCTGGATAGGTGTTGGAAGGAACGATGCTATATGCTACATAGACAAACCTCGTATATTCCCCTGCGCACAGTGCGGTATGCAGCCGATATGTGTTTGGAGTGTTTAAGAGCCCCCCGCGTACAACGCTGCATGTCAGCAATGAAGTCGTTGATGTCTTTCGATTTGCAAGCAGGATCAAGTAGATATTCGGACAGCCGTACGGCGTCCTCCGCAAGCCCCTTGAGACGGATGGCCACAGTAACGCTCTAGTGAGATTGACTATAAGTGATACTGCGCAAACGGACTTGTAATTCGGACTGGACCTCGTCAAGGGTTTGAAAGTACAACTGTCCCTGGGCCTGTACTCGTTGTATAATTGACTGGACTGCAGAAGACTTCGATCTGAGGAAATGAATGATATCACTGGAACACAAAGTGCCAATAGAACTCACTGTGCAGTCTCCCAACGCTCAAGCAAACTAAAAGTTTGGAATGTATTGTTCACCAGAGTGTCACGGTCAAAATTGTGTGTGCCAGTGCCTTCCTCGAAAGCCTGGAGAGCTTTGCTTGTTGTAGAAGTGAGGGACATTTTGTGAATGGCAACTCACCAACCTTGATTTCTTTTATGCAGGTTTGCAGGCCTTAGGATTCAGATTTGCTGTGAACAAAGAGGAGCAAAGATTTCACGGAGAGCTGTAACAGGTGCGGCGCTACAGTTTAACGCCAATTAAAGTATGCCCATCCTTACTCGATCCAGTCTACTGTATATTTTCGGAAGAACGAGTCGAGTGTTCAAGATATGAAGTTCGCTCTGACATCCATGGAGAGGCTGTTTCCCGACTTCGAGCTGTTTCCCGCCATTACAGCTCAGATAAGAAGTCCAGTCGTGCAAGCACTGGATGCCTCGTAGAAAGACTCGGAGGACAAAGAAAAAGTGCACTGCGGGTATCACAGTCGTGAATGCATTTTGTTTGAATCTTGTCCTGCCAGCGAATGAATTCTCTGGCACCGAGTCACTGACTTGGAGGACTCAGGCAGACTGAGGCTCTTTGCACAATGAAGCTTTACGGCCCTTGAAGCTGTACCAGTGGCTGGCAAGATCCAATAATTTTGCTGTTTTCAGGACCGCACTTCCAGAGTTCTTCTAACGCTATTATGTGCCTTGCACATCGATCCAGGAATCGGACGAGCAGTGCAAATACAAGCCAAGCAGGTGTACTTGCCGTTTGTGGCAACTTTTCGCGATCGTTCACTGCCAGTTCAGGCAGGGTCACACAGTGACACTCGTCACACACACACCCACTTTCACCTCTTTTCACTCCAGTCGCCATCCGTCTTCTATCGCCGACTTTACGAACACACAGAACTTGAACCTCACACCAATGGACTGCCCTTTACTGGACGGGATGGAATATAAGCTCATAACTGTATGAGATACATGAATTGAGTACTCCCAGTCCCTTCACCTGCTCATACCCGGTGCTCGTCCATCTCCATACGCCGGGGATTGTCTCTCTGCATTTCGAGGATGTGCTCAACACGTATGGTATGACACCGGCGTGCTTGCATCGATACTATGCTCACTCAAATGTCGCAGCCACGTCCTGGCTTCAAAGACATTCTGAGAAATCTCTCGTCCAATGTCCTCAATGCCATGATCTCGTTGCATAGTATCAAGACTGCCGCAACTAAAGCCGGTCTATCCATGCACACCACATTCGATTTGTTTGTACCCTTCGGCAGTTCTCTCGAACGGCACTGGGCAAATACGATGGCGTATCTTCAAGAGTCCCACAGCTTTAGCGAAGAAGTGATTAATGCCTGCGAGTTCTTTGTCGAGGGGGATTCAGCTTCTATTTCCGCGCGGCTTGAAGAGCTCGCGACACTTTCGGATGAACTCGGCATGAAAAGCGGAACTCTTTTACTGGAATCTGGACGGAACATCGAGAGGCTAACCAATCTAACCTACAAGCTTCTTGAGCTCTGCCAGCCGAGAGGTTGCGAGTTGCGGGATCCTCGCACAGGTAGGATTTATGCTCTTTGTACTCTCTGATTGCTTGACCAACAAACAGTTGTCCAAATTCCCATGACCGCCATGCCCATTGGCGCTGTTTCTCGGGGAATATTGTCAGCTACAAGATTTACGCATTCTGCCCTCGTAGACGCATGCGCAAGCATATGCACATTGGGGCAATTTTGGAACATCCTCTCGCAAGACTGTCGCTTCCTGGGTAAGACGCCGGGCGTCACCTTCAATCAAGCGCTCGAAGTGAGCAACGCATGGAGGGAGCATCAGCAGGAAGTATTTGAGGCGAAAGTGTCCATAGCCAAGTCATTCGATGCCCTTGTCGTTCTCACGACGCCTCCCACCTTGTTTCCACGGTCGCAGCGACGAAGGCGGTCATCCATGTCGGAATTTGTTCCACGTCCTTCGCTTCCGCCTCCCTCGCCCTCGATCGACTGCGATCAAGTACCCAAAACATGCTGGGGACTGTTCGCAATCTTGTGTGGAAAAACACGATGATCGTTTTGTACGAAGCTGACTATGGACCACTGCTGTACTGGCCCACTTAGCAGGAGAATTACCTCTAGATTTCCGCTGTATATACATCGTCGAGACTCGTCTCATAAGTCGATACCTTCCTTTTTGGGATATGTGATCATTTGTCAAGTGATTTCACTCTTGTCTCCGCGTTCTACGTTTTGCCGCTCTCTGCGATGCGGGCAGGCTACGTATCTCTTCCCAAATCCATGGGCTTCGGTACTCGGTCGACGCCGTTTTCGAGGACTCTCTCTGTATGTTGAAGGTCTCTGTGAAAGCTTCGCCTGGTCTCAAGCCCAAGTCGTAGCGGTCCTCTATCTTGCCTCAAGCATCGGCTACAAAGCTAGCACGTTTACCCACATCTGCGGCACCCCTGGAGAGTAAAGCACTACCGCGGTCTACATCTCAGTCACTCGCCCCAGTGGTATCGGACGACCTACCCGTGATCAGCACGGATGGCCGTAAAGTCGCAATCGGCTGGGACACTCGGACATGGTCTCGTTTGTATGAAGTCAAACCCTTTTTCTCTGCTGCATGTTGAAAATTCGAAAGCCATAATGTCTGGCTTCGCGATCATTGCCGTTGTCCGCAGTGCTTTCACCCAATAACGAAACAGAGACTAGTCAACACGTTCGAGGTAGACAGTAAACTACTCTTTTCTTGCAATGAGTAATTCCCTTGCTCTAGATCCCTTCAGATATTGCTCCGAGTGAGGTGGAATCCACGGCAGAAGGGCTGAAGGTGTCATGTATGTAACAACTGTCTCTTGTTCCGCAATACTGTTTGACGATCTGGTCAGGGCCTTCCTCCCAGCCTCACACCTCGCTTTATCCATGGTCATGGCTACAACACAGCTCATATGATCCCGCTCTCCGACAGAGGGAGACACAGTTGGAGTGAGTATCTGCGCTCGATAGTCAACAATGCCTCAGAGTGCTTTCGGCAGTAAAATATTATGGAGCTCCAAGATCCAAGCATCGCCTCCCACAGTAACATATGAGGAAGCCATGGCCGAGGACGATCGCGGTCTCCATAAATGGCTCTCACATGTGGTATTTATTTCTGTTTTCTCTTATGCCACATAATTCCTACTCGTGCAGGATCATTTTGGGATGTGCTTCATTTCCGGTGTCCCAGCAACGCCCGAAGCGACTGAGGAACTGTCTCAACGTATAGGTTTTATCCGAGAGACTCAGTGTAATCATCGTGTTTTCGTTACCTTCTAATTCTTAACGGTATCTTCAGACGGGAAATTCTGGGATTTCACTTCTGATCTCGCAAAGGGTGACACCGCTTACACAACGCTGGCACTCGGTGCCCACACCGACAATACATATTTTGTGCGTAGTCTTGTTGCTGCGCGAATTTGTTTAATAAAGCTTCACAGACTGACCCTTGCGGGCTCCAGCTGTTTCATCTGCTTTCTCACACCGAAGGCTCCGGCGGCTCCACACTATTAGTCGATGGATTCTATGTGGCTTCGATTCTGAAAGAGCTTCACCCCGACGCGTACAATGTCCTCGCACGAACGCCTGTCCCGGCCCATGCTGCTGGTGAAACTTCTGCACTGTATCAACCCTTCCCCTCTTCGGGATATCCGGTGCTCAGCCACGATCCCGTTACTGGGGAACTCATTCAAGTACGATGGAATAATGACGACCGAAGTGTCATGAACAATTTGAATTCTCATCAAGTGGAAGAGTGGTATAATGCTATTCGAATCTGGCACAAACTGCTCACCAGTGCGGATTCGGAGTATTGGGTTCAGCTCGGTCCTGGGACCGCCGTTAGTGAGTACCTACATGTGCTCCAGCTACAGTTATCTTACGTTCTTGCAGTCGTTGATAATCACCGAATCCTGCATGGCCGTTCAGCATTTACAGGCAAACGCCGGATGTGTGGTGCATACATTGGCGTCGACGAATATCGGTCGAAGCTGACTGTTCTACGCGAAAGGTTTAGTTCGGACAACGAAGTCACTGACCGAACCGTTTGGAGCCCAGCCCTCTGATCATATCCCTCATCTCACACCCACATATATGTACCATACTTAGCACATCAGCATTGATTTTATATATCAACTCAATGAGACATTTCTGTACTATTGTAGCAAACCTTTAGCTGTTACACGGAAAGCAATTATCAAAAGCAATGTCCTATTTGATACATGGGAGGCGCAGTACGATAAAAGTTAAGTGGATATCTTCTGATTCTTTGCAAGTTTTGTGCTCAGGCAATAGTCGCCTCGGCTTCCTTAATCTCCTTCAATATGAAACCCTCCAGTCCCCCGCAGACCCACAACTCTTGCACGCTTGCGCCAACCGGCTTCACGGAGTAAACCTTTTGGCTCGGGGTGCCAACCGTCTCAACGTTCACTACCACTTGTCCATCGACCATTCCCACAACGACTGTCAGACCGCGGTCGACAGTCAACTCGCCCTGAAGACCGCCAGCGCCTCTGGACGCCCCTTTAGCGTAATCCCGAGTCAAGTCAGCTACGAGCTCCGGACACTCCAAGCACACGAGCCCATTGTTGATTGCATTTCGTTTGAAGATGTCGCCAAAAGATCCGGCTATGACGACAGGGATTCCGGCGGCTTTCAGCGCTGTTGCAGCCTGCTCCCGCGAAGAACCGGTGCCAAAGTTATACCCAGACACCAATATGACGCCGTTCGCAGTCTCGTCGTTTGCGATGTGGAATGACTGTTTCTGCGTCAAAGAAGCTACGAGGGTAGCAAATCCTGGATCATAGTTCTCCATCACGACTTGAGCCTGCCGCTCAAGGGTAATGTCGTCTTGATAGGTATATTTACCGGGATATATGGCGTCGGTATTAAGATTATCCTGCGGAGCGAAAGCAGAGGGCCGGCAAACGCTCGAGGGAAACCGGGCAAGACGGCTTCGTTGGATTCAGGTCCAGTAGAGGTGATCGTCGCTGAAGATAATTTGGAGATGGAAACGGTAGGAGAATTGGTACGGGGAAGAGCGGAGAGGTCGAGGGAGCTAGGCCCACAGATGTATCCTTTGATGGCGCTGGCCGCAACGACAGCCGGGCTTGCAAGATACGCAAGGGCTTTAGGGTGGCCCATCCGTCCTTTGTAATTACGATTCGTAGCGCTGATTCCGGTTTCTCTTCTTCCAGCAATCCAGTACCTAGTCCAATGCATGGACCACATCCGGCCGGAAGCACCTCGAGCACCCGAGAGGATGAGGGTGTCCCAGTACCCCAGCTTCTCCGCCTCCAATTGTACTGCAGAACTGGCAGCAGCAATATAAAATTCGACGCCAGGAGCAACTTTGTTGCCCGCGCATCACTGCTGCTGCTGCGGCGATGTCAGAAACCCGAGAGTTGGTACAGCTCACGAGGTAAGCCTTTTGGATTGCAACATGAGATTTTTTCCAAGATAGGAAGCGGCGTCGATATTTTGACGCTATTGGGGCCCGAGACGTGAGGAACGAGAGTTGAGAGGTCAAATATGAGATGCGACGAGTACTCTGCGTCTGGATCAGACTTGAAATTGGTAGATCGTAGTTCGTCGAGGCGACGCCGATTGATACGAGGATGTTCAGGGGAGGTGGGATCAAAGATGCTAGCTCAGGCGACGAAAACGTACGCAGCTCGAGTTTCTCCAGGACGCGATCGTACCACTGCAGCAAAGTCTCGTCAACAGGAAAAACACCAACCAGCGCACCCCATTCTGTGGTCATGTTGGCGATTGTTAGCCGTTCGTCGACGCTCAAAGTCGCGACTCCATCGCCAGTGAACTCAATAGCAGCATTGAGAACTTCGTCGTTGTTGAAGGAGCTACAAAGTGCAACAATGACATCTTTCCCTGTTACACCAGGTGCGAGACGTCCTTTCAATTCGACTTTCACCATGCGCGGAACTTGCCACCAAGTTTTCCCGGTTGCCCAGAGCGCCGCGGCATCGGTACGAACGATAGGTGTCCCGACGCACCCTACACCGCCATACATATTGCTATGGCTATCACTTGCTACGGTGAGGGTGTAGGGAAACGCGTAGCCTTCCTCCACGAGAACTTGATGACCGATACCGCGTCCAGCAGGATAGAAGTCAACCTTATGCTGTCGGGCGAATTCCTCGATCGAAGCGTACTTCGAGAGATTCTTTGAGGACCGGTTTTGTACATCGTGGTCGAGCGTGAATACAGGCTGAACAGGATTCTGAATTCGAGTTGCACCGATAGACTTGAACCTTGGTGAAGTATTGATGACTGCCTCCGAAACATGACTGAACGCAGACGCACTTGGAGATGACGGGCCCGGTGTTGTCGTGGGTCATAACATGCTCAGGGCGTATCATAACATAGTCGCCCGCTTTGACGGCTTTGCCTGAGGGAAGTCCGACGGCATACTTTTGTACCACCTTTTCGATTACAGTTTGGGGAACGTGTACGCCCGACCCGACTGCTGTGGCCAACCCCCGACGTCGAATCCAGCGAGCGCCAACATGGCCAAGGCGCAACATGCAGGATGAAGACAAGACCTTGAAAATTTGTCTCAGCCGACGACAGCGAGGGCGGCCACGGCCCGGGCCTCCGGCGACCAATGAGAAATTCAGAATTTCAAGCAGAAGGAAGTATTTTAGGTACATATGAGAGTTATCACTTCGACCTAAACTCCTCGATGACTGAGCGCGGCGTGATATACTTACCAATCGTCGTGAATGAGTGTTCAATGCTAGGGGCGACGCCGGTTAGTTCCTCACTCGGATTTTCTTAGAACACTACTAGTAAATTACTTACCCAAAAGCAGCTGGCCCTCCGCTCTGCAATCCCGCTTCTGTGTGCCAGAGAGGCGAACCAGCCATTACAATCACTGAGCGAATCGGTGAGATAAGGAGTGCACTAGAACACCTCATGCGTTGAACGCACCTGTCACCCTGAGGCCGTAGCAGTCTGACACCAAACTTCAGTAACAGTGAAATTTGATTCAGATAGTCCACTCACAGTCCTGTGACCCTAGATAAGAACCGCTTTGCGAATCCAAGACCGAAATCAAATCAGGGACTATTGCTGCCAACTAAGCGAAGGAGTTCTAGGATTCAGCGCACTCGTCATCGTAAAATGCTTACAGTTCGGGATCCATCTTCTTTTTCGGTGTAAGCACACAAGTTCTCGTTTGAAATGGAATGACCATGTGGTCTCCGTGAACAGTAGTGCCAGGACTTGGAGTTGGCGACGAATTCTCTAGTTCGTCATCGGGTAGCTGAGCAATGCGGATTTCTCCCCATGTAAATCCCGCGCGCACTTCCTTGAAGAGTTTGAAATAATATTAGTCGTGCACTTTGTACAGTAGATTGTAGATTGGCTTGCCCTGGAGCAATTGACAATCTTGCCAACAAATAGGCAGACCCCACTTTGCAGCTGCAAAATGGCTTCCGGTATACCTTTCAGATTACTGGACATCGAATTGAGTTGTGTTGTCACAAAGCGTCGAACGAGATCTTACTTAGATTGACGACCCACAGAAATAGCCCTGCCGATTTGCCAGGCTTGACTGATTGTCCCGCGTGATTCCGTAGTCCCTAGCCTCGCTCACAGGCAACGGGAACAGCAAAGAGCAGCTGAAGATCCCATTTCTGTGGCTACAGTGCGCATCAGGGTTTCGACCATATACTCATTCTTGACTTTGGTAAGAAGCTGCACTCATCAACAAGGATTTCGGATTGAGCAAGTCAAAATATTTACGACGACATTATTATCACCATCACACAATGCAGCAGGGGTGAGTCTTCCCAATGCGATGAGTATTGTTCCCACAACCGAAGGAGAGAACTGACGCATTAGGCCGACCGTAGACCGCTTGAAGGCAATCAAACGAACTGTCAAATTCGCACCACAGGCTGCTCACCGGGTAGAACCTGGTTCAGCTTGGGATACGCTGATGGAGATTCGTGAGCACGCCATGACCAGCCGATAACACGCACCACGACCCATTAGATCCCCATCAAACGCAGGTATTCCATAGGAAGCACTCATTACGAGGGATTGCATCCCATTGCTACCTCCAATTTCATCGCTAAGAACGGTAGAGAGAGGTTAATCAAAAGCATCAGCCGCACAGTTCACGAACCATAGAGTCGCCGCAAACTTTGAGACTCCGCAATACTTGGCAAGCTCTGTGCCAGCTTCCAAGATATCCGCGGCAGCTGTCAGCCGTTCTGAACCGACCGAAGGTGAACCCATGAAACCTTGCAAGAGTCATGAAAAGCTAATATCGACCGACTAAGTTGCGAAACATACAGCCCCGAACAAGCACAGCGTCATCGGCAAGAGACAAGTGGTCGACGATCCGGATGCTCTTGCCCTCACGCATCAGCTGCCTTGCTTTCAGATACGTTGGATATGGATTGCCGCCTCCGCCCTGTACAACGATTACGGTGCTCAGTCCTACGCTTTCGCACAACGAAATCGAACGAACCGTGCCAAGGACTCCACATCCTTCCTGAATGAAGACTAGCGAACAATCAAACGAGTCATCATGATTCTCAGGAGATGCTCACGTAGATCGGTCTCGCTCACAATCCACTCATCTCCTATAATCTCGGGACGATATGACTGGTAGTCGATTCTTTGTGAGCCGTCACTCCAAGCGGGAATAATTTCCTGCGGCCCTTCTGTTGTTTCATCCTCGATGGCCTGGTATTCGTCATTGGTCTGCGGTACATTGTACTCGTCGCGTATGGCGAGGTCGCCGATGGCCTTGACGATGATACGAGTTGCTTGATTAGTTACATACTGAGATTGAGTCAACAAGAAGATCGACAAGTGAAGACATTCATGGCAAACCTGAACGGGAAGGACATCGACTTCGGCAACAGCTATAGTAGTAGGCTCAGCTCCCGCTGCGACAGCCTTTGAGACGGCAAGGGTTTTGAAGTTTTCCAAGACTTCGGGAAGTTGTTTTCCTTCAAGTATCTCGATTGTATCGACATCCCCAGATACCCTGGCGATTGCTGCGCCAACGGCATTTGCGACATCGTGAAATGGCGGGATGCTGCGGGGTATTGGGGGAGGGAATTGAGAGGATGGAAATAACACACATAATTTCGTTGACACCCTTCAGCTGCTGAGGCACAAGAATGGAACCACCACCGACTAGCAAGACTGTACAATCTTCCGGCACGGTTTTCATACGGTCGATGGTGTTCTACCAATCCATTAAGCGATGATCTGCAAGATAGAGTTCAAGTTTGAGACCTCAAGCAATCTTGTGGTGACTACTCTAGCTCGAGCGACCAAGTCCTCAGCAACATTTTCCAACTTGCTGGGATCGCCAATGTTTCCTGCACCGGAACGCACGGCAACGTCGGTGGCCGTCAGAACTTGCCCTCCAAAAATTTTGGCATCGCGAAGGAGCTATGTATATTGTTCATTGAGTACGATTGCGATTTCGAACCGAAACGAAGACGACAAACATGATGTCCGACAGAATCCGGTCCAACAGTCACACGACCATCGGCAATGGTGCGCACCTCGAGACCCTCCTCCTAGTCCTATGGATTGAACATCTGGCATAGAAAAGCTAGAAACACGGTAAGACGGGCATCAGAAATCAATGATTGACCGACTTCGTTCGAATACCGCCAACTGTTATAATTTCGTTCGTTAGTTGTAGCCGTCGTGATGGGTTTCAAACTACCTTCCACGAACGCTGCTGCTTGCCTGGGTAGACCGCTGGGAAGCAGCACACCAACGTCGGTTGTGGTTCCACCAACGTCTACAACGATCAGGTTTTTACCAGTTAATTCCTTCCTTCTTAGATCAATCCTGCTAGAAACGAGGCTCCTGGAAGCCTATCAGTTGAAATTTACGTGAAGAAAGACAACTGCAATATACCCCGCATGGAATTAGTAGCTCCTGAGCAAAAGGTTCGAATCGGAGTCTGGCGGCATCTTCTGCGCTCATGAGCGTGCCATCGTTCTACAGCGAGCACCATAGAACTGAGTCATACGGAGAAAATAGTTGACCAAACCTGAGTGAGATATAACGGGCAAAGTAACCCTAGTCGCTTCATTGCATCTTGAAAACCGCGAATAGTCCGCCGCGCATAGGCTCCGATAGCTGCATTGAGGATCGAGGCGTTCTCGCGCTCGATGAAACCGAGTTGAGCAACTGATCAAGGAATGTAAGCTGGCACTGTTCCAGGAGAAAACAACGTACCATCTCGTGAGCACACAATGCGAACTTCAGGGCCGAGTTCTTCGCGTAATATATCGCGCGCAGCATATTCATTCGAACCGGTGACATCCAGAGGAGAAACTACCATAAAAATTTGGTAAGTCAAATGGCAGTGGTGTACAACATGTAGAACGAACTGACATATACCAACAAGGACTATATCCTTGATTCCTTTCGACTTGATTTTCTGAGCTTGTTCAGTGACCTCGGCTTGATTATTTCGTTGATCGGGCGGCCATCTCTGTGAAAGATTTTGGTGAGGTCGGTATTCACTCGATACCCGGAGGACCAAACATCTGAAGTCCGCCCGTGATAATTGCGGTATGGCCATTGATGAGTGATGTGAGATGCGGAGGAAAATCGACAAACTATCTCAGGTGAAAAGCTGCAAAGGCAATAGATAAATAGCAACTTACAGGTGGAAGCTCGAATGTGTATGGAGCAGCGAGACGGATGACGGCGACTTTGGATAATCTTCTCCGATCAGCTTGAACCACCGCATTGATGAAATGCTAGAGTTCATTTGACCGAAGGCCTAGGCTGCAAACTCTTGATCATGATATACTGTACTTACAGTGGTCCCGATGGTCAAGCTGAGAATCTTGTGTGTGTTGATATTGGCATCAGAGATGACCTTCCGCACGGCTGCCTCAATCCCTTCCGTCACATTCACCGAGGTTTCGTGTTTGGTGCTTGAGATAACACCTCTTGTTTGGGGGTTGGAGATGGCTGCAAGGTCGATGATTGCTGCATCGGTGTTGGTACCTATAGGGAAGAGGTAGTGCTGAGACTCAGGCGAAACGCAAGACTTGTTGGGTCGCACCTCCCACATCGACTCCAATGCGGTACATAGTGAGTGAGAGAAGGGTGGGTAATGCGGTGACACATATTATTGAACCGGGCGATAGGCTGAGATTGGGCTGAGATAGGCTGTAGTGAAGGGTTCTTGATCGCAAAGTCGAGGAAGCGAGTCCCTTGGACGAGAGAAGGAGCGCCTGCCGTATTGATCCTTCGGATGTATCCGGCCGCCGCGCACAGTCCTGACCAAGTCACCAAATCCTGACTGGCGCGGAATGGACTCCAAAGTTGACCGGACGCGTCTCGGGCGACGTTCGGTAGCTGTGGCTCTGGTTCTCTTATTCACTTTGAACTTGGTCGTCTTTGGGTCATTTCATGGGTCTGAGCAATCCACAACTCTTCCACCGCACTTCGACAAGATACTTTCGCGCTGTCGCGCCCTCAATGTCACACCTGCACCGGCCCCTTCGTTTCATCTCAGAACTCAGTCGGATAGGTTCCAAAAAGGAACACGCGCAGTACTCGTTAAGAATGCGACCATTTGGACGGGACGCGTTGACGGTCTTGAGGTCCTCAAAGGCGATGTATTTATGGATGGAGGAATTATTGTCGCTGTGGGAGTTATCGAAAAGTCTGTATTGAGCGCGCTCGAACACGATACAATTGACGCTGAGGTTGGTCGAGATCACTTCAGTGCTCATTGTACTGTTTTGAATCATTGCTAGGGGGGCCTGGGTTACTCCTGGGTATGTCGTCTCATTTTCCGCTGTACCTCCCAGACAGAAGAAAATATCAGAATAGTGGATATGCATTCACATCTGGCGGTGGGCCCGTCCCCCGAGTTAAGAGGAGCGGCGGACAGCAACTCACACAAGGGTCTCGTCCTGCCGTTCCTGCGTAGTTTGGATTCTTTGAACACCCATGACGACGGTTTTGCTCTGGCAGTTGCAGGAGGAGTCACGACCAGTCTGATTTTGCCGGGCTCGGCGAATGCAATGGGTCCGTTGCGATATCCTGTTGCGTTCCCGTCTCATTCGGCTTTGAAGGTGGACAGGCATTCGCTATGAAACTACGCCCAACCGAAGAGAGGTCCTCAATGTCTCTGCTGTTGGAGCCGCCGTATGGAATAAATGGCTCCGACGTGGACTATACTATCCCTCCTCGTTGAGACACATGAAGTTCGTCAATTGCCTCGTGCCGTCGTTTTCCGTCTGATAGCTCATTTTGATAGACATGCGTGTGGTTAGTACCCAGTCTACTTCGAGTAAATCTTAATCACTTTGCTCTTAGGTGAAAATCCTGGTGAGAAAAATCGCTAATTACCAGACCAGTGCATATGCATATGCCATATCCTTAGCCCGAGTGTACCAGGGGACCCGTATGGATACCGTATGGAGTTTACGCAAGGCGTAAGACCCTCAGTTCATGGTCGTTCTCAACCTGAGTGATCATGAATGAACAGATACGATGAGGCTCGCACAATGAAAAAAGCCAGGATGAATATTGTGCCAAAGCTCTGTCTGGGCGATGGGCGGGCCTTGGTAGCTTCCCCTCCGAACTGGCGTTAGAGGTATCTACCGATTCTCACCACTTTCCTCATGACTTATAGCCATTGAAAAGGCTTTAGTCGACATTCTCCGCGGTAAATTCAAAGTGCATACTCACTGCTATGAGGCGGTAGACATCGACGCCTTCTCTCGTCTATCGGCTGAGATGCAATTCCCCGTTGCAAGTTATCACCACGCACATGGCTGGTTGCATTTGTATTGGTTCATGGTGATCTTGACTAACAGCTTATCAGAGTCGTACCTTGTCCCACAAGTGTTGAAAAATAGCTACGGTGGTGCACCTGGGTCGGCAATATTTTCGACTTTCTCGAGGTTGTTCTCATTATTTAGTTGATCTTCCGCTTTGTCTGAACGCAGTTTCCAGATACAAGCGTGAGTCATATAGGCACTCCGAGTTTGCTGCCAAGATTCTCGCGGATAATGGGCTCAAGGTCGTCATGAAGGCAAGTCCAAACTGAGTTGATATCATGACCGACTCTCATCCAAGAGAACAGAGTGATCATTCTGCTATTGTATCTCGATACTTGGTGCATGAAGCTCGAATAGCACACTACTATGGGTTGAGTTCCAGTCTCGCACTGGCTTCTGTGACCTCGACTCCCTCTCAAATCATGGGTTTGGGGCACCGCATCGGGTTTGTGAAGCAAGGTATGTCTTTGTTAAATATGACTGATTCATCTTCATCCTACCATCAGGATACGATGCTGACATTATCTTGTGGGACTCGCACCCCTTGGCTCTTGGCGCGACACCGTCCCAGGTGTACATTGACGGAGTCCCGCAGTTCAAGAAGCCGTATGTGTCGCCAAAACCTGCCTCGTCACAGCGAGCCCCCAAAACGCCTGATTTCTCGAAAGAGGTTACGGATACAATTACACACGAGGGCTTGCCGCCTCTAGAACCTACCACTCGAACGTCAGGACCCGTCGTCTTCTTGAATGTATCTCAACTTTGGATGCGGGAGGGAGCCGGTGATATTCGCATGACTGAAGTTGCGGCAAATGTGCTTTTTAAAGATGGAGAACTGGTTTGGTCTGGGTCCGATGACGAATTACCTTTCGTGGAGGGAGCAACGACCGTAGATTTACAGGGAGGGAGTATCTCTCCTGCGCTTGTATCTGCAGGCTCGGCTTTGGGTCTTCAAGAGATTGCTATGGAGCCGTCTACTGCAGACGGATTAGTATTCGATCCGTTGGCCATGGACATACCTCGTATTCTTGGCGAACGTACACTCATTCGGGCTGTTGACGGTCTGCAGTTTGGAACGCGGGACGCTTTGTACATTGAATACTGGCTTATTGTGAAAGTATTGCTAAAACTGTTTACAGATTGGCATACAGAGGTGGCGTAGCGACCGCCGTAACCGCACCCGCTGGCGAAGGAGTTTTTCGAGGTCTTAGTACATTCATCTCGCTTGGCTCGCGCAATTCTCTGGAGAAAGGAGCAGTTCTGCAGCAAATTGCGGCTGTTCACGTTGCTGTTAGTCTGCAATTTGAAAGTTCTGTTAGCACCCAGATCGCTACACTTCGGCGGCTTCTGTTGGAGTCTTCGAACGATGAGCAAGAATTCGGGTTCCAGCAGACTAGCAAGGTAAGTTTTTACTTTGGTGCGCTCCTCCAACGAATAAACCGTTCGATGCAGGGTTCCATTCCACTGGTTATCACTGTTGATAATGCGGATGTTATGGCTAGCTTGTTGCAGTTGAAGAGAGAGGTTGAAGCGCATCACAACAAGACCATGAAGATGACCTTCATCGGTGGAGCGGAAGCGCACTTGCTCGCGTCTGAGATCGCCTCGATGGGCGTGGGGGTCATTTTGGCCCCTCCGCGATCATATCCGTACAACTGGGAACAGCGAAGAATGTGTGTCTCGTCGCGGACGCCCTTCCATTTTTATTGAATGCTCATGACACTCGTAGTCTTGCTGGCCCTCCATTGACAGCGCAGAGTTCCGCTGCTTGGCTAGCGTCGCATGGCGTCACGGTCGGACTAGGTCCAGAAAGCATTTTCGGGCAGCCGATCATGAGTACTTGGGCAGTCCGAAATCTTCGTTTCGATATGGCTTGGGTGCGGTCTGGTTCATATTCCGATCTAGCTTTACACTGACCAAGTCGCGTAGGTCGCTTTGGAATCAGGAGGTTTCCGTCTCGAAAGAGGATGCTCTGGCCATGGCATCGTCGAACATCGAGAAATTGCTTGGTGTTCATTCAGGTCCGAACAGCGAGTTCGTTGCAACCCAAGGAGGCGACCTCTTCTCGATGGAATCCAAAGTTGTTGCCATGATATCCGGAAAAACGTCGCGTCGTTGACATATTTTGAAAGTAGTACAGCTGCTGAAAATCAGCGATCTATGATAATGGTACAAAAGCAAGCTGGGGCATTGGGTATCGTAAATAGATAATGGATGACCTTCCTTCCACCGCCACCAGTATAGAAATCTTGAGCGTAATCCATTCTCGACCTGTCCTTGGTTGAATGACTTGACTCTCTTTGATTTCCAAGGCACTGAGCACACTCAAAAGATGGCCCGCACAAGTCCCCCGCCCGACCTGCATCCCAGATGTCAATGAATTCAACATCTTGTTCAGTGAGCCGACTCACCGCTGCTCCAGCACCGAAGCCCAAACCACCAGCAGCTGAGTGGGCCATCTAAAATTTGGCGCAAGGATGTCGTAAAGAGATTGGGACAAGACATGGGCGGTTGTTGCGTGAGATTGGTAATCACAGCAAATGAAGAGCATAGCAGACGCACCGTATCGCCATACTTCCCATACTTGCTCTTCTTTGCTTCCTGACCAGGGTCCTGTTGTAGTCCGACAGAATTGGTGCCGCCTCCGGGGGGCTGGTGGGACATCGCGGCCCTGGTGAGCCGCCATGAACGGTCGATATGCAGGCTTGGCACCCCCGTTGGAATTTGCCGCTGCAGGGGGGAGTCGTCGTGCAGCAGCAGGGGCAGAGGCAGCAACAGGGGCGGTGATCTTCTCCACATAGGCGGAAGGGAATAATGCTTGTTTTCCATTGAACCTTCCCATCCACCAGTCGCTGTTTTCTTCTTTGACGACCTCGATGATGTCGCCGACAGAGAAAGATAGATCGTCGGGTTCTTGGCCGTTCTCATTATAGGGCCACAGAGCTCGGGCCCTGAGTGACAGCGGGTGCTGCGGGGGCGCTTACTCGAGGAGCATACGGTACTGGCGCTGCGACTGGTGGAGCAGCAGTCGTTGAATTGGGGAGTTTTGCAAGGAAGAGAGAAGCGTCGTGCTGAGAGATGTAATTTTTGGGAAACCAAGAAGTTCACGTTACTGTATATATTCGGGGATCGGTGAGAATAAAGCAAAGACAGAGATGGAGGCGCATGTATACCTTTCGACCTGAGAAACGACATGGGCGAGCAGAGCAGCCTCAGACATGGTGGTACAGCCAAAAGATGAAAGCGGTGTTGTGGCCCGCTTTTAGCGTTGATGGCTTCCGCGTCACGTCGCGTCCGTTACACACTGACTCCATGTCGGTCGCGCCATTGAGCAGACCAACCGAGTCGCAGGTCAAGCTAGACCAGACTCCAAAATCTACCAAATTCCGATGGGTTCAACGTTCGGTCAATTCTTGTCTTCTCCATTCGTCGCTAAGTTGTTTGTAGTGGCCCACTTTTCGTCTTTTGAACAAGCAAACGCGCGTAACATTATCACCTGAGTTTCTGGATCCTTCAAACGTACGGAGGGTAACTGGCCATTGCAAATGCCAATGGTGGCTTGTTTGCAGCTACTACTTCTGCAGGTACTCAATTTCGAGCTCTAGTTGTCTTTGGCTGAGGGTGAACAGGTCTTATTATTTCGCCATTGAGCGAACTACGGGACGCCTTCAACACTTCGAGTGACACCGTTTTCACTCCCAAACGAACCCTTCCATACAATCCTGTTTCCGTCGCATTTGCATGCAATGACACGCGTCTGTTGGCTGGAACTGGAACAGGCGAAATTCTGTGTTCGATGTTGCCCAGTTGAGCTCGTCCTCCGCGCAGGTAGATCCGATTCAAGTATTGCAGGGATCCTCGAGTCCTGCCTCGCAAATTCTGCCCAACCCTAGCAACGAAGCTGAACTCGCGCAGTTGGTGGCCATTGTGAGGGTGGATGGAATGGTGCAAATGCATGACATGCAGATGAACTCCAAAGGTGCTTGGGCTGGAACCGGTTTGGAGAGTACTCCTGTGGCAGGTGTGTTTGTTATTTGGAAATCTCCTTCTCACAACAACTGAACTTTTTCAGCGTCCTGGTCTCCGAAGGGAAAACAGCTCGCGATAGGCTTGCGCTCTGGCGATATCCTCACAGTTGGATTGACCAACAACAGCACGCCCCTAAAGCATATACCAGCCACTGCGTCAACAGCTCTTGCTGTCTCTGCATGGGTCGGCCCCGCCTTTCACGTTCCGAACAAGCTACGAGGCGAACGCTGTCGATCCGCCTCACCATATCGTTTCCTTGGATAGCAAAGCCAACACGGCGGCCTTCGTCCAGCTCGTACATCCATTCCCTTTATCCGGCCGTTCTCAGAATGCGCAAGTTTTAGTTTTACCTCGTTGGGATCACGATCCAGGTTCACCATCCGCCGACGAAGCCCAAAGCTCTAATCGTGGTAGGAGATTCCTCCTCTACAGACAATGAGGTTCTCGGGAATACTGGGCCGCGTTGGTTTCAACAGTCGCAGGAAAACCAACTAAGTATACCTTTGGACAAGAATGACAACGACCACCTTCCTTCTTACTTTGGATGTGGACTTGACCGGCGAGATGCCCATCATGTACGCTTATCTGAACGATGGCACGATACAAGGGTGGTATATAACCCATTCGGATGCGAAGCAATATGCTGGACTGGTGGGGGCTGGCCAGACGTCCTCCTGCTGGTGGCCAGTCAGTTGGCAATGCTTCTTTTGCCCAGCAACAAGTTTATCCACCGTCCACGTCTCCTTTTCCTCAAACCAACAACATCTGCATTTGGACAGTCATCCGGCTTTGGACAATCGTCGACTTCGGCCTTTGGTGGTCAGGGACAAGCTCAATCCCCGCCAGCGTTCGGGCAAAACCAAACTGCATCAGCGTTCGGCCAATCAGGATTTGGTCAACAGCCAGCGTTTGGCCAAAGTTCGTTTGGGCGCACAGTCTTCTGCCATTCAATGCTTCAAACACCACAACCGCGTTTGGCGATTTGCCAACGTCAACAACGCCTTTACATCTTCCAGCGGTGGCGCGTTTGATTCCTCCAGCAACGCGCCCCCATCCTGCGCCTCCACTATCATCGGCCCCTTCTGTTTCGATGAGTGATGCCACGCCTTCCTTTGGTGGTTTATCTCTCGGCAGCTCGTCCTCTGAAGACACGAAAAATAAGCCTATAGGCGGAGGAATGTTCGGCACCCCAGCTCCGCTTCCACTACCTCCCAACCACCCGGCGAACCAACCCTCCACCCCCAACGCCTTCGAACTTTTCGGATCCGGTTTTTGGTCAACGCCCGCTAGTGGCTTCGGTGCTTTCGGGCGGTGTCACGAGCGGAGCCTTTGGGAACCCCAAACCAACGAGCGCTTTAGGTGGTGGAGGCGCATTCAGCGGCGTAGCCTTCGCGAGGTGGCGGCAGTACCAGCAGCTCCAACACTACATCATCAACTACGAACAGCACTGCTTCGCCAGCCTTTGGAAAGACGGGTTTTGGACAGACAGGATTTGGGTTCGGGCAGACAGGTTTCGGACAAAAACCTGCGTCTGCGTTTGGAAGCACTGGATTTGGGTCTCAGGGGACAGCCTCGGCATTCAGTGCGTTCGCGGTTTCTGGACCGACGGGTTTCGGAACCGGTAACTCTGGTAATTCCGCTTTTGGTGTAGGAGGAACCACCGCTGCCCCTCCAGCTTCAACAACACCCACTGCACCATCTTCCGGAGGTTTCGGTGCATTCTCTTCCCAGGGACCCTCAACATTTGGTGCCACTGGCTCAAACACTGCAAGTGTTTTCGGAGCGGATCATCATCGTCTCCCGCTAGTGTCTTTGGTACGAATACGAACGCAAATACTCCCCCCACCAACTCCGTAGCGTCAGCGTTTTCTGGTTTTGCCGCCCCTAGTAATTCTCTCTTTGGGACCAAAGACCTCCGCAGCCCTCTGAGACGGCGCAGCCCGATTCTACATCCTCGTCTCCCGAACCCTCTGAAGCTCCCAGATCGCTGTCGCCCGGGGATAGTCCTCCACCAGTGTCATCTCCGCCGCAGTTCACAACTTCCAGTCCAGCAACGAGTGGTAATGCGTTTGGAAATTTGAAAGCTGCATCGTCTGGTTTCAAGCCTGCCTCGGGTTTCGGGGCCTTTGCACCGCTGCTACCCCCTCCTTCTTCTCCCTTCTTCAATGCTGGCCAAACGGCCAAAACACCTCCCGTTTCTGCCTTCGGTAGTCTCAGCTCGACGGCGCCAAAACCCAACGGCCAGTGCTTCACCTGCTTTCGGTGCTCTGTCGCAATTAGGTGGACAGAAAATCAGTGTTTGCACCAGTTTCTCCTGCCTCAACCCCCGCCGCAACACCACCCCCGTCACTTCCGGTGGTTTTGGCGCATTTAGTAACAGTGCAACTAGTCTGACATCGTCTACAACTCCGGGCCAAGTCCTTTGGTGATCTGTTGAAGAGTGGGGCTGAGCCGCAAGATAAGCCCAAACCGGCATCTGCTTTCGGATTCGCCCCTCAGGCTGACGCCCGGTCGCCCTCTCCTGCAGCCAGTATATCCATTCAGCAGCATGCACCTGTGTTTACGCCGCCTCCAAAAGAGCAGGCAACCGAAGTCAAGGACACATCCAAGGAGCAAAGCAAGCCATCTCAATCCTTACCAACCAAGGACAAGGATGGAGACGCGAAAGGAACTACTTCTGAGTCTTCCTTCGGGGAGTTATCGCAGTCTAGTTCGTTTGTTGAAGTTTCAGGTGCCGAGGCAGAAGGACGATGCTGGATGGGGAGGCCGAGGACGCTGAGAGTGCACCGGAGGACGATGACGGCGATTCTTTCCTGTCGGATAGCTTCGGCTCTGGTTCCGAGGCACCCCCAGACGATGACGACGGAGAAGATGATTCTCGCTCGCCATCCCCGTCAACAGTACCGCTCCCCCCTTCCAGGTCGCCCTCGTCCACACCTCGTGCGGAGGTACCCCCACAGATCGAGTATCCGAGTCACCCACCCCTTCAGAGGAAGAGGAGGAGGACGAAGGTTCTGATTCTTCTGAAGGTCGATTATCTACAATTCGCGAGGAGAGTACGACCCCCGCCCGGTAGCCCAGAGAAGAATCCGTCGCCGCCAACCAAGACTCCGCTTGCAGCTCCGATTCCCTGTCGCCCCATCGCCGTTCGGGATAGGTCTTGGCCGACCTAGCACCCGTCCTACCCGAAGCTCTCCTTTGGCGAACGCTCCCGTATCTGGAGACGAAGACGCAAAACAGCTAAGCCTACCTTTAAAGCACGACCTGCGTCCCCCAAGTCAGTGTTTGGGGTACTACCTCCTCAGCTGAAAACGGAATCCATCGAGGACAAGGCCGAACCCGAGGGCAAAACCACCGAGACCGAAAACTCCCCCTCTTTCTGCACTATCCTTTGGATCATCAGCCCCCAAAGCTCCTCCGAATATACGAAAGTTCCCTTAGCTGGCGTTGCACTACCACCATTCCCAGTCCCTCGCTGGTATCACCCACATCGTCGAGTCCGCTGTCGCCTGGTAGTTTGTTTGGATTCGGTACACGAAGAATGTAGCCTCTCCGGCCGCACCTGCCGCCCGCACCGAAGGGTTTTTTCAGTTTACAGCCCACTAAGCCTGCTAGTCCGGTGCCAGTTGTGGTTCCTCCTCCGCCCGAGGCTACAATGGAGGAAGGAATGCAGAAAGAATGTGCCTTGTTATTCGCCAACATGACTCGCGAGTTAGAAGATGTAAGTTGGATAATTCGCTGGGTGCTTGACGACTAAATCTCTTCGTACAGTTCCGTTTACTGGCCCAGACTGCGAATCAGAAATTAGCGGAATTGAAGAAACCGGTTGGCGGATCTCGCCGCACTGCCGATCTCGGCGACAAAAACTAAATGGTCTCTGTCGGACGCGGTACAATTTGGACAGACACTGCGGTTGTACGAGCAGGATTTAGCCAAATCTAAAGGAGGAGCGGTCTCAGAAGGAGGCATTGGTTCGGGAGTTGCAGAGCAACCTGCTCAAGGGTATGCTGATCTATCCATCCTCGCTCAAACACCCATGGGACTCACCTGAGCACAGCTGGTACGCGTAGAGAGGAGATTGGGCGATTCATCAAGGCACAACATGATAAACGATTTCGCAAAAATGTTCAAGGCTCGCACCCTGGGTCCTGAACACCTCGAAACGCAGACGCATCTGCGGAGGAGTGTTCGAGTGAGTTGCCGTGTCCGTTGTATTCTTCCATTAACCAAGACCCCGTCTTCAGGCTATTCGGGATCGTATTCAAAAACTTGAGTCACATCTTCAGGAATCTAAGAAGCGGCTCAGTCGTGCCAATTCTGGCACTCCTGGCTTACGGTGAGTCCAACCAACAAGATAAATCCTGCCCTCTAATCAAGGTGTAGTGCTCCTACGCTTGACACCTTGAACCGGACATTCCGAAACATGGATATAGCCCTCGATAATCAGACCAATGAGGTTGAACGGTTGACCGCTCGAGTGGCGAAACTCGACATGAAGGCGGGACAGCGCAGCAATCCGTCATATAGCACTCGGGATGCCCGTCTTCCTGATATAGCGACCAGGCAGCGCCCTCTGAATGTAACTCCCCATGTCGCAGTAACCACAGCAGCAGCTCTCAACGCCGAGCGGTCGGCACACAAATTGAAACGCGCCCTGTTGTCTGTGCGTAAAGAACCTCTACTGAATACGCAAGCGGCGTCTGCACCTCCCGCTGTGCAGGCGTTCAAGACGCCCCAGAAGGCTGGCATTAACTTGGGCCTGGGACTGAACGGAAGCGCACCGTCGACGCCCCCTCCGCCGGCCCATGCTTGATTTCGACGATTTTCCCGAGGACAATTTTAATCCGTCACCTATACTGCCGACGAGACGAGGCGCAGGCGGAGGGTCGAAGACGCGTATTTCTAGCTCTGTACCTCTGAGACGGAGTCCTGCAGGGCAATCCACGCCCTCGCCGCCCCCCTCGTTTGACTGGGGTCCTTTGCCGACCTTCCAGAAGCCAGCCTCAACCAATCCGTTCTCCCCGACTTAGGTGGCCTCTTGGGTGGCGGATGGATTTGGTAGCAAAAAGTAGTTGGAGCTTTTCCCTTTGAATAGAATTGTTTTCGACAGATATCATACAAGTACAACTTGTGGTCAAGATGCTACGGCGTCGGGTGGCCGTTTGAATTTTCTTCTTCATTACCTACAACACCATTCACCGTCCCCATTTCTGTGGATTGATCTTCTGGATAGTAAATGATGGATTCAAGGTGGGCGAGGGCGGCCTGTGGAAGGAGGCCAAGTTCTAGTATGGAGCATAGCGGTTATCGTTGAGGAAATCGCTGCGCACCCTCCCAACTTCGCTGAGTTCCTGGTCGTCATCGCCCGTAAACACCTCGAAATTTCCCGTGTCAGCGTCAATTAAGGCGTCCATTCCTCGTCGTCCTGAAGCCGAAGCCTTGTCTGGGTGCAAGGCCGCGCCATCGCGAGAGAGCCTCGAATATCGGTTCCACTGCCAATGTTCTTGATTCAAGTCAATGGGCACATATCGCGCAAAACGTACGCGAATCAGCGCTTTGGGGCACGATAGAAAGTTCGCGCATATCGCTCATTCTCTCATTCGAGCAGCGCCTTCCGGTTCACCAGCGTGTCATCGAGTTGGCAATATATTGAGGGGGCCCGGCCTCTGCGCGAGAGATGGCGTGCAGGGTGATGGCTGGGTACTCGATTTGAAAACCGCGTCCAGTGGTCGACATGAATGCTAGAACGCTGGAGTGAATCGATTTCCAGTACTAGAGAGAAAAATAACACGGATCGAACCTTTCTATTATATACAAAGTGCCTTTTGCACCGTCCTCCGGCGAAAACCCATCCAGTGGAGGATCCAGCGCTACCGAGACATTTTCCTCCTTGTGTCGAAGCACGGCCGGGATGTCGGAGAAAGAAGCGGGAGTTTCTGCTGCAATAGTTGTGCGCTCTTCGCGCGAGACAAAGTGTGGAACGCTGGTTATCGGCGTTGTTGAAGGCATCGAGCAAGAGTTTTCAAAATTTGATCGTGCTTCTCTTGCTTACGCGCCACAGCTGACATGCGCTGACACTCGACCGAAACTTGACCAGAACCTCAACTGCGCCATGGATTCGTCGGCTTTGCTCGCCCACATCGTTTCTCAGACCCGCCAGAATGTCGAGTTTCTGATATCCCAGAGGACAGATTTCTCCTGCAGACGGGCGCGATATCATGGCGAAATTACCGATCGCGTCTGACAGGTCAATGGTGGCGCTTGAGCAGCAGACTCAGAATCTGCTCATAACTCCGCCTCCCAAGTCTTCCTCAAACACCTGCCGCGGCGCAACCCCGTCCAAGCGAAGGCTCTCTGGGGCTTCAATGAGAATGGACAGGTTCGCTACTTAATACTTGGAGTCTCCGTGTCCCAAGTGTCTTCAGAACTCTCAAGACCTCAGTTTCCGTGCGGGGAGACATAATTGAGATCGTTCACGAATCGAACTCAGACTGGTTGGTGTATTTCTGGGTCGCTCGTCGACTGCACCTAAGCACGCTTACTCAGGTGGACTGGTCGACTGCACGGCAGAGAAGGTGTATTCCCTGCTAATTATGTGAGAAGCTGGCTTCCTCCCCTCCTTTGTCATACGACTCACGCCGATACATATTCCGCGCCGTCTGTCCCGTCGTTTCCTGGCCAGCCGTCGTACGAGCCTGCGTATCAGTCCTCCGCCAGTCCCCCCGCCGCTTACCGGGGCGAATATCAACCTCCTGCAGGTGGATATCAGCAAGGTCACTGAGATTTATTTCCGTCGCTATGTCTGACAATCATTCAGGATATCAAGCACCTGCACCTTACTCCCGCTCCTTCAGGCCCTCCGCAGCCATACAATCCGTATATGCCTCCTCAGAAACATGTACAATACCCCACCTCCTTTAGCTCCGAAACCGTCACCGGCTCCTCCTGCGGATACTCAGGCGCAACAAGCTGGTGAGGAACTTTGTCATGGCATGTTTTTGCCCCTCACCTCTGTTCCCTGTCTTAACCAGCCCCGCCGCCTGGGTCTCCCAAGAAAAGCAAATTCGGAAAGTACGGCAGCATTGTTGGTCAGTCCGCTGCTGGTGGGCTAGGATTTGGAGCTGGTACGAGGGTTCCCCTTCATCCAACTAAGCCGCCCATCATCGCGTCCTTTGCTAGGCTCTGCCGTCGGAAGTGGGATCATCAACTCTATTTTCTGAATTTTACAGACTTGCAGTACATGCACTGCGTCCATCACAGATCAAAGGTATATTCATCTCGGAGTTTGTGCTCGTCTTAGAAAACTATGGTGTATACACAGTAGTTTATGTATCCCAGTGCGAGGAGTTTCTATCCAATTATTGGAGCAAGTCTTAAGTTCGTGCGCTTCGGCAATTTCACCTGCTACACAAGCGTGGGAATTTGACGTGCAAATTGAGATCACCAAAGCAGGTATTACGTCGTGGGTTAGACACAGCTTGTACCGCACTCTTAAGTCGGACGGTCGTCCGCAGCGTCTCTTCCCTTCCTCCTCCATCTCCATCCCCCGACATGTCTCTGCTCGATAGAATAAAGGATGGCATTACCGCCATCGTCCCCGCCAACAACAAGCGTCGCAACACAATTCCGCCACCTCAAGGAATAGGAAACGTTGGTGCCGGCCACGCTAATTTCGAGGATGATGTACGTCTTTTATGCTTCTCCCCTCCCACAGACAGCAGACAGCTAGTTCTTCGTTCGAAACCTTACATAAGCTTGCTGTCTGCCTCCTCTGCTCGTATCGCGCTCGTATGAGCTCCTCGAACGACCTGCTCATATTTCTCATTTGTCTCCCATTTGCCTGGACATTCTGGCTATGGGTGGGTTCGCATATACCGAGAAACTATCTCCATCATCTTCGCGTGGTGTTGCTCTCTTGACGCGTCGGCTAACGCGTTTTTGTATCTTAGATGATAGTTTCAAAACCTATGATCGTCTTCCACTCTGGCCAAGTATTCTTCAATTTTCTGGCAATGGCTACTTTTGCAAGTGTAGCCGCGTTCCAGGCAAAGTGGCACGTAGGACCATGTTCGTCGCGTCTCGTTCAAGCGATATGATTTCGTACTCATCAATTAACTCGCAGCTGGTCTCACTGGATTCGCCATATTTCTGTCAATCTTGGGGATGCTACTTCCCCTCTTCATGCTTCTCGTACCTGTGGCCTACGAGGTGCGCTCCAGTGATTCTGTTGAAGTAACAGCTGTTAATACGTTTACAGAAATACGATAAATTCATTCGTCTTGCGCGTGCATTGAAAGAAGTTCGCGTCGGTTTCATACTCACGGGAACGGGAACTGCATTCGCCTTGCTAATAGCGTTAGTATCAAAAGTTCTTCTCATCGTGCATCTTGATACTCACTTTCAGAAAGATTTACCACAACCATATCTGCTTTCACGCAGCCGGGATGCAAAGACGCATCCAAGGACCCACACGCGGGAGACCGCGATGATGGATTCGTCAAGGGACTAGGGGGATGGTGTAGCACGAAGAAGGCTGGCGCCATCTTCTTTTGGGGCGCATTCATCTTCTGGGGTGCTTCCCTGGTTCTCCTGGTATTGGACTGGCGAGGCGGCAAACTGCACTCGCACTCCGGTCCCCGCGATCCCCCCTTCACCCATCCTCAGCAAGAAGCCACGGAATTCGAAATGGACTATGACCCAGACGACGAAGAATACCAGCATATTCCACCAGTGCGCCGCGCTACCGCATCCGACGGTCCTGCATCGTATGATTCAGCTCCGTATGATTCCGCTCCATCAGGCGGGGCCAATCCCTTCTCCGACGCCAACCGCTATAATACGCCACAGACGCCGCCTGTACATGGCCGACCCAGTGTCGATGCGTACGGCGCGTTCTCTGATCCGGCGCCATCTGGCTTCTCCCCTGCAGCACCGCGATTCGGTGCAGGCGGTGGCGGCCCGCCCGTTATTCCTGAGCAGGATCTGGGTCCGTCCGTCGGCATGAGCCGCACGATGCAATATGCGGACCCGTACGCTGCCGTGCGAGCTTCGATCGCTCCGGGCGGCAACACCCCACCGCAACAGGGCTACGATAGCGGATATCAAGGCTATCGGTGACAGTAGTGTTGCGTGGAGTAAGGAGATAAACGAATGCGTTTTGCGCCGTCGAGGCCTCCTTGGTTGATGACCTTCACGATACATACTGCTACAATTATTGTAGTACCAAGCTAAGTGTATACTGCTACGCATAGGACGAACATAACTTAAGTATATAATGCTGCGATTGACATTTCTGCTCATTTGAGGCGTGTTGAATGCTTATGCGACCCCAAAAGCCGATGATTAGGGCGAAATCAGGTTGCATTGGCGGTGCCCAAAACTGGTACCAGAATATAGAGATGTAAATACCTCAGACTACTCAGTAACTCGATAGTTCCACGGCGAACGCGACCGCAAGCTTTGAAAAGCTAGTTCAAGCGTCAACTACAATGAAGGGCTGCGCAAAAACATATGAACGTACTGCAACATGTGGTCAAATGAAAATCCAGGCACATCGATTCTGTCATTAGGGGTGTGGACGTCTGCAACAAAAGTTATGGTAAGTGCTGTGACCGTTGCAAGTTATGTGTATCCTGACTTGGGTTTGTGTCTTTGAATTTGGCTTCAAGGGTATGGCAGCTCGGGTATCCGGCCTTCTTCCAGCTGCTGTGGTCGCTGCTCGGTCCCCGCCGGAGGGATTGACGGGGTAGGCGTCCTTCACCCACGGAATATCCACTGCTCGATGTTCGTTGTGAGAATCAACTGATGCAGTCAACATGTAACTCACGATGTTGGTCGATGAGTTGGGTGAGGAATTCGGTCAATGCTTCGTCGACTTGGATTCGTTGGTTATGACGGCGATTTCCTCTGGGAGGTCTGGATTGTGGTAGGCCTTGTTTAAAAGAGAAGAACGTTGGCAATGTGAATCAGAAAAGAAAAGTTTCGAAGGCTGACTGTCATGTCGAATTGAATCATCCCTCGGACCACTTTGCCTGTAGATTCGAAGCGGGAAGCGAGCCACTGCGATCCGAGAAGGCCTCCCTAAAAAAAGTGGTAAGAGGAGGAGGTTGAGTAACCCATGATCCAAACTTACCTCCTCCCCGGCATAGAAATGGAATTCTAGCGGGGAAACTGGAATGTACCCGGATACCAAGAGTGCTGGAAGAGATGCTCGTTGAGCGATGCAAATGAGCGCGAGGTCGAACAGGCTAACCTCGATAGGCTTCGAGAATGGTGACTGTTCCGGAGCCGTCATCCCCAGCACCAGGAGCCCGGCTAGAAATTCAATGCGTCAGATGTCAGATAGACAAGAAGGAGATAGCTGGAGACGGACTCGGAATGGTTTCTCTGGTTGATACTATCTATGTGAGCACCGATAATTGTTACCGGATCGGAGTCGAGAGCGTCGGGAGGCGATATGCTAACGACCTGAACGAAATTCAGCAGCTATGTCGGAACGGCCATTTTGCCCTCACGATGGACTTCTGCTTCCAAGGGTGGTCAACGTGTTCGATAGAAATGAGATCCTGTTGGTCTTCGCTCGCAAGTTCGGCTGTGTAAGTGAGAATTTTCGCATAAAGCCACTCTGAAGCTTCACGGCCAGTTTCGGTCTGGTAGTAGCGTGTGTGGTACGACGTTAGATGCTCCAAATTCACTCTAGGCTCGTCCTTGGAGAGATGAGATAAGATGCCGGCGACGATCGTCGAGTTCGGGGACGGATACGAGAGATGCGGCTTTTCGGATAGTGTTCCCAGAAACGGCGTCTCCGTACTGTGACAATCTGCATTGGAAACATAGAGAAAGTGCTCGCGCTGTGAGCTCACATGTCCATGAAATCCCAGCCCATAGACTTTGCTTCGAACTTTTGGCGTTCGGTCATCCATTGCGGTTCAGAATCCAGTGAGAACTGAATCAAACGACGTTCGTCCAAGTCCAGATCGATTCCTGGGAGTGACTGAGAAAATGCATATGGCAAGTCGCTATTCTGTGTTGCACACCATTCTGCTGTTCCTTGAATTGGGCAGTCTCGAGGTGTGCGTTGAGAGGTGTCCTGCTCAGATTGCGCGGCCGCGGCCAAGGAAGCAAAGGCACAGAAAAATGTGAGGATAGCACGGTGCATTTGGAGAGCAGCGCGGTCGATGGATGGCGTCGAGAGGTTTATAGGCGATAATTGTGTGATGCGCAGTCTGTGTTGATCACTGCGGGCAGCATGGGGCCCATCGTCAGCGCTGCGGGAATTTGCAAAGGCGTAAGCGTGTGGCTGTGTTGATAGGACAATGCCGACGCGCCTGGACAATAGCGACTATTATAGCACGCTTGATAAAAGATGAGGCTGCCTGTCGTGTTGACCGTCCTCTAACTTGTCCTTCTCCGCCATGGTCCCCCTCATCCTCTTCTCTTTTTCTTCTCTTCTTTTTCCCTTTGCTGCCGCTCATGTGGCAGCCTGGCACAAGGGCAAGTCCATCTGCGTTCCCGTTGCTCAAATCGCGTGTTCTGACGCGTCATTCAGGCATGTACTGTCTCAATGGAACCACACCTGGCCACGACGACCAGGATTTTAACTCTATCGCCAACCCGTTATTCAATGTACTATAGTCTTCTGCGTCGCCACCCGTCAACTCAATAATTTTTCAATTCATAGTTGAAGAAAGACGACTGGTGGTTTCATGGACTCGACCAAGTCCGTTACGCGCTCCAGCTCCCGTCACTTCTAATCGCTCGTCACTCAGTGCAACCAATTTCCACCCGCCGACGGCGATTTTCTTGAACTGTGCGTCTTTGTGCTCATTTCGGCTGTGCCTGTCCTCAAATCCGAACCAGTCCTGCCAACGGGAGTTTACAGTGGAACTGGCCGTCAATCGAGCATTCACTACGTTGAGTTATGGCGGCATGAACACAGGCACGTCCGTTGTCCAGATCGATATCTCAACTCTTATGCCACCGCTCTACAGGAGACTTCCTGATGGTCAAAACTACCCAAACGGTCTCGGGGGCCAAGATTGTATTAGTGCTTTCAACAGTGCGGCTCCGCCACTATTCTTCCGAGATATCACACCGTCTGACTCTTCCAAAGTTCATACCCAGAACGAGAGCATGGCCTCTGGCAGCGCGTTTGCGATCTCATGTATGTCCGATCTTAGCCACT
Organism: Favolaschia claudopus; assembly: GCA_037176885.1. Lineage (NCBI taxonomy): Eukaryota > Fungi > Basidiomycota > Agaricomycetes > Agaricales > Mycenaceae > Favolaschia > Favolaschia claudopus. Next base: position 236,165 of record JAWWNJ010000225.1, read on the forward strand.
AATTGCCCATTTGACCGCGCCTATCTTCAGACCAGGTTTGCCCTACGTTTCTCCGATAGGTAGCGAACTGACCAATCATAGTCGGATCTTTCCAAGTCACTCCCGAAAATCTAGTCGTGTTCACTACTCTCTACCAGTAAGCGTACTATACATCTTGAACCCGTCGAAAGTTAACCTCGCGCCAGCACGCCGTGGAAACGTATCGCCACATACGAAGTTCCAGACCTTCCTGAATGTCCGGATGGCGGCTGCATCTGTGCTGTAAGCTAAATTGATTGTAGTATCCCGCTATACATCGCTGACTTGTCGTCAGTGGGCTGGGTCCCGAACGGATGTGGCGAGCCCAACATGTATATGCAAGGTTCATCGCTTCATCGTTTCCCGCTGTGGAAGCCGCTCACCTCCCTCTAGGTTTCCGATGCAAAGTCACCGGTCAGCCCGGAAAATACGCCGTTGCTCCCGCTGTAGCTCCGACCTACTGCGCAGACAACTCGGCAGATTGCACCTCGGGCCCCCGACAAATGATTGTGAGTGATTATCATTCGGACACGTTCACTGGTTTGCGACATCTCATCTCATCCCGTTGTCATTTAGTACTGGAACCAGGCGGAGGGCAACAATATCGATGTTTCTGGTAATGACGCGCGGGGCTTCCCAAAGTCGCCCGCGTATAATGCCGTGCTGGGATTCGCAGAGGGTATGTGATTAGTTTCTTCCACGTTCATAACAGCGTTACGAATCTCGAGCAGGTGCTCAGCACGACATATTCTCGACAAATTCTGCTCCCACTGGTCCCTCTGGTCCGTCCGGCAAGCCGAGTGCAGCTCAAGGACGGCCGTCTTCTTACTGGTTACAGTATACGGGACTGTTGCTCCTCTCTTTGGCATGAATCAACTTACGTTTCATTGGTGTATGATTTCTGTCTCTTGCACTTGTTCGTCTTCTTAACCGTCTGCAGTGACGAATCACACATGACTATCAACGACATCCTAGTGTATCTATAGGGCTTTTAGATTACTTGTATCACCATAATAACCCAAATCGCTGCTCGCAGCTTAGACGATGCGGAATGCGAATCACAATGGAACATGCTACACATTCGTACAGTTACGACAAGGGGTCTACAATACACATAGATGAGCTCTAGGAAACTATAGTGATATATATGTGCTAGATGAGGTCAGAAATATACACAAAGCAAGAATTCACAGAGCGAGAGGAGAGGATATAATGAGAAATAATAAAAAAGGAGAAAAAAGATAACCAAGAAGCCCTGCATAGGCATAGTTCACCGCTTCTTCCGCCGTCTTCCCGTCGGCGGTGGTTCATAGTCGGCGTCACCGCCATCATCATCCCCCCCATCTTCTTGTTGACCTGGGTCGTCGAAGTCGTCTTCAACACCTTGAACGTATCCAACACCCATGAACACGGGGTCACCCCCCGCGCCACCACGAGCCAGAAACCCTCGGTTTTGGGCCGCGTCCCGACACCCACAAAGGTCCCGCTGTCCAAATCCAGATCCAAATCGGGACCAGCGTCCGGATGAGAATCCCAGTCTTGTTGAGAAGATCGGGACCGCGACCGCTGCGCCGTGCTAGCACTGCGCAACTCCTGCTCCAGCGTTTGGCGGCGGCGGTTTTTCGATGGGCGCTCCGTCCGCGCTGCAGTGGAAGTGGAAGTGGAAGCGGTGGACGACGACGCCGCGCTCGCTCTCTCGCGTGGACGAGACGGCGGGGAGCGATTTGGAGTGCGGGCAAAGGAGATTGAGATTCTGAACGGGGGAGACGCTCTCGGGATTTCGTCCTGCCGTTCCCGTTCACCTCCTTGGCCTTCCCCTTCCCTTTCCCTTTCGAAATAGAATGTGGATGTTTGTTCAAACCAATGCCAATGCCAGGACTGACGTCCTGCGAGTCTTGCGCAGCATCGAAGCGGAGGCTCAGCTCGTCTTCGTCTTCATCGTCGTCATCCTCATTGGCAAGGGGCGGGGGCGGCGCAGGCACAGGCGCTCGAGTCGTGCGACTGGGCGGACGAGGTTTTCGGGGGGGACGGTTCGAGGGGCATGGGGGACGACGGGGGCCGCATCGCGAACACATCCCGTCGCGAGCCACCTGGACCGCGAGAGGGTGGTGGAGGGGTGACAGCGATAGCGCGGCTGTCTTGCTCCTCCAGGTTCATGGTGATGTCGTCGGCGGCGATATCCTTCTCTTTTCGAGGGGGGACAACGAAGAGCGTCCGGACAGGCATAGCGGGATTTCGAGGAATGATGGGGGGAGTGGAGGGAAGCCGCTCGTCTGAGTCGTCGTCGTTTCCTCTGTCGGAACACAAGGAAGGGGTGATCGTACTCGCTCTGGGGACGGTGGACTGCCTGGAAGGAGGGAAAGATTGCGACAGTATAGAGCTGTGTTCCTGTGATGTGAAAGACGATGACGAGGAGCGACGTTTTGAAGCATGAGCTGCAGGGGATTCGCCATCAACTACAGCCAGAGTAGGTCAAGGGAATACTAACAAGGGTCGTCCGCAAATCTCTCGTCTAGGGATTGTGCCACTCTCTTCCTCTTTTCGCCAGTCTTCGCGGAATCAAACAGAGCACTGCGCTCTCGATCCCATGTAGAGGTTCGCCCAATCCAACTCGCATCCCCGGCAGTACTAGATGTCGACGATTGAGACCGCGCAATGGACTCGCCCAGCTTTTTGAGAATAGCGGCATTCCCTGACGACATGCTTCGACCTCCTACTACCAACCGTTCTACTACTATCCGTAGAGCCAGCACTACCTCCACGAGCGGTCGAGGCCTGTGCAGGAGGAAAACTGGTTTTCCTCAACTGGACTGTCTTCATCTCTGACAGGAAAGCGGCCATCTTCTCGGGTGGCACTGTGGACTGACCTGTTCGACGGGAGGGGAGCGAAGAATTGATCGGTGCTTCGTCTGGGAGGCTCCCAGTAGGTTTGAGGGAAGCGCGGGCAGCGGCGAAGGGGGCAGTCGTCGGAAGACGGCCGCCAGTGAAACCGGGTGGCGGTGGAGGAGGGGGAGGCGGTGGGGGCGGAATAAAAGCGTGTTGAAAAGAGCGGTTAGATAGCTGGACAGAACAGTCATGAAGCTAACCATCAGAGAAATGGTAGACAAAAACGAACTTCTTGTTTCAAGCGTAGGATCTCTTCCTCCAGTGTCCGAATCCTCTCCTTATCCTTCTCTCTCTCTTGGTCGCGCTCTGCTTGATCATCCTTGTCGCGCTCCCATCGTCGTTCTCGTTCCGTTTCTGTTCTTCGCGAGCGGCAACGAGTTCGCGTTCTTTACCCCTCACACGCACTTCACCCGACGTGTCAGCTTCCAGTGTATCGTAGGCCCTCCCCTTGCCTTTCTCGTGAGAGGAAACCGAGGGGAGTGATCGTGACTGACGGTCTCCTTGGCCTTGCCTTTCGAACTCGGGGAAGAGACAGGAAGATCTGCGTCTTCGGTAACGAACCGCTGCCTATCGGAGGGAGGAGGTCGAGGTCGAGACGGACCCGATGGTGATAATTCCAAAGGCGGAGGCTCAGGCCGAGCTTTCGGAGGGCTAAATACGTCCGCCGCCCAATGCACCTGTCGAGGCTCGGCATCCTCAGGATAGCGAGGAGGGGACTCTGGTTGGGTAGAGACAGAGCGCGGAAAAAGAGAGCCAGGCATTGTGATGGAGGAGCGGCGGCGAAGAACTGTGGGTAGCGGCGGGGCGAGGGGGAACGCGACTGGAGCGTTCAGAGCCAGAGTCTGTCAACTGCATTGATCGTCCGGTGTGAGTAAGATTCTGCGAGCCCACCTTCTTCCGGTTCTAGGTCTGGTACTACGCGGTGGTTGGTTTTGCGTGTTGTGGTGAATATTTCCGGCGATGGAGGGGCGGGGGATCTTCGATTTCTGCGTTTGGAAGCTGCAGCGCGTTGTTTATCTCTAGAAACCCCGGGAGTGCGGCGTGGGGTGCGCACTGGACCGCCGGGGTGTCTGGAGAGGTCATCGCGTGTTCTAGCGGGCGCGCGTTGGGTGATTTCTGGGGAATTTTCGCGTGAATCTGAGTCGTCCTGAGGGGGACGCGTTGATGAGGCTTGCACGGTGGTGGACGGTTCGCGTACCTGTGGGATGGTGCCGCCTGTTGCGGTGATGAGGAAGGACTCGATTTCCCTGGAGACGAAGGAGAATACGCCGGAGAGGATGCCAGTGGACGAGGATGGGCCATCGGACGCCATCCTCGATGTAAACAAGGGCGCATTCAAATAAACGTAAACAACCGCGTCGTGGGAATATTTCTATCGTCTACTTACTTCCCGCCCTCCGCATTCCATGGTCCAACGTCGCTCAGCGAGCATCCTTGTGGGCACTTGCACGTCCCACCAAGCTCCTCCGGCAAGTTCCCCTCGTCAATTTGTTCAGCAGCTCAGCCTTGTACTCTTTCGGCCCGCCTAATATATGCACTTTGTCCACCGTCACTTCGTCAAGCCATCCCTTCACCACATTCCAGACCGTGCTGAAACCCATCGGCGCATTGATCACGTAAAACTTGCCCATGCACTCGGGTAGTAGTTCTGTCCAATTTTGGTCGCCTCAGACACGTAGTCCTTGACGCGGATGAAGCTCGAGAGCGAGACGCCGCCAAGATCGAGGATACTGAACGACGTCTCAACGGGATGACCCACCGCGGACGAGCAGGCGGGGAGTCGCGAGTTGAGGAAGGCTTCGTATTCGACAACAAGGTGCTGCAGAAGACGTTCTTGTGTCGTGCATTCGTACATGGCTTTCACATTCAGGTTGCCCAAGCGTTGGATGTATATTGGGCGACCGGACTGCCAACAAGCATAAGTGACTACGGCCAACTTGTGATACTCAACTCACTTTGTCCATGTTCTGGGCACGAATAAACTTCAGTTCGCAGTGAACCAGCGGAAAGAACTTACATGATAGTATTGCGGTAAGTACTTGTCCACCTCTGCAACCTCTGTAAAGTCGAACGTCCTGTGACCGAGTTTTAGCACCTTATTGAAGACCATGGTGCATCCGTCCCTACTTACTTAACGAGCTCGTCCACATTGAACTCCTTTCTCCACTTTTCGGCAGCCTTGAACATCTCCTTAGATTGTTCGACATCAAACTTGCGTGCGCGAAGGAATCTAAGGTGGTCGCCTAAGCACGCCGGTCATGAGGGGAGTGGATCACAACGGCCACACCGCAACAGCGTCGCATCATCGTGACGCGCCTCAACCAAGACGCCGTCCTTCCGTAGCTCCTCTTTCAGCTTGCCAAGGGCCGCCTCCTGCTCAGAGGACAAATTCCCTAAATGACCTGGAGGCGGGGTGTAGTTGGAATTGGGTTGGGACATTGAGACGACGATAGTACGAAGGGGAAGCAATGGTAAGGTGCGCGTCATCGACGAATCTGCGGCGCTGTTTCTATAAACCGAGAAAGAGCACACGTTCATCATGATGCGGTTTGGTGTGCAGAGTCACGGGATCGCGTACAGGAGGAAATATTTTTCTCTGCTCCCTATCATCGCGAAAACAGCCTCCCAAACCATCCAGTCTTTCCTTTCGATGCAGCGGCTGCAGTCGCAGTCGCAGTTGGCTTCTTAAAGGAAGACT
>JAWWNJ010000226.1:0-240464 GCA_037176885.1 Favolaschia claudopus
CCCGTGCCTGGGTCGATACCGCCCAATCTCATCTCTTCCACAACCCGCTGCGTGTTACGCAACGGTCACTCGTAGACATCGATGCAATGGCATTGAAGCTCCTCGAGGCCCTGCAGCTCTCCCCCCATCTCGCACGCCATGTCCGTGCTTTGGACTTCATTCAAGTCCGACCTGACAGCACCATCCAACAAATCTGCAGCCTCGATTTCAAGTTCACGCATCTGGAGAAACTCACCATAGAGGTCGACGATAGGATCGAATACTGGCAAAGTGAAGCCTTTGTGCGGGTGCTTGCCCTCCCCACTTTACGATTCCTCGCAATTCACAGCAGCGTGCGCGTTCCGTCGTCATGCAGCGAAACTCTGTTCCGGCGGCTGTCTCCAAGCGTTCAGCATCTCAGACTTGCGTGTCCCGGATGGGATTTGCGTGAGATACAGCCTGGTGGTGGGGATGGCGCAGCGGCGCCTATGCGATTGAAGTCGCTCACGCTGGACGCGGGATCGGCGCAGAGCTTACACCCCGGCGTGATGTGGCCACTGGATATCTCAAACTTACTGGCTCTCAGCGTCTGGCGCGCAGACAAAATCTCATGGAATACGATCCCACGCAGAACGATGCACAGTCTGCGCATTCTGAACCTGCGTCTGAGCATCTTTGTTTGTTTTCTTCAATTCCAATTTTCACGCGTTTTAATGACGGGAACGATATCATTAGGATGAAAACGGGGTGGATTTATCGATCTTTCCAAAGCTTGCGGTCCTCCGCGTGGACCGTGCTTACACGCTATCCGCCCTGTGCCAGACTGTCACGACTATACCTTCACCCCGTCTCATTATAATCACAGCCTCTTGCCTCAATTTTGAGCACGATGAATGCGACGTGTTGGATGGCATTCTTGGCTCCTTCGATTCATCTCCGCTGCCGGTTGTGGAGTTTGAATTGGTCCGCAGGGACGATGAAGGCCAGATCGAGTGGGGATCCCGTTTTCCGATATTGACATCGCAGAAGAGGGTGTGTGATTTATTTCTCTGAGCGTGAAAGTAGACTGTTGACGAAGCGGACGGGTAGCTTCGAGTTGTTTGCCGGACGTGGGAGATGGCGGAAGAGTGGTGGGAGGTAAGTTTCTTTTTGTTTCCTTTTTTTCCCTTCCACAGGGCTTATGAATTCGTCAATAATTGTCTAGCAAACTATCAACGCATTGTAGTTCAAAAATCGCCCTAGCGTCCAGAATGATTCGATCGAATCGAAGTCTTTCGCCCCATAGTTCGCTTGTGGCTCTCGGACCATTCCATGTCATTCAACCTCCGGAAAACAAGATAGATATGAGACTAAGGCCCCTCGCTCAAGAAGTATTCGAACACTGTGCATCCGCACACGCGATGATATGCCTCCCATCAACCGTGGCCGGGCTCATCTGGAACGGCGTCGTCCTGTTCAGTGCAATCATGTTCACCGGCTTTGGCAGTTTATCTGGAGTCAAGGTTTTATCCAACCCAGGACGAATCAGGACGGAGCCGCCTCCAGCACCACGGGCGTGTAAGTTTGGTGCGGAGAAGGGTACGAAGAGAGCTGAGTCTACAGGCACGGAATCAGAATCAAGCCAAACTTTTGTGCAAATCGAGGATGGAAGAGGGAATGGACGCACTAAGTGGTCCTGGAACAACCGCACTGAGATTGAATTGCGGGATTTCGTTCGGAGGTAGAACAACGTTCTTGTGTCCGGTCTTGTCAGCCACGAAGGCAAAAACGTTGCTCACGGAACTGACAAGAGTCAACAACGACAAGAAAGCTAAGATTTCTGGTTCCCTACGCATTCGTATCCTGCCTCCCAAGACTATTCAACCCCCAATTATTCTCCACCGTACTAATAGTCGAATAATGCGTATACAGCGTATCGTCTGTAGTTCCACGCAGGTTCAGCGGGATCGCGGTGCCTATAACATCGTATTAGTTATTATTTCACGAAAGCATCCAAGTTGAAGAGTACCCAAGGCAAGCGTCCAGACTCGATTCTGCTCCGTCCCCGTATGATTCTCATCAAACGTCAACAGTATGAGCGTCCTCTCTCCATTGACGCGTGGATCCGTAAGGAGCGGGACGAGCCAGTATTCGAGGAAGGAGGCAGCAAAGTCGATCGTGGTGTCGTGTGCGTCGTTGACCTGCAATGTGTGGATTCATTCGAACAGTCAATCCTATCTTGACCTCGAATGAAATGAAAAAGCGAACGCACCATATTCGGCGTAACAAACACCCACTGCGGCAGCGTCCCATTCACCACATCCGCCGCAAAATCATTAAACGTCCGTATCCTCCTCGCGCGGCTCGCATCTTGGGAGATCGCGTCGAAGATGACCGGGCCGTTGTGTTTGCGCATGTAGTAGGGGTAGGGAGGGGGCGGTGGTGTTGGCGTAGTTGGTTGCGGTGAACCTTGCAAGAATGCATAAATGAAAGGATTGATTGGATTGAAGCGGACGATGAGGACTCGGATACCCACACAAATTGGTAAAACCCATCCGCATCCATGTTCTCTTGGTACGTCGCCCATGAGATGTCTTTATCCTCGAGGAGGTCGACGACGGTGGATATGTTGGACGGGATGTGGTACCTAAATTAATTGGCTGAGTTCCCTGTATATTTGTTGAGAGAAAGAAACGGGAACATGTTGTCGTCGTGGGACCTGCAGACGAATAAATAACTCGAGATGGAACTGGTTGAGGAGAGGAGTTTACGCACCCGAAGAAGTCGCCCCCGATCGCGGCGATGTCTAGGAAAAATCAACCACAATTAGTTCAATTAGAGAGCGGTAGTGAAAGCTACTCACAATTAGGCTCAGAAGGATGCGTCACCGAATTGAAATTCGTCAACAAAATCCCCTGCTCGGCCAAAGACTCGAATATCGGTGTCGACGCGGCAGTCTACAATGCCTATTCAGTTCCCATCCTATAATACAACATCCGCACCGAACGCACCTCGAAATCCGTATTCTCCAACCACACCTGCACAATCCTATCAAACACCCTCCCCTTCACAACCTTCCTATCATCAAGCGTAAAATTCGAGAAACTCGTGTAATTCGCCGTCTGCACGAGCGGGCCCGTTGATGGAGGGACGAAGACCTGTGCTGTCGCGGCGAAGGCGAGGTGGATGGCTGAAGTACAGAGGAGAAGGGCGGATAATAGCCGACGGGTCATCGTACGGGGAGAGGAGGGAGATGGACTTTCCTCGAATCCGTCCTTTAAGTGGAGGGAAGACGTTAAATAAGCTACAGCATCACGAGGAGGGTGCGCACATGCGTGAAGGGGGATAAGGAGCATGAGGCGATTGGTGGGTTGAGATACCTATGCATATCGAACAGAGAACAAAGATCAACCAGAGAGTCGGATCCGCTGGACAGCTTCGTGTGCGTCGAACAGATTCTGTTCCTGCTTCGTTTTTAGAGTGGATGGGAGAAATTGGGGAGGGGTTACTCACGGGTCGTCCCGAGTAAAGATAGACTGTGAATCGCATTGAATTTGGATTGCTGTATTCAGCGCAATTGACATTCAAACATTCGGAAACGATGCCCACCTCTCAGAATACCTTTCTTCACCGTCGAAGCGCGTGAATCCAGAAAGGATTGAACTTGTTGTCAAACACCTTATTGTTGGCTGTGAATGAAGGCCGAGTCAGATAAAGCAGCACAAATATTGGCGCCCTACCAGTATAGCGGGCTACAGTACAGTCTGTGGGTGATATCGATAAAAATGGCGAGGTTCGCGCTGGGAAAAGGCTATTTTTTCTGCGCCTGCGCATCTCAGATCTGGCATCCGCCGGACCGCCGCTGACCGCGCGGAATCGTGAGCTTGTGAGTAAGAGCCTAAGAGTGGGGTTGGGCCTGATCAGTGCCAAATGCGGCCTCTTTGTACTTGTTTGTTCCCAATCAAATCCCAAAACGCGTGGTTTTTTCAACATTTGAGGTATTCTGCGACCGCAAGTACACGCATAGCTAACTTTGAAGACGAAAGTTGAAGATACACTACCTTGGGTACCCTCTGCAAAAAACTGTGTTTTTTTGAGTTGTCCTCGCCGTTCTATCGCGTCGTAAATCAAACCATTTTGGTAAATATTTCTGGGCCCCCAAGTTCCACCAGAAATGCTCGTAAAAGTCCCATAAATTCAAAATAGACTCCTCTGGTAACCAAATAGTGCTGGTCCAAATTTTATGTCCATCGCAGACGCGAGTGCTGAATGAGACACAAACCAAGATCACACCTTTGATGGGTCATCTCACAATTGATCGCAAATCCATTTCTCAACGTTTCTGACCACAACTAGCTTGAGTTCAAGCCAATATACACCAAGGACTATCTAAGGAGCTCATATAACAAAATTCAAAGCTAGACTAGTACAGCCAATCGACTAAAAATGTGTAAGACTTGTCTGATGAAAGCCAGTATACATGAACATACCGAGCGTCTGAGGCCAAGATTGCTTGTAGCATGGCCGGCTTTGATTTCATGTCCTTCAGAAGGGTCTTGCTAATCACGTCCTCTTTCAGAATCTCGCGACGAATGTCGAGTTGTTGGCGGAGGAGGTCGCGCTTGAGGTTTCCGAGTACCTCTGCGTCAGTGATGACTGTCACGGCTTTGAGTGTCGCATTGCGATCCGCTGCTTTGTCCTGCTTCGCCTGCTGCTTCAACCTCGCCTCGTTTGCGACCCGTTGCTTGAATGCTAAAAGCTCCTCGCGGAATTTCTTCGCCGCCCCACTCGCATCCTCGATCCGAGCCAACCGCATGATATAAAGCTGGTCCTCCTCCTCGGTGAGCATGAGACCGCAAAAAGTAACTTGAGGGTGCTTACTTGTACTTTGATGGCCGGTTATTTTGGCTGGGCGTACGTTGCGTTACTTTACTTTACTTTGATGTACTTTTCCCACGCTTGGCGAAAGTTACTTCAATTTACTTGTACTTCTAGGCTTATAATATGAAGGCAAAAAAAGACATTATAGGTCAGTTGTAAGGTAGTAGTAGCTCCTGTTGATGAATATGACGCGTCTTCACGACTTTGTGCTCACTTTTTATGACTAATACTATCGCACTTATCTTTCTGTCCTACACCACCTTGACAGTGAGTATTTGACTTAATGTGAGAAATCAGAGCTAATAATTTACCCCTGAGAAGCAATTGAACTTAGATTTATTGCGCTTGATCGTTTTTTGTGTCGATCTGAACTCATACGGGTTCAACCAGTCAATTACCTAATCCGGAAATCTTCAACCTTGACCCGCAGGTACTGTGTTTCAGACACAAGATGTTGGCTGAAGAGGCAACAAAGCTCTGAGATATTACTCTCAAGTAAATTCTGAGCTTACTGCATCTGCGGTGCGTATGTGTATGGCATTTCGGCACTGACTTCTATCCGAACAGCGATAAGTATTACTTTACAACCTTTTGAAGTGCTTCTAACAGGTAAATAGTGCTTTGGGGTACTTTGATGCGACAGATTAGCGCAAAGTAGCCTTAACTTGCCTTACTTTACTTCAGAATACTTGTACTTTACTTTGCTTACCCGCCCAAGTACATCAGCGAAAGTTACTTTTGCCATCAGATGGCATCAATTACAGCCAAGTCCGCAAGTAAACGCAAGTAACTGTAACTTCTCACTTATACTTCACTCTGAGATCATGGGGAGTATACTATATGGTCTCTTATACTACTCTGATGGCTTCCATGACCGTTACTGGCAGCAGCAAAGCATGTCAAGTATTCCTCAAGGCTCATGCACTGATGTGCAACCGTTAGAAGTGCTGTTTAGAGTCAAGAAGTAGCTGGGGGCGCTAAAATTGAAGGTAGAAACAGTATATTCGCCTTACATCGCTCTACTTTACTTGTACTTTGATCTACTTGCCACCCAAGTACCCGGGCAAAAGTTACTTTTGCCATCAGATGGCATCAATTAAGGCCAAGTAAGCAAGTAAATGCGCCATTTGAGCAAGTAACAGTGATTAACGACTTGTAATTAGTGCGAATACATTGCTGAGCCTAATATATTGCATATTAGCTCTCTTCCAGCGTTTCCCTGACCCACTTGGCAAAAGTATCCGCATTTTGAATTAATTTTGCAGTCTCATGGTTTGCTCATGGTTCGATTCGGTAATGTTTGACTCCCAGTATTCAAGAATTCAAACTATAGTGCTTGAATGAAGAGAGGATGCATTATATTGTAGAAACTGAGTAGTCTAGGGTGATCCTTGAACGAATGTGTATCTACTTCTTTGGAGGCTAGTGAATGAATGTATAGTGACATTTACCTCTAGCCTCTTGCCTGCCCCCGGGGACCGGGTTGCTTTACGCTTGGTTGTACCTGTGGTACCTTGAACTCGGGCGCTCCTTCTCTTTGCCACTTTCTTCAACTTCTCTTCAACTTTGTCTTTACTATCACTTTCTCTCCTCCCTATATTCTCCACTTCGAGTCGTTTGCATTTGCTGCGTTCAACTGGCGGGAGAGCGGGACTCGGTGGTCGTGGCTCTACCTCGATATCCGAAAGGGACGTTAAAGGGCTCAAAGGGGGTGGATCAACTGTTCAAATAGTCCAGGTAATTCTGACGACTGTCAGACATATTCATCGTCATTTCCACTGAAGGCACTTGCCAAGTCGAAGGTAGAGGAAATACGACCCTCTGCAGCGCGTGTAAAGCTTACCTTCATCTTGGCAAAATCATAGGAAATACTCTGGCCCAGTTGTTTGTGTTCCGGCGTGTTCAGAACGAGTCCAGGAGTGGTGATATTTCAAATGATATTCCCAGCCTTCGCATTCCACACAGGGTCATCCGGGGGCAGAGCACGCAGATCTTCGGAGGTAAAGAAGCGTGATAGGAAGTATATCTGGGTGTCGTCCGACGCAAATAACTGCGCAAGATGACAAGTTGAAAAAGTATTGGGGCCACAGTTTGGACCCAGCGACGGGATTTCACTGTATGGGTGGTTTTCGAGTAAGCTTTGAACGTGCGGTTCCGAAATTAGGGACGCATCTCCTGGAAGAAGGCGTTCTTTAATTGCCCCGCAAAGCCATTAACAGATTTCTCCTCGTTGATTGGAGCGCCTAACTTGATAATATCCAATACCGGCTGACAAGCATGGAGAAGAGCGACTGATATCTCTGGATTTTCATATGCATAGATGTCAACGCGTCTTCAACGAGCCGATGCGGCTTTTCTCGGCTCGATCGACGACAGCTTTGCAACAGGTGTGGACTACGCCGCAGGCAAGCAAAGAGAAAGGTCAAAGTCTTTGTCGGTCGGTTTGCTTCCTACCTTCTCCCACCATTAAACTCTTGCAGCAAAGCACCAAACCGAACCCTAATTACTTATCCATCCAAAGCTTCAACACTGATAACTGCCTGCTAAAACCGTATTCTACTCAAACTCTACCCAATATTTCACGCTTCGATTTCACACCCCCTCATTTGTTGCTCAGTCGGAGTCAGTGCCTGTTCAATTCTTGAGGACAATGATTTGATGATTGATCCCTCGTCAAATGGTCGCGCTTTGCCCAGTTCCAAAATATTTCGTCTACCTTCCCACCTGGTTTCATCGGCCGAACGAATGATCCCGGCTTCAATTTATCATTCAATAGACATTGTTCTGTTCCCCGAATTACCCCATGCTAGCGCCCTCAACGGCAACATGATTTGTTTCAAAATTTAGGACATCGACTCACTGAAACGAATGAGCCTACCCAGTCAACTCATCTAATGACTTGATCGGACACGATGCCCTTCATCTGAGTTCTGTTCACGGCCAGCTCAATACAGTTTGGGAAGTCTTGGGCATTTGGAGAGAAGTGCAGGCGCGTATTAGTTATATATTCCACTGGTATTGTCGTTGAGGCGAAATCTCGAGCCAGATCTACATCGCAATGCAGAACCGGAGAGTTGTGCTATTCGAGTTCAAGTTGCCGGAGCGAAGCGGAAGCATATCTTGTCATTAATCAAGAATTTAGATGTCCGGTGTTTCCATCCCGCGTCAGAGGGAAATGGTACCATTTGATTGATATTGAACAAGATTGCCGGCGACCTCACTAATTTCGAATGCTTTAGCTAGAGGAAATCTCGCGAGTGTTGAGGTTTCTGGTCAGAGATGCAAGATCTTTGGCCAATAAGGCTTCCGACGATTGAAATAAATCGAGCCCGAGTTCCTGGTTAAGGTGACGCTCGCGTTCTGCTTCTGTCAATTTCCGGCTCGTTATGTATCTGATAAGGTGGTTAAAATGATAGAATAAGCACGAAAGTGCGGAGGCAGTTGGAGGTTGCAAAATAAATTCTTCGCGCTCGGGACTTCGCCATTGCGAAGATGCTTGGTACCACATTTCCATGCCGTTGTTGAAGAAGCACAAGTTAGGTGCATCCGCTGGGTATGACTTGAGACAGATGAGCGGGAAGTCAATCATCGGGTTCGGGTTCGATACGACGATTTCATCAACAACTTGCTGGTCAGCAGCAGCAGCGAGGGCTTCGATGGTGTCGGGAGCGCGTCCATCATTAAATTTCAAAGCACGGGGCTTTGGAGGACAAGGATTCCTTGGATCACTCGCGTTGAAGTGCGTCTATTTAACCTCATAAGACTTTGGAATCAGCTAATAACATGTTAAACATTGGCTAAGCAATTGCCCGATTCTTCTCTTCCATCTGGGGAACATCATGCAAGTATAATATTTTGATCTCTGGAACAAGTTCTTGATCTTTTCTTCTCCGTGATGCAAGAGGGAATGTTAATGTTCAATAGGGTTCGTCGTAGAGGGAATTTTTGCCGCAAGCTCCGGAAAAAATGTTGCAGCAGTAGGGCGGCACTCTCACCGCGAAAACCAGCTTTTAGTCTGCGGATACGTTGATTTAAGGTCTCGCACAACTTGATCGAATCGTTCTGATGTCATAAATTTATGTTTCACGTGACCGCGGGGCGCGGCGACGCGAGTTTGCAACTTAGTTTGCTCGTTGCACTTCCTGGGTAAAGAGAAAGGAATGTTAGCTTCAATTAAGGCTCGTCTGCAGCTCCCCCGAGGCGTGGCGGCCCTCTTTTACAGCAGAATACAACTATTTCTCAGCCATTCCCACCGCAAATCCCACTAAATATGAAGCTACTTGGTGTTGCTTCAAGTAACTTTATGTAACTTGAAGTTGCTTAAAGCTGCTTAAATTTACTTTACTTGTACTTTTACTTTCAAAGTTTGCTTCACCAGCCAAACGTAACGTAACGTACATTTTGGCAGGCGAAGTAAGATTTGACAAGTTACTTTCGTAACCGTCTGAAACGGGGAGCCGAGGAGGAAATTGAGGACGTACCTGAGGCCAAACGCAAGAAGGACGATCAACCGAAGCCGCGACCAACGGCGCGGCCGCGACGCCTCGGTAGCGCAAAGCCCAGAGAATTTATACCTCGGGGTGTCAACTCGGAGTACTGGGATTAATTGCTTGTGTTATGCAGTAATAAACTTGAAGATGATTCAAATCGAGTGAGATTGGGATTGAAATTGACTGAATGTGCCAATGTATTCAAGTTCAACATTAAATAACAGCGGATGAAGATGATATGCAACCTCTCGCTCGTAGAATTTATTGCTATGTGTTCCCTTCATTGTGCATCGCATTGATCAAGAATAGATACTGATTCAATTTCATGATATCAATTCTAATTTAACTAAGTTCCTGCTCGCGCATTAGTGCTAATAGTAGTCTATAGTAGCCGAAGTTTGGGAGAGAGGGCCCTAAATTAAGCGGCACCACTTGTCTGGACCGCGTCAATCTCAAGTATTGGCGCGTCAACTCGAAATACGGCGCGTCAGTAGAGGCGCGCCGCGCGTCGATGTTACGCTATGGCCGCGTCAGCGACGCGTCAGTCAAACGTCTGCCGCGTCAATTTACCCACGCCCCCTTGTACTCTACATGAAATCGAACTCATTGACAACGGCAAGCGGAGCCGAACCTAAGTTTGATCTCCGGGGGTGTTAATCACAGGGATGAATGTTCAGCGATCCGTTGTGATTTCTGCCTGATAGTAACGCTGCACATCGGAGTGGATGATCTCGGCAGTACCGGTTCTGATGTGGGTGGTGGTTCAAAATTTGACATTGATTCATTCAATGTATCGAGCGCGGTGGAAACCTGAGGTATTTCTGCTCCGGTCCCGAGATTTTGACCCAACCAAAGAAAGAAAGAAAATTAATGCGCGAATTTCACTCGGCATTGTTGAAATGAGTAAGAATTACTTATTTTAAACCTGCGCTCCATTCGAGTACGATCATGACAGGGATTTTGAGTATGTGTTTCCTATGACTGCTAACATACATGTAGCATTCTAACCTGATAAAGAGCAATCGCTGTGGCGTTCGAAGTTCAACTCACCAAGGTTTGACTAATGCGGGGGTCCGAGATTCCGATGCCGAAGGAACCCGTAGGAAGAAAACTATAATAAAAGATTTGCCTCTCATGATAGCGCAGGGTACCTCTCTATAGTAAGGCAATCTGAATAGAATCACTGGAGCTAGCGAAGATTCTTACTGTGAGTTATAAAGCCCGACAACGCGGAAATTTTTAATCCTGACTGTGGTCTCGAAGACGCGCGTATAATGCCAGCACAAAATCGGGACGCCGAGTGCATCCGTGAGCCTCTGAGATTTTGGCATGAAACTAGCATATAATCTACGATGTTGTCGATTTTTGGTTCAATTTTGTACATATTTGGTCCGTCGATCAGTGATTTGGGCAATGCTGCTTAGCGACGGCGTGCACACAGCCGGTATCGAGCAATTCGAGTGTTCTTCCAGCGACTTGTACTGCGGAATACCTCGCGTACCTTTGTCGCTGGCGGGAGGCGCGATGATCTGCTTTTACTCGAGGTCCGCTGCTTTTGCCTTCCGATCGGCCAATCGGCATCGGTGCCGAATTTGATGGTGTTTGCCCTTCACGTGAGCCGTTGCTTGTTTTCCACCACCTTCACCGATTTTTGCCAGGATCTGGTTTCTGGCTCCGCTTGGGATGATAAAAACGTATATATGCAACGTCTTTCGACGCAGCATTCGTCTCCCATCAATATCACAGTCACCCGCCGCGACTTCTCATGGTCATAGCCACCGAGAAAACGGAACGTCGCCCGCCTTTGAAAAGAGGCAAAGCTTGCCTAAATTGCAGGTGCGTCGCTGGTGGTGCTTCACAGCCCTGCTTTGTTTGAGCTAAGGCTTTGATCTTTGCAGACATTTGAAAATTGCAAGTCATTTTGATTCTTTCGTCTTTCGCTCGAATCTGACTGGTGGGGGGTCCCAGAGATGTGACGGAGTCGTAGGTCATGCCCTCTCCAATCCTCACGAATCGAAGCTGACCTCGGACTACCACGATAGCATCCGATTTGTGGCCCTTGTATACGCATCCCCAAAGACGACGCATGTGAATTCAATGACTCGCAATCCCGCACTCAAGAGCTCGAGAGTCTCGTCTTTCGGCTTCAGTCGCGTCTCGATGAGCTACAAGGCGGATCCGACCCCTTTATTTATTCTAGCGGGTCTCAATACCGGGGACGAGCATCACCTTCGGCGAGAAGTTCTCCTTTCAGTGAACCCTCCTCCAATGACATTTCACCTACGCTTTCCGTCTTCGCGTCCACCTCCCAATCTTCACCCCGCATCCAACCCCTCGTCACTCCCGTCCCACGGTGAATATCCCGACAGGCCGGAGAAAGAGCCACCGCGATCGATGATAATTGCACTGTGCGTACTCTGTCTTAACCCTTGATCTCGAAAGATATACTCACCGCAATGGCATGGGTAGCTTGCAATACTTCCTCCCCCACGCCACGCAATTCGGCTTCTTCCTCCACCCAATCCGTTTCAAAGACTCCGTTCTCCTCCCCTTCCATCTGGGCGACGAACGACGGCCCTCCCCCGCGCTCATCTACGCCGCGTATCTCTGGGGCGCCCACCTCTCTCAATCCCCGCACATCCTCCCTTCCGCACCGTACTTCCTCAAACGCGCGCAGCGGCACATCACCGGTGAAATATCCCTATCCAACCCCACGCATCTCCTCCATACGATTCAAGCGCAGGTCCTCCTATCCACATACTTCCTACGGAATAATCAGTTTCTGGAAGCGGAGTTTCATCTGAACGGCGCGGCGACGCTCGCGCTCGGATACCAGCTACATAAGATTCGGTCTTCCCGCCCCACAAGCCCTCCTCCGCTCCTCGGCGTCCCGCTATTGCTCGGGGAAGAAGTGTATCCAGCGCCGCCGGCGGATGCCATCGAGGAAGGCGAACGGATACGGGCGTTCTGGACGCTGGTGTGCCTGCAAATTCATCTCATGTTCGCTGCCGGCGCCGCCAGCTCGTCGTCCGCGGCGGCGGCGTTTTGCTTGCTTGAATCTGTGGGTATGGGGATCGATACGCCGTGGCCGTTTGAGATCGAGGAATACGAGCACCAGAGCGGGATTGGAGGGCTGGGGCCGGGGTATCGGGGGCAGGAGACTGTTCGGCGGTTTTTGACTTCCATTGAGAATACGACGACATCCTCGTTGCAACAGACGAATCAGCCTCAGGTTCCGACGCTGCATGCGAAGGCGTCGGTTTTGTTGTATCGCGCGATGCGGCTGAGCGCGTCGTGGTCTCCCGGTACGTACGCTTTATTCTCTTTATTCTCTTCAAGCGGGCAACGCCCAGCTCATTGACGTATCAATTAATCCCATCCCACTCAGCTCTAAACGCACAAGAACGCTCAGCGTACCAAACATCCTACACCTGGCTCGACCGCCGCATCACGGCGTTCTGGCAGTCCCTCCCCCCCGTCTACGCGTTCTACGCCGACAGAGCTTCCGCACGCACACTGGCACTTACGCATGCGCTGACTGCGTGTGCGGCGATTCGGTTACACGATTCGCCTGGTGCGTGCGATCGGGAGGCGAGGGGGAAATGCGTGTTTGCGGCGAGGGGGGTGTTGGACGTGTTGGGGGATGCGAATGTATATGCGAGGGTGGGGGCGGGGGCTGCGATGCATCCGGTGGTGGGGGCGCTGTGTGGGGTGGCGTGTGGGGCGTTGATGGATGAGGTGGGGAGGGTGGGGGTGGGGGTGAGTGCGAGGGCGGGGAGGGAAGGGGAAGAGGAGATGATGAAGTTGGTTGGGGAGGTGAGGGCCGGAATGGTGACGATGGGGGTGTATGCTGCTGGGTGTCCGCTTGTTGGTGGGTTTTTTCTTTCTTTCTTTCTTTTGGTGTTGCGAGGACGGGAAGGCTGATGAGGTTTGACTCACGTAGAATATCAGCTGAGGAATTTGAGGCAGCGATTCGAGACGATGTAGCGGGGAAACGATTGTTCAATCTACTCTGTATTTTTGCTTTGATTGCTTCTGCGTTGGCAATTTCATCGCTTTCTTCCTGTTTGTGAATCAAGGTTGAGTAGATCATCAATTAGGATAATTTTAACCTCGACTCAGAGCGCAATTGTAACTTCCATACATTCGTACTATCCCTCCTTGTTTTCGCGTTGCTCTCCAATTGCTTCCTAATTTGATTCCAACCTCGACATCAGTTGTTTGCTCCGACCAAGGCTAATGGGGGGCTTAGACTTACTTCTTAATATATCTGAAATAGGCTTCACACCGCGGGAGCGCGAGAAAAAGGAGAAAAAGCCTATTGAAACCAAAAGGCGATGTGTCACGTGGTACTTTAGATGGCAACTGATGGCGGAGTTCGAATGCACCTTTGCTCTCCACACTCATACCGTTTCGTCGCTCGTTCCGCATCTTTAGGTCTGGCTCGTCCTTTTGCCGAAGTTCATCGCAGCTCTGATTCGAATGATATCCAGTTGACTTTGACTACTTTTGAACAATGAAGACTTGAACAAGACTCTTGAGTTTTGTATCGAAATCGAATCTCTGTACTAAAAATTTATCCCAAACGACATCTGTAACGAAGTAAGCATAAATGCCCTTCCACTCATCACTGATACATATTAATACATCATACACTAAGCCCAGCTCGCGACTATCGTGAATTTGGACGTTGAGCTCCTCGATCATACATCCCTCCATACAACTCCTCCCACTCCTCCGCCCCATAATCACGCTCCGGGATCTCCCAGATTTCACTTTGCGTCTCCCACTGCTCGCTCTGTACATCCCACACATCACTCCCCTCAACCTCCCACTCCTCCTCCGACCGTTCACTCCGATTATCGTTAACCGACTCCAAATCCAGGATCCGCTGGATGGCTTTGTGCTTCTTGGAGAGTTTTCCAACTTTGCCTTTAACACGCGCGTCAGCCAAGGGAATTTCTTGGAGAGAGGAGTTGAAAACGCACCTCGTTGTTTCGCCGGCCGCGCAATATCCATCAACGAAACCACCATCGGCTCGTTATACTCCCGTCGTTTCTCCTCATTGCCCGCCTCACCAGCGACTGGCTCCCAAATCGCCACCTCGGCACTTGGATCCGTCGGCGTCGACTCATCTCCGTCTATCTGCCGCCTACACACAAACGAATCCCCATTCCACTGCACCCCATCCATCCTCCCGAAATTTCGCCTCGTGCTACTGCCCACGGGTTTCTCGAACTTCTTCCCCTCCTCTTGATCTCTGGCCTTATCTGCGAGGATGGCTTCTTTGAAGGAAAGACCCTTGCTGGCTGCTTGTGCGCGGAATGCCTGCCGAGGTGGGGATCGAGGTTAGATACAGCAATTTCCGCGGGGAGGGATTGGGTAGATGAGATGAGATGAAATGAAGGAAGGAAGGGTGCTTGCCTTGCGCACGACTTGGGTGAATGTGGTGAGACGTCTGATCGAGTCATTTTATCAATGGGTGAGTGGTGTGCTCGACGTAGGTGGTGGCTTTGTGGGCTGACGCCAGGGCGGAAGGCTTTATATAGCCGCTCGGGTACGCGAGTCATTCTTCACAGCAGTCCGCCGTACCGACGTTCCGAACCATCGAGGTGATTCTTGTTGACTCACCCGCCCAATGCTGTGCCGGCATTTACATGCGGATTGGCCGAGCTAGGTGTGCCTGGTATCGGACGTGCCGCATACCCACAATACCGCGTGTGTATTTACTCACAAGCTTTCAATGTTGGAAAATATGTGGGCTCTGCGCTATCTTACACGCAAACCAAATTTCGGATCCTTGCTTTCCCAGTAACAACTCGGAACGAGAACTTGCAAATTTGATGTCGGGACTCGGCGTCTGTGATCCGCGTATCGTGTTGATAGCATCAGTGGCAGTATCGCGCTTGGTAATTGACCACCACGTCTGACGGTCTTGTGGGTTCGCTCAAGGTCTGGTGGCCTATGGCGACGCTAAGGTACCGGTTTATCAGGCTGTAACCTGTCACTGAACCGTCTCCAGTCCGTTCTCGTCGGCTCCTGCGTCCTCGGGATTGATGTCGATTCTTCAGAAATCAGCCTGAATCCGGCGGATACTTAGGCCAAAAACCACTGGGTAGCGGCCCACTCCCCGGCAAAACATCTAACCTTGCATGCGGGCCTGTCAGCTCAGTCTGTTCTAACTGAAACCATCGCCGCTCTCTGACGACTGGCCGTTACTTGACACCGAATCGCCGCCCCCAAAACAGCGATCAATTAATTCCTAGTCCGTCTCTCCGCGTTTCGATAACTGTAACTCCTTGCTTCCTCTTGGCACCTCCAATTCATCCATATTTCTGCCAAGACATTGAGCATTGCGTATAAAAGCCCGCCACGATCCCTCACGTTCATCATTCTAGCTCACTCTTTTTTTTTCTTTCGTTTTCTGTCTGTCGTTGAACGGCGCTCGGTTTTGGCGATCTTTCTTTCTTTCTTGTCCATCGTTCTTTCACTCTTTCGTTCCGCCATACCATGTTTTATTCTGTTTTATTCGTTCTTCCCTTTTTGTCTAGTATTCATGCTCTGAATGACTGGAGTGTGCGTTTTTCTCTTAGCTCTTCTTCTATATTGTTCGTTTGATCTGAAATATCATCAGGTTCCCTGCATCAACGCGAATGCTCTTATGGTGCATGGATATTCTGTCTATTTTTCTTCCCCGTTGACATGTCTTGCAGATCTTCGTCATCCGATAACCCCGAGACCGGTTCAGGAACACTCAAAATCGTACGTCTCACATTTTCGCTCTCCTTTCTTCTCCCCTCATATCAATCACCCGCTCCTCCAGTGGGGTTCCGACACGGCCATCACCGACATAACCAAAGCCGCCCCACTGGCAAATCCTCGGCTGCGACCCCAATGCCCTCTCCCAAGATATCCGCCTTGTATGCATGAACGACCCAGATGACCCCTCCTCCAACTGCGAGCATCTCTACAAAGATATCGGCGCTGTGAATAAGATTGTGCGGTTGCCCGAGAATGTGAGTGCCAAGCATTTCCTATTCTCCGTGTCATCGTTTCCGCTCTATTTCAGATGGCCGTCGCATGCGTGCTAACCAGATATCATAGTGTGGCGCCAGCGCCTTCGCGCGAATCTCCCGCTCCTGGGTCCCGGACGACCAATCCATCCCCGCCTCCGTCCGGCGCCGCCTCGTCCGTCGCGATGGGGTGCAACCCGTCGTCAAAGCTCTCGCGCTTGACACGGATTTCGATAAAGTTGAGTGGTCGAGGTGCGTCTCTTTTCTTCTCTTCCTCTTCTCTTCTCCTTTAAATTATCCTTTCTCCTTACTTCCCCACAAATTCAACTTGATTGATTGATTTTCTCCGAGTATATACCAAACGCGCGCGCGCGACACACCTTAGATTCGACACAGTGAGCGCAGATGCGACACATGTGTCGCGTTTGATTGAAGCGCGACACACTTCCTTAAATGGAAATGTGTCGCTTTTGAGTTTTGCCGCCAAGCCGCATCAATCTGCGGCTGACCAGCTGCGCAAACATGGCAAAACAATTCGACGACTTTTCCTCTCGCACCCCCACCTGCTCCCGAGCTCCCGCCCTTTTCCCGACGCGTTCAGCATCCCGAAGCGCCCGCGATGGTCTCGACGCGTTCTGATTGACAGCCTCCCAATGGGAACTGTCACGGCGTTTCAAAGCTCGGTATGTACCATGTACCGTCTCTCACGCGCAGGCTTCTTCTCACCACGTTGTCGCGCCGGCGCGTCCAGATCTTCCTCCCATCGTTCATCTCCGACAACCCTCGCCTGTTCATCAATGATACTTGGATAGACGGCTTTTCTTGCTCGTACCGAGTTTCCTGGCCCTAAAATCGCCCAACACGCATCAACTTCACCTCCACCACGCGTCAAACTCGAGCCCAGCGATCTCAGCGCGTTGATAACGCGTCAAATACCTTCCCCGAAGGTCGTGGACTCGGATACAACGAATGTCAAAACTCGGGATTCTTCAGCAAGGCAAGCGGGAGATCGTGGAAATTCTCTCTGATTCCGATTCGGAGACGGAGGATAATGGGGGTGCGGGTTTCCAGAGTACGTTCATGTTCTTTATTTTTCTATGACTCTGACGCCTCCAATTTAACCAGCGGTGTCTCTGAATTTTCAACGCCTTCCGAGATGGACATGTCGAGCGAAGATCCTCGTACAGGTGAGTGAGTGAGCAATATAGTGACTAGTCTCTATTGGGGCCAATTTTGAACTAGACTTTTCGCCCAGCTATTCCGACACCGTGACGGAATATAATTCCAGTACAGGTGTGTTGTAGTACGTTCTTTGTATCAACCCTACCGCACCACCATCGAACAACCAGTTTCCGCTCGACAGAACGGAGCCCTTTGCAGGCGGGAGCTCCTCCTCGCCTCAGTATCCCGCCTTTCACGCTTCACTACCCCACTCTTCGAAGCCCGTCGAAGAACCACCTGCTCCGGGTGCCGCGGCCGCGGCCGCGGCCGCAAAACCTGTATCTCGGAAACGTAAGAACAATATTGATGGCCTGGACCCTACGAATGTCCTCATCTCAACTCGGGAACGAAGAGTTCGACGGCGAACCGGTGAGCTTTTCAACTCTAGCGCTTATATTGCTCATTGTGCTTACATTATATTCAGATTAGGCCTCAAGCTTCTTACTTCATCTATTATGCTTGGGTAGCTTGACGAATACATGTAGCTTGAATATAAATCTCGAAATACGGACTCTATCCTACCATTTTTCACATCTACGCGTCTGAAACGACTTGAACGGATAAGTTCGGCGCTTGCCGGGAAATGCCGATCCTCGGCAAACATCTTACCAAACACTTCATTGATGTGTCGCATCTGAACGGGTGTGCCGTATCAGTGCCGCGGCGATGTGTCGAAGATGAGCGAAGTGTGCCGCATCTGATAAGGTGTGTCGCATCAATTCGGAGGGTGTCGCATCTCATCTGTCGCGTTTGGTCTATCCCGATTTTCTCCGACTTGAATCACAACAGAACCGGCAAAGTGAACTTCGCGATCAACGCCGCCAACATCCCCGGCTCGTCCACCGACTTCCGTATCCCGCCCTCCCGGCGCTGGGCTTCCCGCCGCGGCGAGCGCGAACACGAACGTGAACGTCGATTTGATATTCTCAAGCCGTTTAAGGATTTGGGTAAGACAATCGACAAGGGGATCTATAAAGCCAAGGAGGGATTGGGGAAGGCGGCGGACAAGGTTGGGCAGGTCATTGATGGTGCGTGCATGGATATCTTTTGTCGTACCTGAGGTGATGCTGATGTGTGGACGTCGTATGTAGGTGGACTCAAGAAGGTCGGTGAGATTGGGGACAAGGTAGAGGAGAAGGTTAAAGGTGGGTTTTATATATTTCTTCTGTTTCTCTTTCCTTCGCTCGTTTCATTCGTGGCTGATGCGAGAGTGTATTCAGACGCCGTCGACGATGTCAAAGGCAAATTCCTTCGTTGCTCGAATTCACTCCACTGGCCTAACTCACCCTCATTTCGTCAGCTGCGGGCAAGGTTGCCGGGACTGTCGTCAAAGGTACCTCCCTCCCTCTTCTTCGTCCTTCTTTTTCCTCGTCATTGACACCTTTCAGCCGTCGCAGAAAACTCCCTCGACTCCGATAACACCTTCACCATTCAACCCATCAACGAAAACAAGCACGCGGAGCTCTTCAACGATCGCATCGACTGTGCAGGCGTCTCCGCGTCCCTCCAGGTGGATCTGGATGGCACGGCCAACGCTCAAGCGAGCTTGAGGATCGTTACGGCGGGGACTATTGTTCCGTTCAATGTGAGTTGGCCCGCATTCTTTGATTTGATTTTCAGAGTGTGGGATATTGAGTTTGTTTTTGCAGGTCACCTCGTTCAAAGCGATCGCTGGGTTGAATGGTGAGATTGACGGGAAGTTGTCGTTGAATGCGGAGGTTACTGTGCGTGTTTTGTCTTGTCTATCTCTATACCCTATTATAAGTGAATCTAACGCTTTCGGCATAGGGACACGTCGATTCCGGAATGTCCGCCTTTTGGAGATCGGTATTCCAGGTGAGAGTCCATTGGTTTCGTATTCTTCGTTTCCGAGTTTCCTTCGACTTCACACGTGAAAACGAATAAATAACTTATTTTATGTTATTCAGGCTTCGATTTCAAGGGGATTTTGTCCGTTGGGCCTTCATTCACTCTCGATGGTCAAATCTCCGGTGACGTCGACATTATTATGGATGCCAGTCTTGGCATGAACCTCAAAGTGAACAACGCCCAGCTGACTTTCCCGAGAGATGAGAATAGCCAGCCGATTTCTAGTGCGTTCACTATCGGGGATACGCGTGCGTTTGGATTCATGAATCGAATTGGGATGCGCGATCGCTGATTTTTCTTTGGCATAGCTATCACGTTGAATGCGGATGCGGGTGTGTCAGCCACGGGCGTGGTATGTTAACTTGCGTTTTTTGATTCCAAGATACAGCCTTTATACTTATTGGATCACTTTCGTTTTGCTATTAGATCACAGCACATTTGATCCCTGGGATCAACCTCGGCGTCTCTGCCTTCTCGAAATCTCTCAAGGTTGATTTGACGGTGGATGCACATGCATCGCTGAAAATGAATCTCGATGCGTCGGTTTCCGCGACGAAGACGATTGGTGCCAGGCAGGAGGAGGGTGAAGGTGAGGAGCCCGAACAGCAGGACGCAGCTGTGGATGGGGAGGATGCTGCCTCCGTCGACGATGTGCCGGTGACTGAGGACGACACTGCGACCGACGACGCCCAAGATACCGAGGGTGATAC
Source organism: Favolaschia claudopus (assembly GCA_037176885.1). Classification (NCBI taxonomy): domain Eukaryota; kingdom Fungi; phylum Basidiomycota; class Agaricomycetes; order Agaricales; family Mycenaceae; genus Favolaschia; species Favolaschia claudopus. Next base: position 20,143 of record JAWWNJ010000226.1, read on the forward strand.
TGAAACTGTCGGAGCCGATGTCGTTGGAGATTCGGAGGGAGAAACGGCGGTAAAATCACATCCCAGTCCTGACGTTTCGTTTGAGATGCTCATCGACATCCCACTAACAGGCTGACACGACGGACGAAACCTCTAGCATTCCCGACCCCGCCGTCACTTCTCCACAAGCTGCATCAAGAGTAACCACGACGTTCGGTGGCTGCATCAATATCGATGGGGGGGTCACCGTCAACGTCGGTGCTCAGGGTGACTTCTTCGGTGCGGCTTGTTCAATTGTGCCTATCTAAAGCTGACTTGATCTATGTGTAAATGAAGGGCTCTTCCCCGGCGGCACACTAGCGACGCTGTTCAACAAGGACTTCAAGATTTTCACTGTATCTATCGTTTCTTCTTTTCATGATTACATGTTGCTGATCAGACGTCTTCAGAAATGTTTCGGTGACCAAGCGCCGGTGAGCGTCTTTCTTCTTCCTCGTCTGTCGTATTAGCAACTGATCATTCTTATTCGGCACAATAGACGTCTAAACGCACACTCCCAACAACCTCACTCGAGCACCGCGCGCTTACCTGCCCGCTCGGCGGGTCTGGAAAGAAACAATCTGTCACCAACAATACCGTCAAGTCGTCGGAGTGAGTGCTTGGCTGAATTCGTAGTGGACAAACGCTCACCCCATAGTCTGCCATAGCATCAAACTCTAAGCCGGGAGCAACTGCCAGGATTTTCTATTGAATTCTATACCCTTTTCTAAGTTTTCTTTTCCAACCGTATAAGTATTGTTCAAATGATCATTTGGGGTCAGCCCGATAATTAAGCTCAATTCCCACTATGTGTGCACCAAGGCCTTGCGGAAAGGAAAATCCGTTGATTTTTTTTCAACGTCACTTGAGTTTGTAAAAAGTTTGACCGTTGCGGCCGAAGCCGACCGAAGCCGACTAAGTTGTGACGCCTGTGACAATGCCGTCATCAGCTCACTTGGCTCTCACCTCGGTCCTTCATCTTGCTCGCCATTCCCCGGCTTCTCCCCATCGTAGCGCGCTCATGGAGTTCATCCTCAATCCCGAACATATAGTTGAAGATCCTCCGCTCAGTTTTGTCCGTACCAATGGCCTTGAATCCGACGACCAATCTGGGGAACCGGTGGCCAGCTCCGCTATTGCATCGCAAATAGCAGGCTTATATGCACCGAAAACTCTTGTGAATTTCGGTTGGAAGAAGGAGGAAAACGGAATAGAGACTCTTCCCACTCTGTCGCCGACTGTGCGCACCATCTCCGCCTAAGTCGTACCTGTCTGACCTGACTGGTAGATACAGAGCATTTTCGACGCCTCAAGAGTACATGTGGTCTCGATCGGTGAAGTCAATCAACAGCTGTCTTCTGTAAAACCCGGGTCGAGCGCCGAGATCCACGCTTTAACTGGTGAGTGTACGAAATTGTCTTATTCTTCCGATTTTTCAAAGCGTAGCAGTCCAACTCGATTATCAGGAGGAGGAAGAGTCAGAAGAGGATGAACGACTGTCAAAATTGGCCCAATGGCCATCCCCGCCCTCTCCTGATCACGGGTCAAGTGAGTGTCCAATCGTATCGACCTGAATCCGCTGAATCGACTGTTTCGCATTAGCTACCACGACGGGCCACCAAAGCTCCGGTGAGTGAACAGCGTTTGGCTTGTCATTCCATGTAGATAAACTTTTTGCAGTCATACCCGAGAAACGGAACTCTCCCGATCTCCCATCTGAAAATGGTAAAGCTTTCGTGCTTCTCCTTCGAGTCCTCGTCTCACCTCTGTGACTCAGAAGCAAAACCTTGGAAAAAACGGCGAATCCAGGGCGCCATTTTCAATGTTCCCTCGACGTCTCATCGCGCCAGGTACACCTTTCCCTTCGGCGTGCCTCTCCCCGCCATGCTTCAAGACGGTGACATCTACGAGTTCGAGGTTCCCGACTTTGATGCAGTAGACGATGAAGTCGAGGAGACACCGCCTCCTCCACCTCGTCCTCGCGTCGCTAAACCCAAAGCAGTTAAACCTCAGCTTACGACCGTACCAAAGTTCACCCCGTATCCCATCACATCCTCTCATTCTGCTCTCCCGACCTCGACGAACTCGCAACCTCCCACCGAACCACACGCCGCCGCGCAAATGTCCCAATTCAGTGTTAACATGACCCCAGAGACTAACTGGTTTCCCTATTTTTACGTCCCACCCGATCAACAACGAATGTACTCTGGGCAACAGTCATTAGACTTGACCGGGCGCATCGTTTCTGCTCCCTTGCCGGCTGCCCCTGTTGCGCCGACCTCCATCTATTATCAATGGACTTCCTCGGCCAACTCTGCGACAACGGTGCAGGGCTGGCGGCCGTCTACTGGCCCGCCTGCTAAGAAAGCGAAGGGGAAGACGCAGCCTAAACAAAATCCGCCGCAGCCGATTCCGATTCCGATTCTACCACCGACAGAGGAACAAGGGTATTATCGAGATCATACGTCCGCCGATAAAACTGTGGCGACGCCGGCGGGAGGATATTATCGCGAACGATCCAAAGTCGATAAACAACCTCGGAAGAAAACGTTCATCGCGAGCTCTTCCCACCTTCCCACTCCCATTGCTCCAATCGCAGTACCACAAATCCAGCTCGCCGCCAATGCTCGTTCTCACTCCCACGCCCAGTCATCATCCAAATCCCCTCGCCGTCCCTTAACCGCCTTCGGCGTCCCCATCCCTCCCTTCCTATTCGAAACCACCTCCGAACCGCAAGAATACCGCATCCCAGATTTCCTGCACTTTATCGCGGCGTACGAGCACCGCGGGGCGAGACATACGCGGACGAGGATCAATGATGCGTTTGGGGTGCGGTTGCCGGAGATGTTGATTGGGTATCAGGGGAATGAGATGGTGGAGGAGTTTGTGCTGCCTGCTGAGGTGTTGGAGGTGGGGGGCGACTCGGAAGAGGAGAAGGAGGAGGAAGATTAAGCGATTTTTTTTTGGTAGGCGGGTGAGTCGCCAAGTACACATTTATTACTTAACCTACGCTTTCTTAAGATGAATCGCTCTCTGTTTAAAGTCGTCACAAGCAGCACCGCTCTCCTTCTTCTCGACAATGTTTGACTGTAACGTCTTCACCGATCTCTCTCCCTTTCTCCAATCTGCGTCAACGCACACCGACTGCCTCATCTTCCCCGACGCATCGTCCGTTGGGGACGCAAAAAAGCTTTTGACGGTTTGTCCTACTGTTTCCTCGCAACGCTGCTAGGAATTCTCTGTATGTCATCGGGGCGGACTCGCTTGGGCCACTTGGCCGGCCTCAGGCTTACACTTCGGGACTTGTTCGTTAGAGTTGGTTTTCCACCGTTTTACGTTCGAGTTGGGCTTGCTTTTTAGCCCGCTACTGCAAGCTATTCAAAGCTCTTAAAATTCCAAGACGCAACTCTTGTTCGTGGTGCGATCTTCCCATTTTTCCCTCCGTCGTCATTCGACAAAGATTGCCTCCCATATCGCCGTAAAGTTCCTACGCTCTGCTACTTGATCTTCAATCTCAACAATTCCGAGGCTATAAGTCGATTCACTGATCCTGGATAACTGTCGTCCAAATTTGGACGACACAGCGCCTGGCTTTCAAGCATCCGAATGGTCACAGACCGACAATTACGAAGCGTTACATTGTCCTGGCAATTTCTGACAATCACTTTGAAGGTACGCAATCGCTGGCCATCGTCATCCCAGATTTGGGAATGCCACCGTCCAAAACCGTCCAAGCCAAAGCGCAGTCAACAATGTACAATGGCGCTGGGTGGGTGGCATCCGAGGTATAAAAGCCGGATCTATTTTCACTATTTCCTCACTTTTATTCCCTCCGTTTCCTTCTTTCTTCTCCCCTGTAATTCTTGTAACTACTGTATTGTGCGACGACCTCCATCTCTTCTTCCCTACCCCCGATTAACCATCACTTCAGAGTATGACAGAATACGCACCCTCACCTCGTCGTGTCGAGCAGTGTCTCCCGGGTAACAAGTCCAGTCAACGATGGAGCGGGTCTCAGGCGTCGCCTCAATCAGCCTCCAAGCATCGTTCGCGCTCCAACAAAGGCACCCCCAAGCCCCAGCGCGTTTCTTCGGTGCCTTTGGCCAACACGACCCCTCCCCGTGCGTTCTATGCCACCGGAGCGTACAACATCTCGCCGTCACCTTCCGACCTGCCACCGCCTTCCGCGTTCTTCACATCTCAAGGGACCCCAGCGCTGGCCTATCCTCCGTCTTTCCCGGGCACGCCGTTGCAGTTCCCCTCCCGCAACATCCCTGTTCCCCTCATGCAGCCCGTCCCCATGTTCGCCAAGGCGGTGCCGCCGACGTCTGCGTCAGCCACTTCGCGGTACGATTTCCCGGCTCCGCTGGCGAGAGCTCTGAGTGTGCAGCCCATTTTGCCGTACGACAACCACGCGCCAGAGGCTCATCCCACTGCTTCCCCTTCCCGTCCCCACAAGAAGCATCGTGCTTCGAACGCAGAGCCTGGGCATCACCGTTCGTCAAACCGGTTGGATGCTTTCCAGATGGCAGGCAATGGCGTCGAGGTGGCAAAGTCGGGTTCGAGTTCGCGTCGGGCGAGGGGTTAACATGCTCATGCGTGACTTGGTGAGTGTTCGTTTTCAGCCTTGTGTACCCCTTCCCCTCCCCAGCTTCCTTCCTTATTTCTTGCGTGCGATCTCTTTGCTTATCACGTTTGTAGCATCCGACCGGGAAACTGTCGTCGACATCTCTAGCTTCCCTATCCAATCAACATCCATCACTCAGGCCGATTCAACTCTGGCCATCCACACTCATTAACGCATCTATGACTCCTCATCTCGCGTTCTGGCTTGCTCCAGAACACATCCACACACTCTCTGTATCTCTCGTTCTCTCTCTGTGACCGCCTGTCTCAGCTGTCTCTCTCTTTTCCATATCTCTGTCTCCTAATCTATTTGTACTTGACGCTCACCTGCATCTGGCAGGTAGTAACTAAGTATATCGTATAGTATTTATGTGGCTACTATAGACCGTATCTATGCATTACCTAGATGGTTCTATGCTTCTATATCACTATATATTGAAAATTTCTTCTTTGAATTCGTGACCTGCACCTGCTTTTAAATTTGCTTGCTCGAAGAATCTGAGACCAAGGTAAGCGACAGGCTTGAATTTCTGGTGGCATGTTCCGTGCCGCATGTCCGTGCTTGTTGAAGTCGATTGGACCGCTCAAGATTTCGTTTGACCCAGTTATGATTCCAAAATTTAGAGAGAACTTTGAGCACCATGTATTCCACGGAGGTCGCATAGTGGTGGATCTGCAATCATACGGGAACTCAACTTCAAAAATCCAACCGTCTGAGAATTCGCCGCCGTTCGGCATGGAATTCGGCAAATAGTTGATTGCCGGGTGAGCGTCACATCTGTCGCGCTGTCACGTCAGCGCAGCTCTTGCTTTCTCCGGCCATGCGGCTTCCCTCAGCGGGCAACTGGGAGACCACTGGCTACAGGGTGCACGCCCTAACATATCGCGCCGCAGAGCTCCTGAAAAAAGCCCGCTACACCCTCTCTCGACACCCCCTCCCCCGACCCGTTGTCCTCTTTTTCCAGCTCCTTCTCTGGATCGCTCTCGCTTGCTGGCGGCTTTTCGTCCGCTTTGCGCATCCGATTATCTCAATCTCGGTCTTCTACCAAGTTTGGAAAGCCTGCCAGCAATTCTGGCTTTCCAAATTCAGCGGCGCTTGGGCACCCGCTTTCCCCGTCTCGCGGACGTATTTTGTCATCACGTTAGCGGCGATTCCGATATGGGGGGCTTGTATGGCTGCTCTTATGATGGCTTGGCCTATGCTGCTTTGGGTCTGGGGCTTCATTCGCGCCAGGTTGCCTCGCGGAGGCAAATACGAGCCGGTTGCCCTCGATTTAGAGGACCTCGAGTCTTCTGACGATGCGAGATCTGCTCGGCGGAGAAAAGGACGGCAGTCCTCGAGTTCTGCGCCATATAATCGCATCAAAATAGCGGGATACTGTGTGCTTTGTGCCGCATATCTATCTGCGGCACTATTTGGCGTTTATATGCTTCGCACCTACGAGCTCCCTATCGACCACCGCTTCAAGGAGCGTGTTGAGCTCGCCAATCGTGCACCCAAACCGGAGGGATATGGAAATGGAGGTGCGTTTTTACTCTCTATTTCTCGGTGAAAGCTCAAAGGGCCGTTGTAGAGAAAATTTACATTGCTGCAATGTTCTATAATAACGGCGGCGTACTCCCCTACTGGATTAAAGAAGTAACTAAATTGATCTACTACCTCGGTCCAGTAAGTGTCTTGTACCCTTAGAGCGCTCGGGATATCAAGTGTTCATGCAGGACAATGTGTTCGTCTCCGTCGTCGAGTCGAACAGCTGGGATAACACGGCAGCTCTTCTCGAAGAATTTGACAAGACACTCGAGAACATGGAAGTCAAGCGTCGAATTCTGACGCACGACTCGTCGATTCCTCGTCCTGAGTCTATGGCGACAGCTCCTCCACGTATCGAGTTCCTTTCCGCTGTGAGGAACCTCGTCATGGAGCCGCTAGTCAAAAATGGTGGCTACACGAGGGTCATATTCAGCAACGACGTGTTCATCGAGGCTGAGTCGATTGTCGAGCTGCTCGACACGAAGGGCGGGGATTTCGATATGGCGTGTGGACTTGATCTCGCTTATTGGGGGTGTGTTCTTATTCTTTCTTTTTTGAAAGCGCTCTTACTGAGGCCGGGAGCTAGGTTATACGACCAGTGGGTCATCCGCGACCGCCTTGGCCGCTTCGCATCCACCCTCTGGCCCTACTTCCTCGAAGATACCGGCTTCCGCGCCGTCATGGCCGACGAACCCGCTCCCGTGTTCGCCTGCTGGAACGGCATCATCGCCGTCCGCGCTGACCCCTTTCTCCCTATCTCCCTCCGCACGGGCAAACAACTCTCCACCTCCCCGCTCTCACGTCCACTCATCCCTACGCACCCTTCATACAACCTTTACCCAAATACTACGACCCCAGCGGAAACGCCCCCGCTGCGCTTCCGCGCGTCCGGCCCCGGCGAATGCTTCTCCTCCGAATCGTTCCTGCTTCCGTACGATTTGAGGCGGCAGTTTGACATGCAGAACATATACGTGAATCCGCGGGTGATCAATTCGTATGCTTGGGAATGGTATGTTTGGTTTAAGTATGTGACAAGGCATTGGGCGGTGAAGTGGTGGATTGAGAGGGTGGAGAATGGAAATGGGGTGCATCTTGCGAAGATGATATTGGGGGATCCGGCGAGGGTGTGGCAGTATGATGGGGCGGAGTGTCATCCGGTGAGTTGAATCCATCCATGTTGTTTTATGCTTCGACTAGGTGGGCTGATGCTTTGTAATGAACAGTGGTGATTTAATCGGGTCGATGAATGTGATGTCGGTATCTACTTGGACTTGATTAACTGGGATACGGGTGTGGTTGTTCTTAGAGCTTTGTCAAGCGGTGACGCGTACGACTTCTGATCTTTTAATATCATTAATATTCAAGAGAGTAGGGAACCTTAAAACGATATCCGATTCAGATTGCCTACGCCTTATATCTGAATCCACCGACGACGACGACCTGTCGCTCGCGTTTTCTGTAGGATCACGCCATGGAATGTGATTCTTTCGTTCGTCGCTGCGAATGTTCCGTTTGTCCTGTTTATCCCTCAGACCCTCAGCAAAATCCGACTGACATGTGACCGCGTTCAAACTCCGCAATCCAGATCACGGGCACGGGCGGTGCTGCTTACTCTTCTCCCTCGCGCGACGCGATCATCATTCCTCGTTGCCTCCTCTCCGCCCGCCATCTCAGCTGCGGATTGCTCATCTTGACCCGTGCTACGAACTTATATGACTTGGATTAGGCCTCTCTGAGGCGGGTGGCTGAACCCGTGAGGCGGAACAAATGATCCGTGATTCGCCTGATTTCCGCCCCGGCGCATATTCGTCCCACGCTTCGAAAAAATCACAACTTTTGGGGGGGCGTAAATTTTCACATAATTCATGCAGATATATCAACTTTGGCATCTAAGACACAGGTCTATTATTTTCTCCAGAGCAAGGAATATGGGTCCGCCAAACCCAAACCATTAGCGGCTTTGAGCTGTGACCAGTTGTGACATGAGTGACGATGGACTTGCTCTTGACATCCACGCACCTTAATTCCTGGTCCATGACTCTCGCGAGCTCGTTCTCATTGACGGCTTTCTCTCGGCACGCAAGCTATGATTCTCACAACCACTGCTAGAGAATAGCCTTTAAAATGAACATATATGGCGCTCAAGTGCACATGGCGACTCACAAATACGATATCAAGACCTCCGAGGCTGGACGGGAAGGACTGAAATCGCCAATATGGGCGTTGGAAGGCACGGGAGGTAGGGTGGGATGTAGGGGATACTTATGTCTTGAACATGTGAGTTATAATACCGGCACTTGCTTGCGGAAAGACTTTTCAGATCGTAATAAATTAATATCGAGCACAATATAACCCACGTTTGACATACCTTCGACCCCCCTACAACATTATCGCATCTGTTTCTTGAAGGGGAATATCGCCTCTAGTCAGCAAATGCACCTGTCCTTCCGGAACGACGTCGTAGAACCATGACAGGCGCTCGTGTGAGTATGCCTTGGTTTTTTCTGCCTTCATCTCGGCGCGGCGGAGCTCGTTACGCAGCTCCTGCGATATATGATTTTGAATGCGATCCAATCGGAAAGGTCGCAGAATAGCGAGCCCTTTCAGCGATCGTACCCGCGATAGCATGACATAGGCACTTTGAATCGAAGGACAACTCGCAAGGTCGATACAACATACATCCAGGGAGCGGCCCTGGGCGTTGTGGGACGTGAACGCGAATGCAGGAATGAGCGGGAGCTGGGAACGACTAGCGCTGTAGGACTTGTCAGAGTTGGGGAGTCGGAAGTAGATTGTGCGCGTGAATGGTTTGAGAAGGACCCGATGAGGATTGGGTGAGTTTGGATCGCTGTTGCTGTACGCCCTGAAGTCCACTTCAGCAGAGATGGCGTAGCGTCGTCCTTCTTTTTCCTCGTATTTAATCGATACAAGGATTCCCGGGCTTCCATTCGAAATTCCCAACTCGGTCGCCAGGTTTTCAGTGCAGAACACTGTCATCCCGGGGATGTATGGGACCTAAAAGAACAATGTGAGTAGAGAAAGGTGAGGGCAGGAAGTTGTACCTTGCCGCCAAGGTCATTGGCCTCCTTCACGGGCACAGACCAAGCCGCTTCAGCGGCGAGGCCGGTGAGCTGATGTCGCTTCCGCCCCCGATTACGTGTGTCCATCGAATGATAAACCCAGCACTCCTGGCCGGTGGCCGTTGCAAATGCCGCAGCCATATTATCGTTGTGAATATCTCGCGCTGCATTTGTATACACAATGAGAGGACACGCAAATTCCGGATTTTCAATCCATCTTCGGATGTCGGTGAGCGATCTGGTTTCATCGCTACATTCCACGCTCGATAACACATATTTGTCTAGGACAGCTTTGTCTTCAACGGAACACGTTCCTTTTCTCAATCTCTTGAGAATAGTGATCAGCAAAGGGTCGCCTTTTTGACGCATTATCTCGTCGAGTACAACAACATGTTCGATTTGCTGCCAAACTTGAATTCCCTTAACATCTTGTCGAACGCTTTCATGCAAGTCATTCAAATTTGAATTCTGGTGGCATTGAACAAACTCGTGCTTAAACAGTGAAGTACCACTTGGCGGTGGCAGTTGGCACGGGTCTCCGCAGACTGCCCAGTTCAGTCCTCCGCATATTCTATCCGTTATTCCCTTTGCCATGCAGAGATACTCTGACAGCCTCGCAATGTCCTGTGCACTCAGGAAATAAATCTCGTCCAAAATTAAGGTGTCGAGAGGTGAGATACGCTCCTCCATGTTCTTTCGCACTCCTGGCATTGACTTCATTTTATTCGGTGGGACTCGTAAGCACGCCTCGGAATGTATTGTACATCCGCCAATATCGCTTGCGACTACCCCAGTCGGTGCTGTTAGCCGTAAACATTCTGACCGCCCCATGATCTCATAAAATTCCTTCCAAGCTTGGAAAATGACCGATTTACCAGTACCTCCAGGTCCTGTACAAAGCAAAGAAAGTGGGGGTTCCTTTTTACCAGTGTGAAACTCAAACCCTATTTTGTCGGCTAGAAGAAGAAAGGCGCGGGTTTGTTCGTCGTTGAGTGTATGTTTGATAATCAGAGCAAGACATAGTTGTTGGTAAGGAAGGAGCGATGACCACGACGAGGAGGGTGTGTCCCGCCGATCAAATCTCTCGTATCGTCGACGTGCCTGTTCAGCCTCTTGTTTTAGCGTGGTGCATAGTGCCGTCGGTATATGTTCTGACGGCCGGGATACTCGTGGCGAGTTCTGTTTACTCTCTTCCGCTGCTCTCAGTCTCTTCTTGATCAACAAATCTTTTTCCTTCAGTAGGTTCTTTGCTGCTATGCCTGCTGCAACTATGTCATCCTCGTCGCCAAGTATCGAGGTTGATTGAAATCTTGTGCGTATTTCATTACTTGGATTCTGAAGCACAGAATAAAAACCTGCCTCCTTTGCTTCAAGTACAATCTGCCTCGCATCTCGTGTAGCCCTCGTATCTTTTGGTAAGATTGCACATTCAGCGTCATTGTCCTCGATATTGGTTTGCATTGCATTTTCCCACACAGGATCGTACGGTTCGTCCACGGTGTCTGAATCAATACCCGCGTCTTTGGCTACTCGTTTTAACTCCGCAAGTCGTTTACTCCTTTTCAAGCTGTAGTCAAACTTTGCATCCTTTGTGAGATACAACAGTTGCATATTGTTCACGATTCCGACGTGTTCGGCAGACAGTGATGCTCGAAGATCGGTGAGCGCATGTAACCACGACATTTCTTGATCTTTGAGAGGGGAAGTTTTAATTTTTGACCATGGTTTGAACAATGCTAACATTACCACCGCGTACTTGAGCTCATCGCATTCTCGGTCACTCCTTGGTATTCTATATCCCTTCAAAACAGGCACCACTGGGGTCTTCAATCTCTTCAAACAATGTGTGGCGTGTTGCGGATGTCCCAAATTGAAATTCAGGTAGGTGTTACGCTGAGTTTTAGATTTGGGCTTCTTTTCCTTGACATAGTTCCTCAAAATGTCCCACATACACACAGAATCAAGCTCAGGGGGTCTAAAGAACACGTCCTCGAACAGTCGTGAATATTTTTTCTCCTGAACCGTGCCTTCAACGTCAATGTCTTCGGCTTCAGGTGACAGATTATCTGTGGTAAGCAAAAGTAATCCGTCATCTTCGTCTTCGGGAATGGATAGAGGAGTAGGATCATTCTCAAGAACTTCATCATGTTCGTTTAGGATACTCTGCTCATCGCGCTCAGCTGTACTGTCTTCACTGTGTTCCGCACCAATGGGAGCTTGGGGCTCTGTAGGTTCTACCCTTGCAGCTGCTTCTGCAACGAAAATTTCCCTAGCAATGTCTCGCAGCATTGACGACCACCAATATTCCTCAAATTCATCCGAAGTGTAATTGTTTTTACGGCCAAGTAACAGACTTGCCGTTTGCTGTCCTGTCAATTCCCTCTTCCCAACCAAGGTATTTGTCGTCTTCACCATCATTCGCCGAGTCATCTCCAAGCTATCGACCTGACCATCTAAATCCTCAGGCGGTTTATCTTGCAAAGCCTTGATAGATGCGCACAGGGCCGAAAATACAACCGAAGTGTCTAATTGCAGTTTTACGGTATAGTTGCACATATATTCAACCATTGCCATTGCGACAGAACCAGATGCTGTTTGTTTAAGATCAGTGTTACACCCGAGACAAAGTGTGGCGGTTGGATTGTGGCCATTAAGATTTCCGGTCTCGCACCGAATTACCAGGTCTCCATCCTCGTCAAAGTGAGTTTCCTTGACACATGGTCTGGGAAGTTGAAACCGACAATCACTGTCCGGGTCAATTAGAGATTGAATACGACGCGGTATGTGCTTGAAACATGTCGCATTGTGCTCATGTACTAACCCTGTGTTCTCGCAGAGATTCCTGTGGTGTTGGTCGCGTTTCTCAGCATAGTCCGGTGAATCAGGATCCAGGGGACGGCTCAGAACTGGGAGCTGTTTAGGTGCGCCCTCAACTGCGACATACGGAATTGTATCCTTAGGAAAACTCTGGCATATCAAATCGTCATACCATCTTGCAAGTTTCTCTTTGAACTCAGGATCTGCATTCATGCGATCCTTCATATCTATGGGCGAGGCCGCCGCACCCCGGATCCACAAGAGAATATGCAAATGGAGCGATCCTCGGACTTGTGCTTCAACAACAGCGTACCACCCTTGAACCTCCCCCAAGATTCCGACTTTTGAATCTCGTTTTGTACCCAGAATGATCTCTAAGAATTTAGTGATCATTAAATGGAAAAATTCCGCACCGGCAACCGGATTTTCAGCCAATGTCCTAGCGCGAATACCCGATTCTTTGTTTTCGTCACCAATAGCATGAAAAATAGCGTCCAGGTTCACCTCACGACCTGCCAAAACTTGTGCGATTGGGTTGTGAGAGTCCGCAGGGTTTACTGTCCCAAAAACATGGGGTAAGCCGTCGCATATGACTTTTCCGTGCAGTTGCTGCTTCATATCATTCACATCTCCCACTGAGCCGGGGATATGGTCAGATACATAGCTTACATATTTCATGACCTGTGCGGCAGCTTTTTCGCCAGAAGTTTCCGGCCTAGCAAATGGATTTGTCTCGAGCTTAGCTTGATAAGACTCCATTGAGGCAGCATCAATTTTTTGGATCAAATCACGAACAACGGGGAACCAAGACCTATTTGTTGCAAGCCGAGCTTTGAAGGAGGACTTCCGCCGCTGAATGATATTGCTCATCACAAAAATAAACGACTTGTGCAACTGGAATCGTCGGTCTGTGAGCGATAAAAGGTGCTGTACATGGGGCAAAGTGTCCACTTGATGAAAGGGAATGTCTTGTGAAATACGAACATTATTGTTATCGACCATACCAACACCGTAAGGGAAGAGAGTCGGCCATAGCCACCCAAACACGCGGGGATTTTTCGATGTGGACAGGGGCGTACTCCCCGAAGGAAACTTCACAAAACCGGTTTCGTTCTGTTTAAGCTTACGAAGTGCATCCAACTTTCGCTGTTTGTATGTGGAGTCCATGTTATCAACATCGACAAGGGAAGTAGAGGTTAGCTCAAACGTACTTGAGTTCTCAAACAATTCGGCATTTGCTTGATCAGAATAAGATGTGTACGAGGCCCCCTGGTTGCTTGCCGAATTGGTGCGTAAAAAATCTGCCACAGCAAACGGACAGTCATATATGGGATAGTCCTCTGAATTTTCTATGACTGCATCCTTATCAAGATCAGCATAAAGAGGATTGTGTTCGATGAGCCAAAACAAGGCGGTTCTTACCTTTTCACGCCGAATCAAGAGAGGGGTCTTTCTCAACATGTCATGAGTAATCTCAGCGTCAGCGGAAGCAACAAGGATAACACAAATCTCGTCATGCAATACTGAAAGTGGAACGGGCATAGATGCAACAAAAGACGAGGTATCTTGCGGCAATATACATACATTCCCTCTGGCAGCAAATTGACCAGAAGGACCAAGTGCAAGTTTGTACATGCATTTGGTAGCCCGAGCTCGTGCAATGCATTGCTCCTCCAAAAAGGTTAAATCTTTGAGCTCGTCGGGAACCGTACCAATCCAAAGTCCATTAGCATAGCTGCGAACAGGGATAGATTGGAAAGAATTCTTACTCACAGCGGTATTGCAAAGATGACAAAGTACGTATGCATCGTTGATGAGAGATAGTGGGTTGAAGGACTGAATACACGGCTGTCGTGATCGTTCTTGGAGTTCGACGATAGCGTTCTCAAGAACAGAAATGTCAAGCTCGGCTGTTGCCCTGACTCTACATGCCGCAGAAACCTCGTACTTTCCGCAGAAAGAACACTCGTACCGTTTCAGTGCACTATTGTTCGTTGATTGACGAAACTCTCGCACAATTTGGTCTTTCTCATCCTGAGACAGAAAAACGGGAAAACCTGAGGTTGCCTCTGAGCTGGATTGTTCGGGCGGAGAGGGACGTATACGCTTACGAGGGCGCTCATATAGGGAAAGTGACTTCCGTTTCTTCGACTCAGTGCACAAATTTAGATCGATTCTAGCCTTTTGTACCTCTGCGAGCGAAAGAGAATTCGACTCTATGCCAGCTAGACGGGCCTCCGATTTTAGAATCAGGCATACTGGAGTACAGTGGTGCTCGTTGAATTCTTGTCTCAACACTGCGGCTGGTTTATTTTTCCCATCAGCCGATCGTCTAGACATGTTCTCGTGGCGTGTTACCATTACTCTCAATGCAGAAACATTCAACTTGAGCTCACAGATTAAAATCCGGACGATGTTGCACTTAGTCTGAACAGAAAGGGAGGCAAAATCATCATCAATGGCTCGCTCAACAGACGGTGCTAAAGAAGAAAGATGTGCATTTGGAACTGAAAGGAGAGGTAGAGCAACTGTATCGTTTGTGTACTGCACAAAGGGCCAAACTTCGCTATGAGATTCGCTATTGGACCCAGACGCGAACGTCCGGGGCGGGCCCGACGCGAACGCCGAACCCTCGCTATTAAACCCAGATGCGAACATCCGAGGCGGGCCCGACGCGAACGCCGAGCCCTCGCTATTGAACCCAGACGCGAACGTCCGGGGCGGGCCCGACGCGAACGCCGAACCCTCGCTATTGAACCCAGACGCGAACGTCCGGGGCGGGCCCGACGCGAACGCCGAACCCTCGCTATTGAACTCAGATGCGAACATCCGAGGCGGGCCCGACGCGAACGTCGAGCCCTCGCTATTGGCTCCATTGGTAGACCTATTAGCCACGGATGGCGGAGGCAAACCCGAAGCAGCTACACAGAGGAAGATATTAGGATGATACTACTTCGAAACGGCTACGACGCACCTATGGATGAAATGGGTCGCAAACCCAAACTTGCCCAGTGGAGCTGGGGGCATTTATCCTGGAGGAGGCGGACCCAGTCCGAGCCAAGAACAAGGTCCGAAGGTAGTGAAGCCGCGACAGGAACAGAATGCAGCGACACAGATACGCGGCCCTCTTCACAATCGACCACCAGAGGACCGGAGATTTTTGAATGACGAGTAGACAGACCAGCGTTGATGACCCAGTCCAGAGAGACACAAGAAGTAGTCGACGTGGTGTCAAGACTGACTGAAACAGTGAGAGCGCAGAATGTAGCAGAAGGGAACATGAAGGGACGAAGGCAAGGGGAGAAAAAAATCGACGGATGGGATCAGACTTGATGGTGATCGCCGGAACGCGAACCGTAACGGACAAAGCAATAATGACAAGCGCCCGAGTGGAAAGAAAGCCTGAAAAGAGGGAGAAACGAGAGTTTTCAGATCTCACAGAAAGAAGAAAACTGCATTCGTGAATCAGAGTTCACCACGAGTAACATTGGACCCGATGGTATCTATTGGAAGACTCATTCGACGAGATTTTGTAGATGACAGATTAGAAATGACTAAATGCTATTTGCACTTGTAGTGGATTTTGGGCCAGAACCCATCTTCTCCCATGCGTAAATAGCTAAACCTAAAGGTTCAGCCAATAAATCCGCAAAGTTTGATAACCTTCAGTAACTAAATCGAAAAGACACCAATGCCCGGTAAGCAATCTGAAGCCTGTCCGGCGTCCGCCCACCATCTCAAGTGCTTCATCTCTCTAGCATCTGACATCGCCATCTTCGCCTCTGGCTGCTTCTGGGGCACGGAACACATCTTCGTCAAACACTTCCCTCCAGAAAAAGGCGTGCTCGCCACACGCGTCGGATACACCGGCGGCTCTGCCGACTCTGTCAAACCGGACTACCACTCAGTATGCAGCGGCGCGACGCAGCACGCCGAGGCGGTGCGCATCGAGTTCGATCCCAAGGTCGTGGGGTATGCGGATTTGGTGGAATTCTTCTATCGGACGCATGACCCCACGACGCTCAATCGGCAGGGTGGGGATCGGGGAACTCGTTAGTATTCACTCCTTGACACTCTTGGCGGACTTCGCTGATATTTGGTTTGTGATGTACCTACATAGAATACCGCAGTGCCATTTTTACGACGACGCCGGAGCAAACTGAGATTGCGAAGCGCGTTACGGAGGAGGTGCAGGAAAAGCATTTTACTCCGAAGGTGAGTTGAAGAATGCTACACATTGATGTCTTGTTCGGCATTGGCAATCTCTTATCGATATATGATTCAGGGCGCCAAAATTGTCACCACGATCGACGCTGCAGGGCCTTGGTGGGACGCCGAAACGTACCACCAGATGTATCTCTTCAAGAACCCGAATGGATACCAGTGCCCGACTCATCGTCTGCATTGGTGAATGATTGGACAGGGCGATGAGGCAATAATGAGCGATACAATGGATTTAGGCTGCTCGCTTCGTCTTGCTAGATTCTGCTTTCTTAGAATTTTTCGTGGAGAATTTAATTCCTCTTTTACTTCCGAATTTTGGGAGTCAAAACAATGTCTCGACTCCCGCAGTGTTGAGAGCGGTAAGGGTCTGACAACTTTTGCTCCCAGCGATTCTCCAGCCGCACAAAGAAGTAACATTGAAATCCGGTTGATACAAGTCGGGTATGGGGTATAGCAGATACAATTACACGTTCAATAGTCCACCTAAAAGTACACCATTTGCCACAGATACAGTACATGTCCTTTGCTTGTCAGGGTATCAATGAACCATGCGAATAAATAAACCAACTGAAAGACTCAGTCTCTCAAAAAATCATCACACAGCGGCTGGTGAAATATCTCCCGGAAACAACGCCTCAAACGCAGCAGAAATGAGGCCAACCAGTCTAGACGTCTTCGCCAGCGGCCCGTTCAGTAGGAGTCCCAGCCCCCGTTCCTTCTCGATAATGACATGATCATTTGCGTAGTACGCGCCGGAATATCTTGCTTCCTGATCTACGCCAAGGATAGCAAAATAACTCTCCGGAACCTCCCTGCGCACGATATGCACGAGGAAATCAATTACTCCGGCGTCGAGAAGGGCGGCGCGGTTGCTCGGGCTCCATGCGACGGCTTTGATGAGATGTAAGAAGAAAAGGAGGCGGTAGCGCGTGCGGAGGGTGTCTTCCGAGGATGGGGTGGAGAAAGGTGCGGGGGAAGAGCTGAATTCGAACATCATTTGAGCGAAGCACTTGATGGAGGAGATGGAACGCACCTGTGATTCACCATGTGTTGAAACATGTTGTCGAAGAGCGCAACCTTCTCCTCATATTGGCTGCGAACGAGAAACACTCGAAATGATTGGTCAAATTCAACACTGAATGCCAACGAGTGAATGAGAGCCTCAGCCGTGACTTCTGGGATTGGTGGGAGGGCGGCAACTCGGGGACTTGCAACAAATCAGAACGTGTGTATGTTTCAATCAGTCCAATAGAACTCACAGATCAAGCACTAAGTAAAGATTTGATTCGTCATCTGGAATATCTTGCTCGGAAGTCAAGAGCAGAGTTCTTTCGCGGGACGTTAAAGGAACGATCTCGGCGGACGCCCTGACGCGAGGCATCACCCAAGTTGAGCAGATAGGATGATTTTGGACCACGGAACGAAGCTCGGGATATGCGAGGATGTCATGTAGAACCGCATTGCTGACACTAAGCAAGCGTTTGCGATCGGGCGATGCGCCGGGGGAGACCACGGCTGAGAGAATGACCGTCGTATTCAAATTGTTCAAGGAGCGAACCAGCATCAGAACGTCGAGCAGGCCAACATCGAGAACTGCACGGCAAACAGAGGCTTTGGTGCGGATGAGCTTTGAGATGAAGAGAAGGAGGGGACAAAGTGAGACGTCGTCAGATTTGAAGCGCGAGGAGTAGGCGCTAAGGAGAGGCGAGGACAAGACTTTGCTGAGACATGGATTCCTGTAGAATATGACTCAGGATTGGCATAACCTCGAGTATGAGCCTTTCTACATACCACAACGGCGCGAGTTGGATAAGAATTTCCGCGACAAAAAGACGGAGTTCAAGTCTATCCCACCGAGAGAGGGCTCGGACAAGGTATTGTGTTTCACCCATGCCTATCTGTCCGAGGAGCAGTCGAAGAGCGCGCCGATTGATATGTTCGCGATATAGACCTTGTCTTATTATTTATTCATCACCACCAGTTTCAAGATCCGTAACACGGATTTGCCACGTACCTCGAAAATTCAAGTGCGTCCGCGTACATCTCCTCCGCATGCTTCATACAAACAGCTTTCTCGTCCGGTAGCGGGAAATAATGTGCGATAACGGATAGCTGGCGCGTCATGACGAGTCGGTCGATACCCCGTATCGTGACTCGCCCAAGCGCCTTGATGGCTTTCCCGCTCAAAGCGCCAGGTCCTGGGACGGTACTGGACGACGATCCTGAACTCGTCTCATACGTATTCGCTCTGGAAGGCGCGGAGAAGACACTCGACGCGGGTGAGCTTGAAAGCACCCGGTCAACGGTGGGCATGGAGTAAGTGGACGAGAACAAAGGCGGAGGCGGAGAGCTGGTGGGTCATTAGAGTCCCGGGGCTGTGAGTCGACCAGCATGGCTTTTGTCAGAATCAGAACGCTCGTCCGGCTAATAGAAATCAGAATACAGCTGTTGAGCGCCGGTGATGACGGCGCAGTGTCTTCCTTCTGATGGGCGGAAATTCGGAAAGTCGGATGATGCAGGTTGAAGCCAAGTGAGCTGCTTCACCTCATATGAAACCCCAGGCGTTGCTTCGTGGCCAAGAAAGCCGATTTCATCGAGTCTAAAAATTGGAAAATCTCGATTCTCCAGCAATGCTCCACAGGACCGAGGGATTGTGCCACTGGGACAGAAAGAGGTGAGTAGGGATAGTTCAATAGCTTGATTTATGTGACTCATCACATGAGTTGGTGTTTTGTGGATTTTGAGCGAAACGCGAGCAGGAGACGACGTCACGAGGAGGAAGAAGACAAGATGCAGAAAAACATGGAGATCAATGATCCCACATCAATATATCATGATCGGCAATACGTGGATTTCCCTCTTGCTTCCAACTTCCATCTGTGCATGCACAGACGGCAAAATACTGAAACCTGGAACCATTCTGTGGTCGCCTATAATTGCAAACATGCGCCTAAATCCCGAGGCCATGGGCCGACATAATCATAACTAAGTACGTGGAACATTCTCCGTGGTCCGGCCATGAGCAGGATATGAAGCTTCCACCAACGCACCCGTCAGGTATCAGCGAAGCTGACAATCTCCCAAGGCTGCCTCCATAGTGGTGGGTGGATCTTCTATGTCATTGTCTGTTCTGATCATTGACAAAATGTCGCGATTTCTTTTCCTTCTCATGAATTCACCCCGGCACCGCATCAAACCTCCTCACTTCACCTTCCTCCTCAAAATCAATGCAGAGGATATCTGACACTGCAACCTACTGCAACGTGCATGTAGGCGCTGTCATCGATCCCTCGGATCTGTCATCCTGCGATATTCCGTCCCAGCCAGTGGGAATACGTCCCCACATCGGGAAATCCCTTAACGGAGAAAATCGACGAAGAGCGCCTCGTTTACTTCTCGGCTCAGCTGCATCAACACAGAAGATGGGCTAGGATTTCCGAAAAGTCTTTGTAGACAAAGAATTTGGCTTTTGTCGAACAAGAACAGGAGAATATACCGCGAAACTTTGAACGACCCTCTCGTCTGTACTCCATTCACGATGGCAGACTTCTTCTAGCGAGCATCGCAAAATTTTCTCTGATCCACCGACAACCCTGGCGCTGAGGCAACGTGCTTCCCTCCGGTCAAGGAACAAAGCAACGCACGCAACAGCAGCACCGCACTTTGTTCACTTCACTTAACGCCACAATCAAAGAAGCCGTCTCCTAAACGGGGTATCTCTGCTACAGTGCCAAGCACGCGGATTGTGCGTTTACATCTCGGAGGAACCAGATAAAACCACGGAATTCGACGAACATTTTCCCACCAGATAAACACACATCGTGTGAGCCAAAAGAGGGCACCTTTGTTCAATTCATTCGGTTCTGCTGCTTCCGATCGAGCATCCAGCCGATTAAGTTTGCGGGGAAATCTCCGCCTTGCCAAGAGGAACATCTCCGCCGATTTCACGGTCCAAGGAGATTGCGATAATCAAATCGGTCCAGATTTGGTTTTGGAGGCGCTGATTTGGACCTGTTGGACCGTGAAGGAAACACGATGTTGAGGAGAAATTCAAAATTATATCTGAATGTCTCAATTATCACAACCTGTATGAAAAACATGTTTTATGATTAATGAATGGCACGAGCAGGGGGCCAATTGACCGCTCGAAAGTCGACTGCTTTTAGTGCAGTCGACTCGGTAAATAGACATAAGCACCAAATGGCGCATCAAAGAGTGTGAGGTAGCATATACTGGGCGGAAGTCTTACCCTCGACAGCTACCACTGAATTCGGGATGGATTGAACGTCTGAATCAAGGTGAACGATGAGTGGCTCACCTCGAAGCCTTGCGAGTGGTTTTACGCTGCCGCTCCCGTTTGTTGACGCCAAATGGGGAGTAAGCGGAAGCATCCACTTTCCAAAACCCACCATGGCCCCCATGTCTCTCCCCTAGGCGAGGCGCAACTTTGATGAATTTCGTCTTCAAACTCAAAGTGTGCCTAACGCTGCTCTGTACGACGACAAAAAAATATTTATTGAATCAAGTTCCCGCCTACAGAGACCGAGGACTGCACTCACCTCCCATTTCGTGTCCTGAGCTTCACGTCTGCGTCGGAAATAAACAAATCTCTCGGCCAATGCGTCGCGAATTTCCTGAGAGGTGAGTTTCTTTTCCGGACGCAGAGTGGTACCCCGGATCGCCAGCTCGATGAGGGTGGGGAGCGACGTCTCCAGTTTGTCCCCCTCCGGATCGGGGATTGACCACAGACTGAGAGGTTTGTCCGAGGGGATACCCAGCAGCTCACGTAGTCGATCTCCGTCATCGTCTGATGGACAGAGGTCGAGCTGCAGTGCGTTGTTGGGTGGGGTTGAAGCAGGGGAGCCAGATGAATGAATTAACTGCTATAATGAGCGTTAGTATGTTTTTGTGTCCCAGAAGAATTGCAAGGGCGTACGGGATCCACGGTGCCTTGCTCCGTGTGTGGCGCGCCCGTGAGAACGGCACATGAGAACGCGTCCAACTCCAAGTCTTGCTCGGGAAAGTTGGCACGCGCGCGGTCGTTGAAGGGAGAGCGGAAAGGGAGGTCGATGTCATCATCCGATGAAGACGATGTTGAGGAAGGTGAGCCGACGCTGGATGGTGCCGAGATGGGAGAAAGATCTGAGTTCGTATCGGAGGAGGAGGGTGATGAAGAACAGGAAGCAATGTAGCCATCGTGGAGCAGTTC
Source organism: Favolaschia claudopus (assembly GCA_037176885.1). Lineage (NCBI taxonomy): Eukaryota > Fungi > Basidiomycota > Agaricomycetes > Agaricales > Mycenaceae > Favolaschia > Favolaschia claudopus. The sequence continues at coordinate 41,648 of JAWWNJ010000226.1, forward strand.
GTTCAATTCGAGGAACCGCTTTCCAGGTGAAGGCGAATCGTCAATCAGATCCAGCATACGAAAGGCAGAGGATCCTGAAGAGTCAGGCACAGGCTTGTTCGTCGCATAAAATCGTCGTCCATAATTTCGTTGAGCGGGCATTGAGTGAAGCAGAGAAATGAGGGACCCAAGGAACGTGGGGGAGGGGCTTGCGAAGTCTCTCAGCGCTTCAACAAGACTCTCGACCACTTATAAGGGTTTAGGTCCGTGCGTAAAGAAGCTGTCAGTGGAGACGGGCCGATCTTGCGTGTACGTATGCGTTTAGAAGCCAGATAGAAGTCATTAATGAGAACAAGACAACGCGGCCCAAGATCAACGGGGTCCGGAACGATCCAGGAACTCTGCTCCATTTCTATCATTTGTTCTCTGGCTGAGATCTTTTCCTTCGCGACGGGCCTAAGCGCTTGCTGAGCGCTAAGAAAGAACAAGGAAAAGAAAACAAGAACGACGGCTTTCGGTTCCAAGTATAACCGAAGAACGGCCACGCCGACGTAGATTGCAAAGCACGTTGAACGTTCATAGGCAACCTGAGGAGAGCAGGGCGAGAGGAGATGAATAAATGATGCTGCATGTACCGTTGTCCGCACCCAAAACACGAGGCAAGAAAGCAAGTAAGAGTCACAGATCAGGATGATCTCCGATTTGGGAACTAATAGCACCTCGGTCCTCGCCAGTCGCCAGAAGAGGTTGTCAGAAACTACGTCGGCAGTGAGCATACGCGTCCATATGACGAGGAGCCGTCAGGAGAACAGAGGACAAGAACTGTGTCCGAGAAGTGATGCCGGCGTGGTGAGATGTCATGGGCACCTTCCTGACAAATTCGCAGTCCCTACTGAGCCACAAATTACTACTAGACTTTTTCCGACCACAGAAAGTCATATGGTCATCGATAGTCGCGCGAATCCACGAGGCGGAAAGGTCTAGCCCGGTGAGAATACAAGAACGAGAAACTTGCAGATTTTGTTCCGATTGGACGAGGGGTACCTTCAATGAAAGACACCCAGTCGAGCAGGGATAGCTATAGAGCCTAGCACCAGACGTACGCGCACACTTGCTGGTGAGTGGAAAGGAAGAAAGTGACGACGTGGCGATTTATTCCGCTGATCCGCAAATTTAAGCTCAGTTTCAGATTCCGATGTTAGTGTTACGTCAGCCGGGACCACCAAGCGCAGCCAGGCGCCCATAACCCGAAGAATTCATCGATTGAAGAGAGAGAAAGCTGATTAGTGAGCATTTCGATGTGAGCTTGTAGCGGTAGATACGACACTTTTTACTGACTCTTCAAGTCCGAAGGAAGTCAGCATTTTGATTCAATATTTAAATAAAGCTGCTAGAAATCAACTGTTTTGATTGAGAGTTATGCGTAACGAAATTCAAGACGTACAGCTCAACCTCTGCAAACGACTAGTACCTCAAACGTCGACACAGTCTCCAAGTCTGTCATAGTTCCCTGGTCTGGATCCTACGGTTATGCAATTGTTTAAATAAATCCGATTCGATTGGGAATTTACCTTCAGCCGATGATTGACACTTCTGGTAAACACTTCTGTTTTTTCAACCGACATACCTACGTCGCATTTCAAAACTTTTAGAGGGTGCCAAGGCGAGGCGCAGTGCGTTACTATGTCCGCCATCAGATGCGCCGGATGCGCCGCTTGATGCTTCGGCCCCAAAGGCCGAAATCCGTCAGTCAAGCAACATCCACGAATTGTTTTCGGGATAATTGCCTCAGAATAATCGCAGAGTACAGATAGAGTGGGCGATGATCCATTTGATCTGGTGTTTCCAGGCTACGACGGCGAGTAGAGCAGGGGGACTCGCGGGAAATGAGCAAAAGCTGAGAGCTGAGAAGGGGATTTCGTCGCTGATACTCGGCGGCTTTACAGATCATGAGATGAAGTGAAAATATCAAAAGCCATTAAATTTTTCTAGCTACAATTGTGTTTATGCACTTAAAGATGAGGAAGACGAGTACAGCTCAACCCTAACCCGAACCTGATGGCCATCAGATTGTGCTGTCACAATGTGACACTCCTTCAAAGAACCACCACCACTTGCACCACCATCGATCGCTGGCTTTGGGGCTTAACGCTGTTGCTGCGCGTATACCAAGGAATAAACTGTCTGGAGTATATTGCTTGCTATTATATACCCTTCACTTGGTTGGTTGCGGCCTGGAGGCTCCGAACTCTCCAAGGAGCTCTCGAATCTCTGCAAGAAGTTTCGAGCTTCAAAAGTTCGGAACGTTTTTCAACAAGGTTTTGCCATTGATTCGCCCGTTCTCACCTGTTCATCATTAACTCCGAGCTGTATGCTGGCTTACGCTGCGACTACTTCGCCGTTTTAGAATTAGCCGATGTCTAATATCCACCGATCTTCGAGTCCTCGAATTCATTCCCCCTACTAACTGCCTCCATTGGATTATAATACCTGTCAAGCTCGAACCACCTCGGCTACCGTTCTACCCCATGTATACTCCGCCGCCCCACATCCCCACATCCTATTCGCTGTCTAGTAAAACGAACAGACTCAGCCGACTGCTACACCAGTAATGGCCTTCCATTCTGCATCAGAATGGAGGCCATTCCTTACACTTTGGCTTAATGCAACGTCGACTTCGAGCCACTTCGTGCGTTTGACTCACTTCCGCCATCGGGCGATGCTACCCCGTACTCGTACTCGGACTTACAGTGAACCGAGTTTGTTTGAATGCTAGGGCACATCATCGGCGGAAACAACCGCCACTCTATGACCTGCCCTGTATATAAGCCTCCCATCCCATCGACTCCTTCATTGGTACCCTCATCGCATTGTATCTCACTTGCTCTTCGCATCCTCACCAGCTAGCCATACCAACAGACAGCCATGCCGATTTTCAACGGAACCTGTACGCACTCTCTCCTCTCGACGACGCATCGCTGGTCACTAACCACCCTGACCACCCCGCCCCCAGACACCATCACCAGCTTCCAATCCCACACCCGCCTCGACCTCGCGGGAGGTGCGTGACGCCTCATTCACCTTTCCTGAATAACTTCACTCACTACTTAATACTTGATACTTTCCTCTTAAATAGGTAATTCCGCCGACGGTACGTCCCACTTCCCTCCTTCTTTCCTTCCTTCCCTTTCCTTCCTTCCCTCCTTTCTCGCAACCACCGCAACGCCTAACACCCCTGTATCTCCTCAGAAACCAAAGTCGTCGCCTGGGAACCCCACCCATCCTCCAACCCAGACTACCTCAACCAAGTCTGGACCATCCAGCCTATCCCCGAGCGACAGGGGTTCGACGCGTACACCATCGTGAACAAACGGAGCGGGACGTATCTCGAGCTTGTGGGTGGTAAGTGTTTGTCTACTTAATTAATTCATTGCATACGTTGACTGGATTTATCCTCATAATTTCGACGTTATTGATGAACGCGAATAGGAAACGGCACGGACGGCTTCGGCGTAACGTGCTCGAAGAAGGCGAGCGGCGACGACCAAGTCGGAGCAACGTATCAGGAATGGGAATTCGTCAAGATCAAGGAGGGGTATTACAAGTAAGTTCAAAATCTGTTCGTTCAAGAAGTCCCTAACGATCCATTGGCCAACAGAGTCCGGAACGTCGCTTCTCAGAGTGCGTAGTATTTCACCTTAAAATATCCATAACCTCGCTGAACTGCAATCCAGACTACCTCGACATCGACAGCGGGTACGTCTTGCTCACAAGGCTGACGAAAACAAGATACTAACCATGACTTCGAACTTTGCAGATCCTCCGACAACGGAACCAAGATCCAAGGCTGGTGGGGCCAGCTCGACGGGAACGAGAACCAGCTCTGGGCGTTCGAGAAGGCGGGGGATAACGCTTGAGGCCTAGAGTTAAAGTCAAACGAATAAGGGATATGTAGAATTGGTGTTGAGCGCAAGAATCAGTAAATGCAATATCTTCCCGCCGTATTTCTCAGGCCAAAAAATCATGAACAGCGGAACGGACGGAGCATGAGGTAAGTATACTCGTTCATCGCCCGACTCGGACGCGTAGCTGCAATGGCGACGGCTTGAGCATCACAATGGCCCACGAGCAGGTATGTACGCTGAGAAGAGGAGAGGGCAGACGTCCAAGTAGAAGCGCGAAAGAAAGAACGAAGAATGTGTCGCGTGCGAGGCCTCCGTTCTTCTGGCTGGCCGTTTCCCAAAATTTCAATAAGATAAGCTTAAAGTACAAAGAAAAATCGCACAAACGAACGAATAAGTCAATCACTCCTCCGAGTCTCGTCCCGATACAGCGGCAACAGCCCACCCCCACCCCTCTTCCCCGTCAACCTCCCTCTCCTCCTCAGCACCAGCACCCTCTTCGCAAGCCATATAAAAGTAGTGATCCCACCCGCGACGAGGACGTGCCAGAAGAAGCCGAGGGCGCGACGGTAGAGGTGGGTTAGTTGGAGGATGTATCTGCGAAACGAGATCTCAATAACGAAAGAAAAAGACAAGCAACCGGGAACAAACAAACGCACTTGACGATAACCTTAGCGCCCAACTTCGACGCGCCCTGGGTCCGCACCCCAAACGCATACGGCACCTCAGGCGGCCTCGACGCCTTCGGGACAGAAAGCAGCAGCTCCAACGCGATCTTGAACCCCATCGGCGAAAGCGGCGCAGAACCTTCAAACGCTTCCTTCCTCAACGCAAAGAACCCCGTCATCGGATCGCTCGCCGTCGTCAATGGCCGCGCCAGCATCCGCGCGCCCCAGCTGATCACCCTTCTGTATAAAGGCCAGTTGCGATCCATCGAGACGCCGGGGCCGTATCGGGTGCCGAGCGCCATAGGTGATGTCGAGTCCTCCAAGGCATCGAGGAGCTGCGGTATCGCCTTCGGCGGGTGTTGTAGATCCGCATCCATGACGACGAGCCTCGTCCCCCTCGCGCGCTCAAACCCCCGTATCACAGCGCTACTCAAGCCTTTCTCCCCGCCCCCCCTCGGCCGCACCAAGAGCTGGAGATTCCCATAACCCTCCCCCCTCAGCCGCTCCACCTCCTCCTCCGTCCCATCCCCCGAATCATCATCAACGAAAACAAACTCCGTCTCCTTCGCAAGCAGTGGTGGGAGCGCGGCGTACGTCGTCGTCACGAGCGCCGCGAGGTTGGCGCGCTCGTGGAAGGTGGGGACGATGATGCTGGTGGTGATGGGGGGCCCGGAGGCGGGGTGCGGGGGCGGGGTGTATTTTGCGGAGTCGTGGGGGGTGTAGAGCGCGGGCGAGGGCGTGAGGAGGAGGGAGCAGAAGAGGAGGAAGAGGAAGGTGGGGAGGGGGCCGGAGGTGAGGGGGCGCGGGAGGCGGCGGTCCCGGGCCCAGGCGGGCAGCGAGCGGCGTAGGGACGACAGGGTCGGCGAAGGCGACGGGGGTGACGGACGGTGAGGGAAATGTTTACGTGGAGGCGTTGTGTGGTTGTGCTTGTCGGCAACGCGGTCAATGATTGGATCATCAATTACCAAAATACCATGTGACCTGGCCGAAGCATCAACTGGCGCATCAGGCGCACCTGATGGCGGACGTAGTGACGCCCTTCGCACTGGCCTTGGGCCCGTTTGAAGATTGTGAGATGCGACGTATCTCAGTTGAAAAGAATTCTGTCGTCATTATTAGAGAAACGTCAAACATCGATATCCGCTGGAGGTAATATCTCAATCGCATCCCGGGGCGGCGGAGCATACGCTAGAGCAGAATAGGAACAGCAGCAGAAGTCGAGCTTGGAGGTATTGGGACGTGGCTGATTGGATGCGAGTAAGCAGCGAGAATTCTAAAGTCCGAAGACTCGCAAGACGGTGGATATTGCTTGGAGAAATAAAGCATTCCAGAACATTGAATAATTCGCAATGTAAACCAAATAAGCACTTGAAGACGACTGAATCAACGAAAACGTTCTCAGGAGGAATCGTCGTGAACTTGAGAACTTAGTTCTTCAAGTTGCAGACTCTGCAACTTGGGAGGGCCCGGGACGAGAGAGGCTCAGAGAGCTCGGAGAGAAGCCCCAACCAACGAAGCGAAGAGCATGTCATATCCAATAGCATGCTTCTTCCGGTTATGCGCAGCACCAGCGTTAAACCCCGAAGCCAGCGATCGATGGTGGTGGTGGTTCAGTTGAAGGAGTGTGACACTGTGACAGCACGATCTGATGGCCATCAGGTTGGTTCGGGGAGTTTCGGCCGATGATTTCTTTCCTTCACCACCATGTCGATTTTTGGCAACGCCTGGTTGCGCGCTAGTATCTTGTTGTTTAAGCACTGGCAGAGACTCTCGATCTTGCTGGCGAATTGCGCTAGTATCTACCTCACCTCTGCTGGCCATTGACGACGTGCCGTCTGACGGTCTACGTTAGGCGGGTCGACGCCGTGAGACGTCACTTCCACGCCGCCGACTCTGTGCTGTTATCAGGTGTGCTTGTTTCATGTGGCATACTCTGCCGTGCGTGACGGTGCGTCTTTGGTGAGCCTGTCCTTTTTTTACTTCGGATTTTGCCGTGTTTCACACCGTGACAGCGACAGATTCGATTTGCCTCGTGTCCTTCTTGCACCCCACCGTCACCGCACCTGAAACTCGACACCGCACCTACAGAGCATACGGCCATTGCGTCGAATCACCAGGTCCGCAACGCTTCGTGCCAATCGCTATCCAGATCTAATCGAACGTCCTACTAGCCAAGTTTATCGCGTCCCGCGACTCTTCATCATGTCGGATTCCACCAGCATTGAAGATCCAAGTCAGCGACTATCCAAACGCATCCTTGCCGCTCTGCAAAAAACCAACAACGTCCCACCCGAACAATACATCCCCGCACTTCGCCAACGCCTCGCGACCGCTCAGCATGAGCTCGCCGCTTGTCAGGCCGACAAAGAAGCTCTCTTTGCAGAACGCAAGGCCCTTCAGAAGCCCTCGAAAGCGAAACGCTTTCAAAATTCCCGAACACAGATTGCGAATGCACGAAACGGCGTAGACGATCAAATCAACACTGTGAAGGATCGCATTTATCGCCTCCAACGTCAAATCCTAGCTTTTACTTCAATACTCTCACCAATTCGACGGCTCCCGGCGGAGATCCTTTGCGGGATCTTTCACCTTTGGTTAGCAGCGGAGCTAGCGGACGCTAGGCCTCTATACTGCCGTTACAGGCGACCTGCGACACTACTGCCGTGGACTCTTACTCACGTATGCCAATACTGGCGCGCTGCCGCTCGTGGCGACCCATCCCTCTGGTCCCATATCCGCATTGACGCAGATGCCGTCAATAGAGGAAATTTCCTTGTTGCTATAGAGGCCCAGCTCGAATTAACCCTACAGACACCTCTCCGTCTTGAATTACTCGACGTCACAGACGATTCACAATCGAACTACTGGGACGACGAAAACTACCCTTGCCGCCCTAGCGACATTACTGCTATGCACACATTTACCGGTATCCTCCGCACCCTTGTTTCGCACAGTAACCGCTGGCAAACGTTAACACTGTGCATCCCCTCTCCAGAAGAATACAGTCTTGTTATCCCCATCCTTGCGAGCATTAAGGGGCATCTTGATTGCCTGCAATCGCTCCGTATCGAGGGACAGATGATGCTCTGGCCCAAAGAATTAGAAAACTTATTCGAAGGGGCTCCAAATCTACAAGAAGCTCTACTCACCCGGTCTATGCATGGAGAGCTCGAAAAGGATCGACCCTACCCACCTCTCGGGATTGCATGGAGCCATCTAACGTGTTTGGAGATCTATGCGAGCACTGCCGTTTCCCTGGGAATACTGCACCAAACCGCCGATTTGGAGGTGCTTGCGGTCGGAGCATGCGATAGCGACGACCAGCCTCCCTTAATCGACAATGTCGTACTCCGTAATTTACGACGTCTTTTCGTTGAGGGGACCGAGATCCTCCAGTATCTCACCACTCCCGCGCTGGAAAACCTCGATCTCGAACTCGGCAACATCACAATGATACCATACATCGCAGATCTCCTCCTTCGCTCGAAGTGCCAAGTCCGCTCGTTGGCACTTACTTCCCCTCGTGGAGAACCCGACATCAGAGCCGTCGAGACACTCCTACAGGCCCTCCCGTCCTTATCCTACCTCGAACTTCGGTGTCACCGATATGGAATAGAATCCCACTACATACCAGCTCCTTAAACTTCTCCTCCCACTGCTCGTAGCCAAAACCACACCCAGCGACAATCTATGCCCGAAATTAATTTCCATATGCATCGATTTCCCTCGCCCAACAATTACAGACGAGATCGGCATTCATTTGTGTGAGATGCTCGAATCCCGCTGGCATATTACTGTAGAACGGGGGTTTCTTCGTTCGGATCTAATTTCAATGGACCGTCTGCCAGTGAGGTCCAGCATGGAGTCCACCCCTGGTGTGCGGCTGCGATTGGACGCCTTGCGGAAGGCGGGGCTGAATTTCGAGGGTTTGTAGAAGCCAATTTCGGCCACGTTGGACGGTCGGGCGGCGGTTTCCTTTTCATTTTTTGGGAGAAAGACTTTAATTGATACAATTGCCTTCTCTACTATTTCAAGTCATTGTTCTCGCATTCTTCGATGAAGACCGAAATTTTATTTAGCTCTCTCTCTCTCGCCAACCAAGAAGCAACTCTCAACACGGAAAAACCGTTGAAGAGCTGTATTCATTCGGTCAAGTAATACATCACCCGTGCTCAATTCAAAGCTGCGCCACACTGAGGTCAAAAAACAAACTTCTCACCCAAAATCTCCTCAGTCTGAGCCCACAACCGCTCCGCGTTGACCTGGCAAAGTCCAGCACAAATCAGAAAAAATCAACATAGCTCGAAATTCGGGAAGAAGAAAGAATAGAACTACAGTATAATACTAACCGGATCCGCACTGTGCGCCGCTCGTAGATTATTGGCAACTGTACCGTTGGAGAGGAATGCGCCGGGGTGATCTGTTTATAAAGGTGAGTTGTATCTCTGGAAGATCGAGGGATTTATTATATGGATGCATACCGTTGAGTCTGGGATCAAACGCCGCGACGATGGTCCTTGAATTGTGATGTGATGATTAATATTATAATAGTGGAGGAGAAGAGAAGAAAGACTCAGAGCGAGCAAAAACGCACGTAGAAGCTCCCTGCGGAACCGTCTTCCAGAAATCGAATTTCTCCGTGCTGGGTTTACCGTCCGCGCCGAGGAAGCCTGGATGAGGCGTCAATGAATTTAATCATGAGTGGGTAGGACATGCGATGAACGGATGGATGAAAAGAACGTACCAGCGGCCTGCAATGTCGACAAAGACTCTTCTTTCTGATGCATGTTGGTGTAGATCACTGTAACCAATTATCAGCGACCATAGTCAGGCAGTCAGTAGTGGAAATTGCGATTAGAATGAAGTTGATTTTGAAAGCACACGTACACCCAGGACACAAACTATACCCCCTCACCCTCCCCCCCGCCCTCCTCCCCACCTCCACCGCCATGAGCACATTCGCCGCCTTCACATTCGCATACACCTTCATCGCATCATACCCATGCCTCTCCTCCGCCTCCCCCGCCTTCCCCATACCCAAATGCAAAACCTGATTCAGATCGAATGCGGGTATGGTAGCGTGTGCGGAGCTGGAGACCCAGACCACCCGTGGAGTGAAATTGTTGGAAGCGGAAGCGGAATTTGTAGAAGTAGAAGTACTAGTAGAAGAGAGAAGCTTTTGAGAGAGGAGGCTGGTGAGGAGGAAGGGCCCGATGTGGTCTGTAGCGGCTTGGGATTCGAGGCTGTCCGGGGTGAGTTTGAAGGGGCCGATGGGGGCGGCGGCGTTGTGAATTAGGACCTGTGGTATATATCGTTTCATTTAGTATAATCGTCATCTGGAAGGAAGGAAAGAAAAAGACGATTGATAGAACGTACGTGGAGCTCGTCTAAATCACTCAGCTCCGCTGCTGCAGTGCGGATCGATTCCAGCGAAGCGAGGTCGAGGAGAACCGTACGCATGTTCGCCGTGGGGGTTTCTTTCTTGATAGCATTTTCAGAGAGCTGCAAGCTTTGGAAGTCTTCAGTACTTGTCGACGACCAGAGCACGAATTTAATTCACAGACAGACTCACCGCTCGGCATTATGCCCCGTAATGATCACCAAGCGAGCATACTTTGCAAGCACTCGTGCCGTCTCGAATCCGATTCCACCGATGGATGTACCAGTGATTAACACTAATGCATGCATCCAATGGTTTAGCCCACCGATGGAATCAAATTAGGCGGTAAGTACATACCATTTTTGCCTTTGATTTCCTCCGCAAGTGCAGCGGCGACCTCGTCGGCGGTAGTCGAGAATGAAAAATCGGGGAGAGTGGACATTTTCTTCTCTTCTGGGTTGTTAGTCGAGCCGGGACCCTTTTATAAGTGGTTTGTTGAAAAACATGATTACGTCGAAGAACGGAAGAAAGGATGATTACCTTTGGTTGATTTGTCATGACGTCAACTTTATGAGGGTGAGTCGTTTGGTGCGAGTTGAACTGAGTAGACCAATCGAGGTGAGCGCCGTGGAATGAGGAAGCCATTTTGACGATGTCTTGAGACTTGAGCACGAAACTACAAGTACTTAAATTGAAAAAGATTGACACAGACTGGCACGATCCATAGCTTAACTGAACGAAGTCTCTCAAGTATCAAGATGGTGGGAAAGGTCAAGAGGCGAGATGGTTTATTGATGTTTGTCTTTGATGTTCGCTGATTGCCGAACGTAACTTGTCTTCGACTCTCATCACCATCGTGAACGGTCAGCGTGAATCGCCCTCGTTTGGTTGCGGTGTTATTCTCGTGTGCATCCAGCAATCCACGAGACGGGCTTGTATCGGACTGCTAATTGTACGGGGCCGAGGTACGCAGAGCCGGGAGGATGCGTGGAGCATAGGACAAAAAGAGATAAAAACAAGCAAAGTGTACGTACCAAGTTTCATGAAACTGGCTCACCGCGAGGCAAACAGATATGACTGCGGTATTTTCCTGCAGACTCGCAATAAAGATCGAGATTATGACGGACTGGTTCGGGTCAAATACACAAAGAAGTTCATCGCTCTACTGAATCGACGCCTCAAGCCCAATTTCGTACTCCATTCAAACAGTTCACGGCGTTGAAGCACACCGCTTCCGGTTCCTCCACCTCCTCCACGCCACGATGAGTCCAAATCGGTCCATGTCCACCGTTAAGCGGATCGAGGTTGCCCCTTTTGCCCCAGAGTGGTCTGGCTACGTTGCCGTTAAGTTTGTCCACGCCGTGCAAGTCTTCTTCTGTAGACTGGATTCACGCTAAGCTTATGGCTCCTTTGATTCTAGGAATGCACTTACGCGATGAGCAACCCATCCATTGTCAGCCTCGTCCACGCTGCGCTCGAGCCCCATGGGGAGCTCACGGCCTGCATTCAGGGATTTGACGCTGTGTGCGTCATTAGGGAGAGTTGGGGCAGCAAAGGAGCTGAGTGCGAGTGCGACGGAGACGAAGACGAAGATGAAGCTGCGCATTTGTGTCGAATAAATTCAGGGGATGGATGATTGAACCGCGAGAGGTAAGTAGTCTCAAGCCCATCCATTTAAATATCTTCGTCGGGAGCTTGAATTATCTGATGCAATATCTATAGCTGGCCACTGTTCCTCACTGAAATCTAGTCGAATTGTCGCCACATGTACGATTTCACGGGGCGGAAATGAGTTTACCGCGCTAGCCCCACGGTAGAAATCGCCGGCGTCGTAATTCGAGCACAAGGCCAAGGTAGAGCAAGATGAGTTTTCCGCTCCAGTGTGTTCAATAGCCGCTAATGTCGGCCATGATCTAAGCTTGCCAGTGGGTGGAGATGAGTTTCTCTAATATGTAGTGTCAAGGTACAAATCGCCGGCGCCTGAATTGCAACACAAAGATAAGGGTGGACGGAGATGAGTTGCCGCTCCAGCGTACTCATGACCCCAACCCGCCAGCGGGGATGATTCTCCGTTCAAGTGTCTCGATAGCAGATAGCAATCGCGGGCGCCAAGATTTCCAACTACTAGTACTGATGTAGGTCATTATCGCAGGGTGGCTTTTACATTCACCCGTACGGCCGGCCCGCCTGTCTATCGACTATCCTGAGGAGTCCCCTCTAACTCAGTAGTCTTCCACCTCGGATTCATGCCCCCCACGTACCAGCTCCTTCCGCACGACTCTGAGGGCAAGGAAAAATACTCTTTGCTTCACAGCCTCAGAAGTCCAAGCTTCCGACTGGTGCTAGTTTTGATTGGGATAATCTGCGTCCAAGCCCTCGCTCTGGGGGTCCTCTTATCTCGACGACGAACCCTATTTCATCCGGATTCAAAGCCGTCATTGGTTTACTGTAAGCACCATTCTGCGCTTAATTACAAGTACTCGGAGAAATGCTCTCGCAGCGCCCGTCCAACATCTCGTCGAAGAAACACTAAAAGTCTATCCTCTCGGTTTCGGCAACGATTTGTCGCCTTTCCAAGTTCCCTCCTCTTCCGCCCTTGATAAAGCTTGGGAGGATTTGTATGACTGTGCGTCTCGTTGAATCTCCCTCCTTCGTCCTCAAGTCTGAGTAATCGCTACGATAGTCGGGATTTCGCGAATCCCGAAAAGCGAAGCGGCGAAGCTGCCGAACAAAACGAGTCCGATACCTGGAGATCCTGGGTATTACATCGCAGAGCTGGATGTGTTTCATGAGTTGCATTGTTTGGTGTGTTGGATCAATTCATTACCTTTTTTAATTGCTGGCATTTTTTCATGGAACGCATGGTAGAATATGATTCGAATGGTATTGTATTTCGCCCATCCCGGTGCACTACATTGCTGACACCTGAGATTGTAGGCACTCGATCCGGAATACTACCCGGAGTGGAACATCAAGCTCGTCCAACGCTCGCGGGAGCATGTCAGCCACTGCGTCGACTGGCTGCGCGAGTCGATTATGTGTCATGTTGATATCAGTGTTATTGTGTGAGTCGCAATTTTCCTCCCTTCCCTCATCTACTACATGATTAACTGAGGACTGTACTTGTTACTTGTTCGTAGATGGCAATGGAACGACCGCGTCAAACAGAGTACGCCGAAAGCAAGGATTCCGCATGTTTGTAGGAAGTTTGAGCCGATCTGGGAGTGGGGGAGGGAGAATGCCATGAGGGTGGATTATAATTTTACGGTTAGGATTGAGGACGGTCTTCCTGAGCCTCCGATTTTCTCTTGAAAGGGTAGTCTCACTGGATTGATGGAGATCGAGGCTCTTCCTCACAAGGATTATCGCTCATTAGAAGTCTCCGGGCCAGGTACGATTACCGTAGAACTCCAAATCAAATTAAATCAAACGAAGTCTTCATTATATCTCGTTTCACAAAGATGCGGGACATTGATACTGAGAGTTGAAGTCGTACATGATTCTTTGGTTTTGACACCCCGCCCCTCACTACGAGTGAAATCGTTAGTCGGGGAGTACCTGCGGTATTGAAGGGTTACCATATTAATACGTGCTCCACTCAATTGCAGCCAGCACCCTGGCCGCCATTGAGGCAGCATTGGAGGAATTCGCCAGTGAGGCCCTTCGAAGCGTCTTGTCCGCCGACAATGTGGCATTGCTGTATTCTCGTGAGCGGATCGATCCCCATTATATATGCTTGCTTGAAGCATTCGACGTACATCACCACTAATGTTTCCAGAGACACTCGTGCAGCAGTTAGCCATGAGTTTGAGAGCAACGACGCCGTTGGTCTCGCAAGTGCAGGACCAGGGTTTGAGTTGGGCGTTGGCCATACCGGAGGCGAAGAGGAGGGTGAGAAGGTAGAAGGATTGCATGGTTGGTTTGTTGAGCGTTAGAAGTGGATTTGTGTGTGCTTTTATATCATTCGAGACGCTGGGACCAGGGTTTCTCCGCCCTCATTGAAGTCCACTTTGGCAGCACAGAGTTCTACTTGATGACTCCATGAGTCGACAATTTGCAGGGCAAGGAATCAGTCCGAGCACAGTTCGGGTAATGAAGATCGGCCAAGAACTGGAACTTATATCGTCTAAGGCGATGAAATTGAATACAACAATACCGTACAATCGACACTGAGTAAATCGTTACCAAATTGGCTCCAATTGTGGAGCAATTAAATATCGGAATTCGCCGAGTTTCAGGTGCGTGGCCGCGATCTTGCGGAGAAGATGCAGTGAGATCGACAACGAAATGATTTCTGGTTGAAACGCAGACGTTGCTTTCAACCGTGTGAATGATCTTATTTGCCTGAAGCCGGCATTTGCCGATCAATCTGCTCTTGCTTCTTGCCACCATGTCTGTCGTCGAAATCATGACCAGCGCGGTATACGAGGACACTCTTTCTCTTTCTCGGCCAATCTGATGCTCTATAAGAGTTCTATTGCTTATTGCGTGGTTACCTGGCTACCGGACTTTACAAGACAGAAGACGAAGATTTGAATATGTTTGCTTAACCTTTAGGTTAGGCTACCCAGAGACGCTTGCGTTTCGTTGCGCGGTACAAATAACCGCGGGGGCCGCCGCCAAATAAAGTATGTGTCACCTCATATGCGTAAGCTTGTTTCAACGCCCGAGACTCCGCCGTTTTAACTTTTCTTTCAGCTGGCGTATTCAGCTTGAGCCTCAAGATCTTAACAGATTGCCATCTCATCTGGATCCGCAAATGCTCTGTGGGCACCAATTGTGCACCATCGTGCAAAGAAGGAGTCGCCTTGGATTGCAGCGAGAATCGGAGATTTAGGGGCAATGAATTTAGGGGTTCGCTCACAGTAGCTGCTTACTTACTCGGTAAAATCTCCTCCTCAACCAAAGTAAATACAGGTGCCTGTATTGTTGGTCGGTTAACCTTCGCATCCCGCGTTATGTAGACTCCAGCGACATTGTTTCATCTCTTTTTTGTTTGCGAAATAGGTGCAAAATAGGTGATTCCGGCCCGTGTTGTGTACCTGTTCCTGCCGAGACAATGTGCAGCGGCGGTGCAGGTGCGCGCCCTGCGAGCTGTGGAGTGAAGAGGTACTTCAACTTTCAAGTTGTTCGGAGTAAATCAGGGTGTCAAGCCGAGAATTTAAGATAAGATTAAATCGAGTATTTTGGAAGCGGCAGGACTGAGACCGAAAGCCGTGAAATCTATCAAAGGTTAAGCTTCCGCCTCGAAGAGGCCATATACCGGTCATAAACGCATTGATGGGCTCGCCCACTGTTTCCTCCTATCAACGTGCTACAACTCTCCGAGACGTTCCTTTGACACCGAGCTTGCGCCTACAATTCTGCTGCTTAGCCCCAGCCGCCAATCCCACAAATCTATGTTCCCTTTCAGGGCTCGTCGTTGGACTTCTCAGCTCGATTCGGTTCCAAATAAACGCCCTCTGATTCGTCCACAGATACGGATATGACGCGCGACTGCGTAAAGTTTTACTCGTCATTCGACGGTCTTCCGGCGTGCGACTTTTGGATTGATCTCGTTAGTAAGTCTGCGGAATGCCGACGAAGGAAGCGGTATAAGTTCGTGACCTGTTCACCTACAAGAAACAAAGCAGAAAAAACGAAAACAAATCCTCAACTGCTCCTACTAATTTTGCTCTCTCGCTATCATGCCTATCATCACAATTTTTGGCGCCACTGGAACTCAAGGTTCGTGGCATTTTCTTTCCTGGTGCTCGACGGTACCCTGGCTGATGTTGTTGTTCGTAGGTGCCGCTGTGCTCGAACACATTTTGAAGGACGGGAAGTATACGCCCCGCGCCGTGACGCGCAACGTCGACTCGGACAAGGCGAAGGCTCTCATTGCTAGAGGCATCGAGGTCGTAGAGGGAAACCTCTGGGACAAGGAGTCGCTCAAGAAGGCTATCAAAGGGAGTGCGGCGGTCTTCGGAGTGAGTGCCATCTTACACGAGATTTTATTGGTGTACATTTCACCCATTCTCAATGACACGCTTGACAGAACACGAACTTCTGGGACCCTGACATTTACCCTGCCAACCCCAAGAGCGAGGTCACTCAAGGCAAGAATCTCGTCGACGCCGCGAATGAGGTTGGGGTCAGTTTCTTCCTCTACAGGTACGCTTTTGCTTCCGGCCTTCAGATCCAAGCTATCCTCTGTGTCTCAATGATATCCCTCCAGCTCCCTTCCCAACGCCACCAAGGAGTCCAACGGACTTTACACCCACTGTTACCATGTGGATAGTGCGTCCGCTCCTTTCACTCGAAACTTCGCCGCTTTGCTAACGTCCCCGCAAGACAAAGCCGAAATCGAAGAATACCTCAAAGCCTCCGGCATTCCCTACGCCACGATCTGCACTGGGTGGTTCATGGAGAATCTCTGGAAGTGCGTCACACCCATGTCTTCTCTCCATGGCCATTTCCCCTGTTCTCCATTTTCCTTTTCTTTCACCACTCAACACTCAACACCAACAGCTTCGCCTCCCTCGTCAAAACCTCCAAAGGATACGACATCCCCCTCGCGATATACGGACCCGAGGACAAACAGATCGGGACTTGGATCAGCCGTGATTTCGGGCAGGCGGCGGTCAAGGTGTTGAATCGTTTCAAATTTGAGAACAGCAAGGAGGTAGTGTTGGGGAAGGCGTATCCGGTGGTGAGTTATCGCTTCACGTATCCGGAGTTGGCGGAGGCGATTGGGAAAGGTCAGTCAGTATCTTGAATTCTTCCTCGGCTACTTGAAGAATATGTTGGGGTGCTGATATGTGATTTGAATGAATGAATGCATTGTAGCTCTCAAGAAGGAAGTGACGTTCACGACTCTCGAGACGACTGGCTCGGCCGAGCTGGACGAAGCGGTGAGTCGCACCTCATCATCTTTCTTCCTTCCTCTACCCTTTTTAAGTAAGTTGACATGTACGATGCAGTTCACCTACGGCGCCAAATTCGGCATGTACAACAGCACTCCGGCGCCGAACCCTGATCTCGTGGCGCTCGGTGTCAAGTTCGGGACGCTCGAGGAGTTTTTGGAGGCGGAGGTTGTTCCGAGGTTCGCTTGAACATTGAGTTGAAGATCGAGCATGGGCACAGATACAAAGTGAGTAAATATGTTTGTTATGATCAGAATACTCCGTATGCATTGTGGAATCGTGGACACTGGAATCGGAACCATTTTCAAGTGGATTCAGCCAATTGTCAGACGCGACGACACGCAACGTCACGAGCTAAAACAAACTGATCTCGTCTCGAATGGCTGATTTCGTTGTCCAATTTCCCCATGGAACCCCGTTTGTTCATTATTTTCTCCCTGGATCACATTCCTTGAGTACATTTCACATTCTCCTGTCGAAACTCGAATCTCAATTCCTCCCAATTACGCTAAGTATGTTCTTCGAATTGAACGTGCGCAGACATTGCCGGGGGCTGGAGGAGCATCTCAGACTTCGAAATAAGCTCAGAATTTTAACCAACTTTCCCCATAGTTCTCGGCTTCTCAAAGACCTCCGAAGACCATTCTCAAAGACCATAGACCACATCTTATAGCTCAAGACCCAAAAGAGAAACATGTAGTTTTACTGATGTATCCTGATTCTACGTTAACCAAGCGTTAACAATAAAGCGATCATGAGCCAATCAGTCCAAGTCGTTTTAACATGAAATTCTCGGGTTGCGATCGCTTCACTTGCATGATGGCAAGTTGCATCGAGCTTTGATTAGTGAACTATAAATGTGTTGTAATTATTGATTAGAGATACAGCTTCGGCCTTCGGGCGCGCTTACTCAGTCTTGACTCACAATGGACATTACAGGTATTCTGTAGATACTTGTAGAATATTCTAGATACTTTAGCCAGTAGTATATAAACCCCCCTGTACTTCCTGCTAGAGCATCTGATTGCTCTAAAGCAGCATTCCAACCAAACATTGCTATTGCAATCATAACCTACCTCTACCTCTAATCTCGCCCTCCTCGCTTTATTCACAACAAAATGCAAGCGATTTTCTTGGACTCCGTAGACTGTCGAACAAGTACCAAATTACCTACATAAATTGAATGGCTGAGTTCATTGTCCGAATGATACTTACCGCGCTCGGCCATTATTGGAGCAGAAATAGATGGAAAAGCCCCGCAAATTTCAATCCTTGAGTGTCCGACTCTTTGGCCAGACTCAAGCCATCTGTGAGCCAATCAGAGCCTGGGAATCTTCGTTTTCTTGATCTGATTGCCGGAGCTACCTTCTCTTCCACCACCATCTTCATCGTAATGGCGCTCCAGAATCCATTGAATATCCAAGAATTGTTGGACCTCTGTATCGGTTTCGTCTCAGAATCCCGTCCCACCATCCTATCGTGTTCTCTCGTGGCGCGTGCTTGGGTCGACACCGCCCAATCTCATCTCTTCCACAACCCGCTGTGTATTCCGCAAAGGCACTCTCGCGCAGACACTGATGCAATGGCATTGAAGTTTCTCGATGCTCTGCAACTCTCCCCCCATCTCGCCCGCCACGTCCGTGCTTTGCACTTCATCCAAGTCGAACCCGACAGCACCGTCGAACAGATCTGCACCTTCGATTTCACGCATCTGGAGAAACTCACAATAGAGGTGGAGGATTGGATTGAATATTGGCAAAGTGAAGCGCTGCTGCGGGTGCTTTCCCTCCCCACGTTACGATTTCTCGCAATTTACAGCACTGTGCCGGTTCCGTCCTCATGCGAAACTCTGTTCCGGCGGCTATCTCCAAGAATCCAGCATCTCAAACTTGCGTGTCCCCCATGGGATTTGCGTGAGATACAGGCTGGTGGTCATGCCGCGTCGCCTATGCGATTGAAGTCTCTCAGGCTGGACGCGGACCCTGCGCAGTGCTTACACCTCGGCATTATGGATATCTCAAACTTACTGGCCCTCAGCGTCTGGCACGAGGACAAAATCTCATGGAATATGATTCTGCATAGAACGATCCAGAGTCTGCGCATTCTGAACCTGCGTCTGAGCATCTTTGTTTGTTTTTCCAGTTTCCATTTTCACCCTTTTCGAAAAGCTGAATGATACTACTTAGGAAGAAGACTGGGTGGATTTATCGATCTTTCCAAACCTTGAGGTCTTCCGCGTGGACCATGCTTACACGCTATCCGCTCTGTGCCATACTGTCACGACTGTACCTTCACCCCGTGTCATTATAATCGCAGTCTTTTACCTCAATTTTGAGCACGATGAATGCGACGTGTTCGATCGCATCCTTGGCTCCTTTGATTCATCTCCGCTGCCTATTGTGTAGTTCGAAATGGTTCGCAGGGGCGATGAAAAACGGATTGAGTGGGAATCCCTTTCTCCGATATTGGCATCGCAAAATAGGGTATGTGGTTTATTTCTGTCTCAAGGGTGAGCGTTGAGTGTTGTCGCGATGCATAGCTTCGGGCTGTTTACCGGACGTGGGAGATGATAGAACAGTGGTGGGAGGTGCATTCTTGTTTCTTTGCTGTCCACAGGGCTCATGAACTTATGAATGATTCTCTAGCAAACTATCGACGCATTGTAGTCCAAGGATTTCCCTATCGCCTCGAATCTATTTGTGTTAACCGAAGTATTTCGCCATGATTCTGGTGCGCTTTACATAAGCTGGAGTGTTTCATTGAACGAGAACAGAAAACTCGCCTACTTGATCACTGGGTACACTCAGCACCCTGACCGTTATCGAAGCAGCACTGAATGAACGTCCCCGTTGGACCCTGACTAGGATTCGTTCCGCTGACTAAGTTGCATGCCTGCGAAGAGCAGTCGATTCAATTTCTACCAACATATCGCAATATAATATGATGTTGAACACGTACATCTGGCTCAATGTTACCGGAAACGCTGCTGCAGCAGTTCGCCATGATTTTCTGCGCAACTACGCCGTTTGTGGAGCAGGTGCAGAACCAGCCCAGGAGTTGGGCGTTAGCTCGCTCGATGGTGAAGAGGAAGAGGAGGGTTGTGAGGAGGCGGGGGTGCTGCATTGGCGGTGGCGGGTCCTCAATTGAGGATACAGTGGGGAGAGCCGTCGGAGAAGATTGATTTTATACTTATACCAGGCCCCGAGTAGAATGAAAATAACCACATCCTACATATCCGCGAGGGTTTCATACCGGGCTCGTCACGGCAATCGTGGAATACAAATAATCTGTCAATTGTCAGATGTCGAAATTTTTAGACTCGAAGGGCTGCATTTTGGCCTTGTTTTGGCCGTACCATCCGCCCTTTCCGCGATCATTTCGTGAGATTCAAATCAGAGAATATGATTCGCCAATTGGTTTACAGAGGCGTGGAGCTATTTTTTTTATTAGTTGTTTCGCAGTAATAGCTACATGAGATATTTATTTAGCATCGCCTTTACATGATGGCCTTCTGGGAGCGAAAACCGATATATGATTCACAAGCCGTCAATGAGCTCCTACGACGGTTCATTCAGTGCAGGCTGTCGAAAGAAAAGGAAAAACATCGTACTCGCCACCGTTCAATTACTAACTCTTCTGAACGATAAAGAGTGGTAAACTGTTATCATCGAACGCAATCAACCGGCCGGAGATCCTTCGAATTTGGACCGAAAGCTTACCATCCCTCGTGCAATTGACAACGGAAAGAACTCTGACACGCGGGGATTCCACCCCCGTCTCTGCTCCAATTCGAACGTAGAAAGCGTATCCAGCGTGAGGGTCGACAAGACCGAGTCAAGCTCCATATATTCGTTCGAATATTGAAGCCTGTGATTTTGAGAGTAATACATCGAGATCACGATAGTGTGGAGAGGCTGGTGGTGTTTCAGTGACTTGAGTGTATCCACCACTGGAGCAGACAGTGGTGACATGTAGCAAATTCGCAGCATTCTGAGATTGCTGAAGGGCGAAAGGTTCAGTGTACTCCAGTCGTCACGGTGCTGTCGGGGAATTAGTGGGTTATGGGGACTCAAAAGGTCGACCTCACCTCGATATTAAGATCCAAGATCCGGATGAGGCTGACAGGTAAGGCGCTCCACCTGAGGAACTCTGCTTTGTAACCGTGAACGCTGAGAGCTTCAATCTGCGAGACATCGAAAGGGTATATAATCGAGTCCAAGTCTTCCGCCGAGGCCAGTGTGTCGATGCCAAGCCAGTTCCACTGGAGGGATTTCAAAGTGATTACAGAACGCTGGTCGATCCCATGTCGTTGTGTAGCATGTACTGCGGTGGGAAGAGATTCCACTGCGAGCTCCAAATGACGAACAATGGGCGGGCAACTTCGCAAGAACGCCGCATAATCTGCTTGGTAGCCTGACCATACCATCAGCGACAACCGGGAAAGCGGAATCCGGCCGAGAAAGGATTGAAGCAGAAGTCTTGTAGGAGCGTGAAGTGGTAGATCAAGCCATAGCGTGTGCAACTGGGTGAACGCGATGCTGCAGATCCGTTCGACAGTCTCGTACTGAAGCCATTCAGCCGCGAGGCTGATGTCCCGAACGAGGGGAACGAGATGCGGAGAATACGTGAGGATATCGTATATTTTCATCAGCCCCACGTCGCTCGAAGCCAAATTGATTGTGAGGTCTCGTGTGGTGAAGTTCGGCGCTCGGAAGAGGTTTGCCTGCGCTGGGTGAGCCCAAGAACGCGCTACCATCGAACAAGCGAGGAGAGATGGTGTTGAGTAAGCAAGGCAACCAATGATGCGGTCCAAGAGCTCTTGGATATCCAGCGGATCCTGCGGATCCATGGCGAGCAAGATGGGCAAAGGCAAGAGCCTCGATCATCCATCAATAATCATTGATTGTGACCGTGAGTCGTCACACTCCTTCAACCTGACCACCACCATCGATCGCTGGCTTCCGACTTCGTGATTAACGCTGTTACGACGCATACCTGAAACAATAAGTATAATCTGTCTGCGTTATCAGTGCAGCTGTCTATCCTACGCCTACCACCTTCGTTGATTGTGGCTCGCTCCGAGGACCGACTCCCAACCTCGAATGTTTCCTCCCGGTTTCCTTCTATGTCGATTCAGTCGTCCTCACAAGCAGAGCTTCATGCGGGTCAACACAGCAAATGTCTTGTCACCCTGGACAATTGGACTGCTGCACTGCTTAGTCCGCTAACCAAAAACCCCCGTCTTTCGTGTCTTCGAAGTTCGAAGCTATTGCATTTGCCGCTACTTACTGTCAGTCTCGGAATCAAGCTTAATCAAGGCTGCGATAGCAGGATCCAGCCTGTGACTGACAGAATCGGGTTCGACGCATCTGTCTGAAAAAGAGTAAAGAATCAGTGGTTGCTTCTCGACCTCGATACTACGGACAGACTAACCCGACCACAGACTCGAACGGAAGAGCGGGTCACCTGGGCAAGGCTAAACAGCCACTGGAGGTACAGGTCCTGACTCCTCAGGATAAATAGTTCCGTAGATTCGTTGCATAAATGTTCAGTGTCACTTCTCCGTCTCTCTGCAATTTTTGCACTCGTAAGGAATCAGTGGTTGTTTCTACACCTCGATGGCAAGGAAAACTCAGCCATAATAAATTATGCATGGCAAAACGCAACAAAAAATGAGACTATGGTAGAATTATACCGAATCCCGAGTCGAACCGGGCGAGTGGCGGGCTTAGGTGAACAGGACTCGATAGGCCAAGGCACCGGTTATTACTCCTCCGAGCGGGGTCGGTGTCGATGTCCGATGATGTTGCGTTTGTCGATGCTGTTGGAAGTTAGAGAACAGGCAGAGGTACCGAGGACAGAGTTGTAGTGTCGATCATGCTTCGTTTGTCGACGTTTTTTGAACGTTGTCTTTCGTTTTCTTTTCCATTTCCACTCACATTTTGCAAAATAAATCGATGAGCAGAGGGTTCGAGTCAACAGGCTGAGGAACTGGTCCCGACTCCTCAAGATGGTGTTGTGGTGTCGATGATGTTTAGTTGTTATTGGACTCATGAGATGTGTTTCGTCTTCTCTCTTCATGTTCCACACTCCCAGCAAATAGGAGGTTCCTTCCACACCCCAACGCCCCGCCGAAATGAACTTCATGGTTAGCGGAAACGCAACAAACAAAAAAAATGACAGGATGCTGAGATAAGCCCGGACCCCGAGTCGAACGGATGAGCGGGTTGAGTGGGCAAGCTGGAGGCTAAACGAGTCCAGACACCGATCCTGACTTCTTCGAGTAGGCTGGGTGGTGTTGTCGATGATGTGTTTCAGATCTGTGGATAGTTAAACCAACCCAAAAGTTATGAAAACGCAGCATAGATGAAAAGCAACAAAAGATAACAGAGTCAGCAAGCAACGCCGAGCCCCGGATCGAACGGGCGAGCGACCAGCTGAGCCTTCCAGTCAATAGGCGGCCTAGGCCGAAGAATCGATCCTGACTGGGCCGGGCTCCTCAGGACGGGTTGATGTGTTTTGTGGGTCGCCAGATGGAATGCAAGCAAAGAATGGAAGGGTTTAGTATCAGCGAAAGAAAGTTAGGAGGGAGAAAGTCAAACAAATTGGAAACGTTACTAGGTGCAGTGAAGACTGAGTTCGAGAAGCTTCAAGGTTCTTTCAATTCCTATAAGTATCGCCGAGCTGGCTCAGGCCCCCAAGCTTGTAGAGAGAAGTGGGAGAGAAGTAGTCCGAGTCTAAAAGAGAATCACGAGTTAACTTTCGCGCGATAGAGTTTGGAGAGCAAGCCGCCGCGATTCAATCGCCGTGGTGGTGGTCGGGGAGCAACTTGCCGAGCAAGTCCGATCGTGACATAACAGCGTGACTCACACCGTGATCCGTCACCGTGACATCACACCACTCCGTCTTCCTCACCGCGTCGACGCGCCAGCTCACCCGTCCCCACCTCGCCTCCCCTCCTCACCTCTTCCTCACGTAAACACAATGGCCGGCGCCTCCCGCACAGAACTTCTCGCCTGGCTCAACGACCTCCTCCAGCTCAACTACACCAAAATCGAGCAATGCGGCGCGGGCGGGGCCTACCTCCAGGTCATCGACTCGATCTACGGCGACGTCCCGATGGCGCGCGTGAAGATGAACGCGAAGCACGAGTATGAGTACCTCGCGAACTTCAAGATCATGCAGAATGTGTTCAAGGCGAAGAAGATTGATAAGCCGATTTTGGTGGAAAAGCTGGTGAAGTGTAAGATGCAGTGAGTGGTTTTGCGTTTTGATCTGTGGGTTTCTTGGGTGCGGGTGGCACGGGTGGCAGGGCAGGGCAGTGGGAGCTGGAAGGGTTGGGTGGCATGGATGTAGCGTGACGCGGATGTCGACGCGTCGGCGCGCCGATGGGGCATCGATGAATGGCCCGGCACATTAGATGGCGTTGATCATCCATTTATTTATGCAAATACTAACCACCACTCTTTTCTAGAGACAACCTCGAATTCCTACAATGGCTCAAACGCTTCTGGGACGCCAACTACGCGGGAGGCGAATACGACGCCGTCGCACGTCGCAAAGGCGCTCCAGCCGACCCACCTGCGACGCTGCAGCCGCTCTCCGCGGCGCCTGCGCCTGTGCGTAGTGCTGGTGGTGCGTCTTTCGTCCTCCCCATTCCTCCGCTCCTCCACCTCCCGCTCTTCCGTCCAAACTTCCTCTTTTGTGACATACTAACATGTCGGTAGGCACCGCCCGAGCAGGCGGCGGACGCACGCCCGTGTCAGGCCACCGCGCCGGTACCCCACACGACAGCGCCCAGGTCGCGGCACTCAACGAGCAAGTGCGCGAGCTGAGCGGGCATTTGGAGGGGTTGGAGAAGGAGAGGGATTTTTATTTCGAAAAGGTGCGTGCGCTTTCCCTTTGCCCCATGCCACCCGACTCCTCCTTCCTCCTCCTACATTCCCTCCTTTATCGTCGCCCTCCTTCGTTATCGCCTTCTGCCATCCTTCATCCTTCCTCCCTTCCCCTTCACCTGCTCCTCTCGTCACACCCTCACACCTTCCACATACCCTCCCTACCCCTCCTTCCCTCCCTCTTCGCTTTCTTCCTCGTCCCACCTTCCCTTCCCCTTCCTTCCTTCATTCCATCCCATCCCTTCCTCCATCTGTTGTTCTGGCTGATCTCATCTCTTTCGCATCCTTATTTCCTTCCTTCGTCATCCTCGTTACTGCTTCTCTTCTTTTTCTTCCCCTCCGCACCGCCGCCTCTCACCCATATTCGTTTTTTTCTGCTTTTTGTCGGCATGATCTTACGCTAACCCCCACCCCCAACAGCTCCGCGACATCGAAATCCTCGTCCAGCAACGAACCGAGGCGCTCGAAGCCGCCGGCCAGGCCGACGTTGACGAGACGTTTGCGGAGATTCAGAAGATTTTGTATAGTACTGAGGTGCGTTGGTTTTGTGTTTTGTTTGAGTTTTTTTGGCTGTGAGCGGGGGTGGAAGGATTCGAGAGCGGGAACGGCAATGGGATGCATGGCATACACACTTCCTTCGTGGTCGTTTGGACGCGATTGCGCCCCGCCACCCATTTTTCGTCGTTCCCCTGAGCTGCCGTGCTCCTGGGCTTGGTTTGGTTTTCGTGTTCTTGTGCGGTTTTCGGCGTCGGTCGGCTGGTAGGGCGATTGGGCCGTCGTGGATCGCAAGCTGAGGCGACGTTCATTTACGATTGACGCTGCCGCTGCCATCGTCGGGGTCGGGGTGGTGGTACGATCGGTGGACAGGATAATTCCCGCAACCGAGTCAGCCTCGATTCACGATTGCGCTCTCATCGTCGGTGTCGGTGGCGACTTCAAGATCGTTTGACGACCAATGCTCATCGAGCGTGCTATCATGACACGACGGTCCCCTTTCTCCTCCCCTTCTTTTTCTCCTCCCGTCTATCCCGTCCATTTCATATCCTATCGCTCATACTCCTCCACAAACACTATACTGACTCGTATCTTGCTTTCTACAAACCCACAGGAAGGCTTCGAAGTGCCCGAAGGCGATGCTGCGGGTGGGGAGGCGTTTGCTGATGAGGAGGAGACGTTTTGATTTCGATTTTTTCTTAAAATTCTTCAGTTGCTTGTCGATACTTAGCTATAGACGATATAATCTTTCGCGGTTACTGCAAAATCTTTGTCGCTGTCTCGTCCCAAGCTACATCTGATATCATCTAAAATGCTAGACCTCCGCCCGAGCTTGTGTTTGAAATTTCTCGTTTTCGGACTTGTTGAGGACAAAGAGCTTTTGATCCTTTATCGGGTCTCTCCACAATCTCGACCGTTTTCGCCTTACACTGCTCGGAATCACTGAACGACTCCGGTATTCTCAACATCAAAGCATCAAGCATCCCAAAAGCATCCAAGAAAAAAGTTTCTGCTCGTGCGGTCGGTGCCGCCCGTGCCGGGTGACACCACCGAGCCCAAGCTTTCACAAACAACGTCGTCTTGACGTCGTCTCTTTCTTCCTCCACCCATCTTCCCATTCATCGATTCAAATGCTCGGCTCAACGTCACCATCTCGGGACTCGGACTATGCAACCTCTTAGTGGGGTTGGGCCCGATCAGTGCCGAATGCGGCCTCTTTGTACTTGTTTGCTCCCACTTGTGCATGGTTTCCGTTTCCCTCCGATTCCAAATCGCGCCCCCGCGCGCCCCGACCCCTGCGAATATTAGTCTGATATCATCAAGTTATAGAAGAATGCCTTCCGAACAAAACGGACAGAGGGATTTAAAAAATATTCAGAATTAAGTGAATAGTACGCCAAACGGCGGCCGATTTAGGCCGTTTTCCTTCAAAATCGTACCCCAGCAAAATTCCTCTGTCCAATCTGTGCAAACTGGTCTTCTCAAACGACTCAATAGATAAGATTTGGTAAAAATCAGGTGCCTGAGACTCGGGGGACCGCCCCGGAAGGGACATCATATCGCGTTACATGTGTGACATGTCACACGATTAGATTGCCTTGCTCTTGACGCGTCGCGCTCATTTCTGGAATCCTGTGCCTCTACCTCTGTTCCCTGAGCTCATGACACGACGGAAGTCTGACAAGCAACTGGCTGGCCTAGCTCTGGCTCGTGGATCCCGACACAACACCGCAAAGAAAGAGAATCTCTTGCCGACACTCCCCTCGCCTCCTCGCACAAAGACGCGTGCCCAGAAGAATCTCTCCGCCCTAAATGACCGTATTGACGCTCAGAAAGTCGAAATCTCGAGCCTCCGCGATGAAAACACTCAGATCTCTCTCAAAAACTCTCATTTGGCGACCAAACTCGATCAATCTGCTTTAGCTATATCTGTATTGGAGGAGGAGAAGGTTGCGATGGTGGAGGAGCTTGAGGCTGTGAGGATGGATTTAGACGAAGCAAACACGGTTATTTCCGACCAGCAGGAGGTTATACGACAGAAAAGTCAGCGGATCAACCGTCTTATGCGCGACAAAGCAAATCTATCTGCCAAACTTGGCGCGGCACAGCAACAACTCGTAGCTGCGGTTCTTCGTGCAGAGAAGGCGGAAAAGCTTTCGGTCTCGGAATCCCTTCGCATCGAATCCCTCCTACGCACCGTTTCTCATCTAAACAACACTGTCAGCCACCACGAGCAAAAGAATAAAGAATTATACGGCACCCTTCGCGCTACTCGTAAACAAGTTCAACGCGCTAAAGCCTCGCTGCAGATTGTTAGGAAGGAGGTGTCTCGGAAATCAAAATGGGTTGGGAAGACACATCGCACATACAATTCACAGTACCGATCCCTTGCGCTCGCATTCCACAAGGCCGGCTGCGCTCAACATCGAATTGGTTCGCTTCTTGTCCGCGTTGGAAATGTTCTGGGAGTCAAAGTCTCACATGCTATGAGCCGACGTACGATCTCCCGTGTGATAAAAGAGGCTGGAATCAAAGTTCGGCTGCAACTCGGGCATGAGATAGCGCTTGCAAAGAGTAAGACCTATTTTCTCTGACCATAAATAACATGTACTCCTGTTAATTTTATTGCAGATTTAGTTCTCAGTAGCGACGGAACCAGCGTACGAAATATCCAGGTCGAGGCTCGACACATCACCGTCGAAGTGCCGACATACACAACCGATCCCACCGCTCCTCGGAAATCATTCCGCACCCGCGTCGTTGGACTGGAGAATGCGCTGGACCACACAGCGCAGACACAATTCCAGGGATGGGAAGAGGCCAATCGCAAGATCTTCGAGACGTATAGCAACAGCCCTCTGGCTAAACGCGACGCTCTCAATGGGATCAGCTTGGAGCTCGATGATATGTGGCGGAAGATGGTTGCCTACAATGCGGACCACGCGTCCGATGTACGTCTGGCTGCGAAGAAATGTATCGAGAAGAAGAGGAGTGTACTGGAGAGGGATGCAGGGGAGAATGTGATCCAGAATATGTCGGATGAGGAGCTAAAGGACGCGCTGTGGGATGTGGTGCAGGAAATGTGTGATGATCCTGATGGGCTAGATCCAACGTGAGTGTTGATTCATTTCAACGTTGGCTTAGAGGCGCTAAAATTCACATTTGAGTTCTCTCGACGACAAATTACGCACCGAGGCGCTTCAGGCCCTAGCTCGACACCTTGGCTCACAAACTATCGAGTCTCTTTCTCAACGAGAGCAAGATCTCCTCCTTCGGGTCGTGATAGCCGGTTGCTGCGACCACAAGGATCACAACTGTACGAAAGCAGGTGTCGCAGGGATGAATGCAGCGTGGGAGGAACTCGGACTCACCCCACCGGTGCTGCTGGCGAACAAGGATAATGCTGCAACGATTGCCCTCGGAACAGAGGCCGATTCCGATGCCGTTGAACGTGCAATAAAGGCGAGTCAAAATGGCGGTTACAAGCTAGTTTCAATCTGCGGGAATCTATTTAGACACAAAGACGACAAGCGCGGTCACCAAGATTTCCATCGGCACTACTTCGAACAAGTCAAATTCGACGTTACGGGCGAGCATTCAACAGTAAAATTCCCTGATACTTCGAATATCCGTTTTGGATCACATTGTGCTGGCGCCGCCGAACTTGTCAAATTCCACTCTGCGTACCTTGACTTCCTGGCGATCATTCGGGACTCGAAACAGACGGCAGGCCTCAATCATTCCGAGCAAAACGCCCTTAACGGACTCAATGACATGGCTACAATGACAGAATGTTGTGTTATGACACTATACAAGAACGCCGTGTCTGATCCCTACATCGCCGCTACCCGTAAACCCGGAGTTAACCACGCAGATCTTGGTCCCCTTCACGAGCAAGTCATCGCACACATTCAGAAATTACACGACAATCCCGATCTACTGCTTAATCCCACCTCTCACACAGGCGACGCAACCCTCGACGGCTTACCTTACCGAGACCAGTTTGCGGTTGACTCTGTGCACTTCATGGCCGAGCGCAACAATCTTCCTCACCTCGAGGTCATTTTGAAGGCATTTCTCAAAGCAACAATTCCTGCATGGCAGCGCTTCTCAGAGGAATGGCAACCTGGGAGCATTCTAGACTCACTTTCGCCTGCGGAGAAACTCTTAATGTTCATTCCTGCCAACAACGATGCGAACGAAGGTCTCTTGGGCGGTTGGCGTGTCTGGTCTCGACGTTCCGGCATCACCATCGAGAACTACAGCTTCGAAACTGCCTATCACCACAACGACACCGAAGCATTCACAAATGCCATGCTCACCGACGGTTACCAAAGTAACTTGGAAAATTTAACTTGTCCTGCCAAAACTAACTTTACTTTACTTATGGCTGGGAATGTTAACTTGGTAAGTAAAACCCGCGAGTATTTGATGCCATCTGATGGCCCAAGTAACTTTGGCTGATCTAACTTGGCGGGTGAGATCAACGAAAGTTACTTGGGTGTACTTTACTATACTTTACTGTACTTGTCTTCATGTTTTCTTTTGAATATCTCTGAATCTGCTAGAAAAGATGATTGTAAGCTTCTGCGAGCTGTTCAGGGCCCATCTTCGATCAATCCGATGGTTCTGTGTAATAGTCATAATAGTGATAGCGGGATTGAACCATTCAACCGAGATTTTTTCATCGGTGGGTGGTAATTCAAACAGCAGGGACTCTGGACAAGTCAAATTGGAATCAAACTACCCAATGGAACCAGACGAGTACTTGCGCTGATCTAACTTGGCGGGGAAGATCACCGAAAATAAACTATTCTGAGTGAACTTGAACTAACTTTTTAGCACGATATCCCTCAAATTATATCCGAGACACATGTGTGTCTCAATCCAACTCTTCCGCAGCATCGAGCCTTCATTTCCACGCACCCAGCTGCCGCCTCACTTCTTTAATAAATTATAATTGATTGAATGGCTTTCATACCATCGAGGTTCAAAGGACTATTTACTGCGCTCATTTTATCGTCAAGCTCAAGTTCTGTTTAGTTCAGCACCCGTGTATCACTCGGCTATTGTTCTGGATGCTCGTGAGCTCCTCAAGGTTCTGATATGTTTGACTTGGAACTCGAGAATCCGCCCCGGAGTTCAACTTGCCGCGTTGAGCTTCGGCGCTGGTGGTTTGTAGTAGAGCGTGAATTCAACAGTACATGTCAAGTTAATTGAAGTTAAGTCAAGTAAATTAAACACAAGTCGCAGTGCTCGACTAAGTAAACTGTAAACCACTGTAGCATCAAGTAGCCGCTCAATTAGTTCGGTGAAGGGAAGTAAACAAGTGATCTATTCCAAGCTATTGTATTGAGGCGGTGATATTACACTAATTATAATATTGCTTCTAATTGATTCGTGAAGGCCAAGGTTTGAATCATGTGGAATAGTATGCAGTCGGGTTGAACATTCGGTCAGTATAGAGTTGACTGATATCATGCAATAGGAGTACAGGGGTCTGCATTACGCCGGAGCTGGAATTCAACCTGCCGCCAACACCTCCGAGAGGGCCGTCAAATGCCGAGACCCGGTGCATGCCACATCTTGCCGCACAGTAGCTTCGGCGTGGTTGGCATAGATCAGAACCTGTTCCGCGGGTTCGGCTGCAGTGAACATAGTAAGTTTTCGCCGCAAGTAAGTCAACACGCAAGTAAAGTACAAGTCAAGTTAGACAAGTTAAGTACAGTACGTACAAGTCAAGTTAAGTTAAGTAAATCACTGTTTGCTTGAGTCCCCAAGTAAACTAGGCAGTTGGTCGGGTGAAGCAAAAATACCCAAGTACAAATACATTACTGGTTGAGTACAGTGCAACTAAAGTAGACTCTAAGTATGAGTTAAGTACGCAGCCAGATTAAGTACTGTCCAAGTAAAGATAAGTTAAACCTAGCAATGGGAGCTCGGAACCAGTCACGGTTCAACTTATCTACCAGTCTTCGAAATACCGTTCACACGGTTCAACTCGTCCGCACCTAGGCTCGAAACCCGCCTGTCTATGAAGCAAGCTGTCGATAGACAGGCTGGTCGATCGGAGTTTAAATTCCCATTACAAGCGCGGAGCTTCCAAAAAAGGCTATTTGTCAGCAACCCCTCCGCCATTAACTGTCAAAAGCTGCTTACCAATAGCCTTATATGGAAGTACCCGCTTGTATTGGGAATTCAAACTCCGATCGACCGGTCTGTCTATCGACAGCTTGCTTCATAGACAGACGGTCACCGGTCTAGTCCGCACCCATTGTGTCGGAACAGCAAAAAGGACAAGAATACGAGATCAGCGAGTGACCATTAATCATACAGATGAGGATGGGAGAACAAAAGGGGGAGGTTGGTATATGATATCTGGATGATTTATCGTAAATGTCAGGAAAGTCACCGCTCGATGTAGTCGGGTAAAGGGAATGTAGTTAAAGTCAGGTCAAGTAAAAGTGAAGGTGGTTAAGTACAGTACAGACTCAGCTAAGTACAATGTAAGTAATGTCTACTACAAGTACAGTACTTGCAAAGTGAAATACAAGAAAGTGCAAGTTGAGGAAAACATCAGTAACCAGGATGATTCCATAGTACCCAAGTTAATTGTGGATCCTCGCAGACCGAGATGTAAGCACATCAAAGCCAATAAGAGTAGAGAAAAGCAATTAGAAGCTAACTTCAGTACACATAAGTTGAGTTGAAGCACAATGAAGCAAGAATTACGCAACAACACCCGATTTTGAACAAGAGTGAATAACCTTTGCTGATATACTTGGGCGGTAAGTCAAGTCAAGTTAAGTACAGTTCAAGTAGAAGTCAACTTAAGTTAATACATTAATCCTGCGGTAAAGATAATCCTTGAAGTTATCAAAGAAAAGCTCAAGTTCCAACCGGTGTTCGAGGCACCGTGCGCTTGATGGTAGAAGTCAGTGCCGAATTGCCGTATGGCCATGTCTGGCTGAGAACACTCTCCTAATTTGCAGTCAACACTGCTACCCTGGTGTCTCTCTGAGTTGAATAGTGCACAATGTCTGTCCCGCACCGTAATCGGCGCTTCAAGTTGGGTTCAATTACCCGATTCGGTCATCAAGTTTTTATCAACGATATGAACTTGACCCGCTCAGAAACACACCGTATGAGCACGCCAAGCTTGATTAGACCGTGCATACGTATTTATTTCAACGCTGCCTAACCTTGTACCAGTTAAAATACCTTGTAATTTCACGATCAAGGAGTAGTGAGATAGCAGTTGAGATGATTGGAGACTACATCATTCTAGTAAGTAAGCTGCTCTGTGACTGACAAAAAGGACTCAGACTCATAGAATAAGGGCCCAAGGATCTCACAAATGGGATACAACTGTATCTCAATGATAATATTGTAAGCCTGCAAGTACAAGTTACGTACAAGTTAGATTCGCCAAGCGCGGGAAAAGTTATGTCAAGTCAAGTCAAGTTAAGTAAAGTACGCCCAGCCAGGGGAAGCGGCCATCAAAGTACAAGTTAGCTACCTCAAGTTACTTTTTGCGGTCTCGGATTTGTCGTGTTGTGGTACGGATGTGGGTCGCGGGCGTGCATGCTGGGGTTGATCGACTGCTCCCTCGCGAAGATAACACGACATTTACAGAGGGTCTCGTGGAAGGCTGGCTCGACGAACATAACCATCTTATGGCGTGGCTCGATTGGGGGGTCTGGGTGAAGTGTCGTCCCGCTTGTGGGCTAGAGGTGATTAAACCTATCGTATAGTTTTCTCTGAAGGCTAATTCTAACGTGCACTCAGGAAATGTGCTATCTTCCGACTTGGCCGTTTTTCTGGGATAAGATGACGGATCCGAAACCGAGGGATGATCGGTGGAAACGACCGCAGCCGCGTTGTATTCGCAAGTTCGCTCCGTATTCCCAGCTGTGAGTTATTTGTAGACGGTAGATGGCACCCACCGGTAGATCTAGATGGTGGCTTATAATATTCGCCGTGTCTATGCATCACAAGCTCTTCCTCCGCCCAAATCTGAGTTGTTCCCCTATGCGTATTCAATATACAATCCCTCTCCCATTACAGTAAATTAAATTCTTATTGTCGTACATGCAATATTCTCGCTTCCACGTCAGCTTCCGAGGAGTGAAATTATTAGTCATAAGAATTAGAGTAAAATATAGATGTACAGCGAGCATTCTACTCCTCCTCCAACAAACGAATTATCGTCCTTGTATTCGGGCGATCACGGAAGTTTTCGGCCCAAGCCTCGGTGACTAAATCGTACATCGTATCTGTCATCGTTTCAGGCTGGTCGGGGCGAATGCCACGCAGAATATTAAACATGGCTTGGATTTCTGTGACCTCAGCGAACGGCACTTTACCGGTTTCCAACTGGAGAGCGGATTTCATGATGAGAATAATGCCATATAACAGAGGCAAGGGGCAAGACCTACTTCAATGCACACGCACGCAAATGCATACACATCGGTAGCGCGGGTCTTGAGGAACCTCTCGCATCCAAATTGCTCCGGGACCAGTAATTCAGGAGCAGTCCATCGCAAGCTGCCAGCATGATTTGAGCCAGAGGCTATGGCGGTGCTCGTGATCTGTGGATCTCCGTCCTGGATCGTCGTCGCCAGACCAAAGTCGGAGAGACATGCATGGCCGTCGTCAGTGACCAGAATATTGCCGCCTTTCAAATCTCCATGTACGATATTCCTCGAATGAAGATAGTGGAGGCCTTGTGCGATTTCGAGGGTCTACAACGACAGGAGTCAGGATTTTGCGTACTTAAAGGGAAATAAATCAAACTCGCCAGTCGATGGATGTCTGTTCTTCCGCGATCGGCGAGAAATTTGAGGATTGTTCCGTGCTTCATCCAAGGGGATACCATGCAAAACGAAGAGGGGAAAGAATGCCGGTCGATACCAAGGAAAGGGAGAATATTTGGATGACGCAAACCCTGCCAGACCAGTGCTTCTCGGCAGAATTTCTATTGATTACAGTGATAAGTTTCAGCTCACTTGAAGCAACGACAAATCAATCAACTTACCATACGCTTTGGATTCCTTAACTCTGCGGTGAATGTTCGTATGCGTTTGAGAGCGACGCGTTTCCCGTCATAAAAGGCGCAATATACGTCCCCGAATCCGCCCCCAAACGTAGGATGCTCGTCGGGATCGTGCACTCCGTTGATAAAGAGCGAGGTGGGGAGTTGATCCTGCGCTTCAGAGATTCGCTGCATCAATTTACGCGCAGTGTTGGCGGATGTGGCATTTGGCAATGAACCGCAGTGTAATACCTGCAACAATTATCACTT
This sequence comes from Favolaschia claudopus, assembly GCA_037176885.1. Classification (NCBI taxonomy): domain Eukaryota; kingdom Fungi; phylum Basidiomycota; class Agaricomycetes; order Agaricales; family Mycenaceae; genus Favolaschia; species Favolaschia claudopus. The sequence goes on from JAWWNJ010000226.1 coordinate 76,176, forward strand.
TGCTTGCGATTTAGGGATGTAAATGAGGCACATACATGTTGAACAGCGTCGAGAAATGCTTGTGCGTTTTCGCCTTGAAGTCGCAACGCGGCATGCCTCGTCTCGCGCGAGTCGAGAATGTTCTTGAGGCACAACGCCATTTGAGCTTCGAAATCTTCGTGGCGGGAATCTTGCTCGGAAATACTATCCTGTGAAGTTAGAGATCCACGATCCTCCCATAGCGACATGAAATTGCGAAGATGTGCTGAGGGACTGGATTCTCCAGAAGTCAACATGCGTGGAGAGGAAGAAGATGGTTTAGAAGCAGCAGACGAGGAATATGGTCGCGATACTCGGTCTCGTATTGCCGGTGAGTCTGCGACGACAGTTTGCAATGAGTCCGACCGTGTTACTGCATCAGAAGGAGAGTCGATCGTATCCACGTCCGGCAAGAGCTGGTGCGGGGGGCTGGAAGGCGTCGTCGTCATCGTCACTCGCGCACTATATGCATCCCAGGCATCACGCCATTCTCGAGCTGTTTCAGCCATACGAGCTTCCTCTTCCCGTTCCGATAAATCTTTGCGTCTTTGGCGTCTACATCCCTTATCAATCAATGGGCTTATAAGAGTTGCTGGATCGTTATTGAAGATTCACCTTGTTGAAGTATCCGGGTAGACTGGTACGGCCTCTGGATCCGCTTCACCGCGAGCATAGCGCTCGTATATCTTTGTAATGACCGGCTTTAATCGTCCGATTTCTTGTAGAGCGTCGTGACCATTCTTGCTTGGTGATGAGTTTCGAAAATCGATTCGGGACAGATTCAAGACACATACCTCCGTCAGACTGGTTTTTTCATCGAAACTCAAAACTTCCGAGCCGTAATCTGTATGCGCGGGTATCTTATCAAATATCAACCCTGCCGCGCGCCAGAACGCAAGAAAAGACCGCTCCAAATCTTTTCCAATCTGAGTCGTGACTATCACTTCTGTCCCACTTGCGTCGAGAAACGGAGCTCCGAGGCTCCTGGCGTCGTGGAAATCCTGCTGCGCCGTGCGAACGAGGTCCTGAAGAGACAGATCGCTGGGCTGGGGTTTGGAAGCCTCGATTTGAGCGCGCTCGAGGAGCTCAGGAACCGTATAAGGGCGGGATGCTCTGATGCGGGGAGGCATTGTGGGGGGGAGAAGGAGAGCGACAGTGACTTGCCTAGTTGCACTGCCAGCGTCGGAAGGACACAGCCCGCGAGTGCCGTAAAAGAAGGGAATTAGACCAATTCTGTACCGGCAATTGTGCCGTTCTGGATGGTGGCTTCTGCAAGTCAAGTAATAAAAGGGAGTTGGAGATATTTTGCGAATGAGGTTGCTCGTTAAGATAAGATAAAGAATGACACTCACTTTTCAGTGTTAGAGCGTTCACGAAAGACTGAATGTGTACAGGCGAAGACGAGCTGTGAATGTCAGTCCATTCCACTGGCAGAGACCATTCAATACTCGAGTCGGTACATACACAGGCTGGTCTCACAACATGCAGGGATACTGATGTAAATCGTGTCGAACTTGTCGGGTTTCGGAGGTTGATCGCAAGCCCGCCGTGGAGCGGGCTACCGATTACTGTCGCGTTTGACACAGGATAACCAGATTCAATCGGCAAGCAAAGTGGCCAAGATGCACATAAGGATCATTAAATTTTGAATTGGAAGGCGAGCAGCAACTTGCAGGAAGAGTATCCAGAGGCAGTTGTCATCATGATGATCTCACCCAGGACCGAGTCTAGAAGTATAGTCACCAGCTTGCGAGGGAAGAGGCCCAAGTAGAAAACTCAGACCCGCGATTTCAGAAAAAAATTCGTCCCACAAAGCCAGACTCTATGGGAGAAATTATGGCAGTCGAGAAACGTTTTCGACGATATTTGAATTTGAGATCAGACTTGAATATTCGTCGCGATGTCGCAAGATAGCAGCGGACTGAGATGCATCCAGACATTGATTCAAGCACTTCACAGTATAATTGAAGTGATTTGCCAGCGCCAAGACCTAAGAATTGTGTGGAAGATGAACGCAGACGACAAGAGGGGCGGTGGCAGTGTTTTTCATTGCTCTTGTTATGATCGGCTTTTCGGCTCATTTGTGCCGGAATTGGATCGTGAGGAATGCATGAATCTATCTCATCGCGGTGGTACCCGTAACAATTTTCGAAAAAAAAATGTATTTGAATCTGTACTGCTACTGCCCATTATGGCCCATTTCTCACCTGAGAAAAATGTAAAAATGTAAAAAAAAAAAATGTAAATCGAACGCTGAACGGTAGGGTAGATTCAAATTCTACCCATCGAGGTACGAGACAACCCGATGATGTTGAAGTTTGGCTGTAAGGACTGCATGTTACAATTGAAGTCGTGAAAGTGTGGACTGAAGACAAAATTAAAGTAAAACTGAATTAATCGCGGCTTGTTGTGCCGTTGCACGTCCAAGCCCGATTCTGCGAACTCGTTATTCGCTGCACTAGTTCGTTTCCACCTCACAGCCTCGGATTAACGAGATGATTTTCCGTGTGTCAGGTCGAGCTCGACGATCTTCAGCCCATGCAGCATGAACCACATTCCAGATCGTTTCTGACATGGAATTCGGCCGCTCCGGTCGCAATCCACACGAAGTGTTGAACATGGCGTGGACTTCAGTTACATCCGCAAACGGAGGTTTACCAGTTTCGAGCTACAATATGACAACATTGAGTATCAGTCAGCCCAATTCACATTGGAGAAATCGGCGCAAATGTACACCTACCTCAACACAAACGCACGCGAATGCATATACATCCGTTTCTCGTGTCCTGACGAACTTTTCACAGCCGAATCTCTGGGGTTCGATGAGTTCAGGCGCCCACCATCGCACACTGCCCGCATGGTTCGAGCTGGAGGTGATTTTAGTAATTTGCGCATCGCCCCCCGCAACCATGATCGCCAATCCAAAGTCCGAAAGACAGGCGTTGCCATCGTCTGTAATGAGAATGTTGCTTCCCTTTAAATCGCCGTGTACCACATTCATCGAATGTAAATAATTAAGTCCTTCTGCGATTTCGAGGGTCTTGAATGAATTGAATCGAGTCAGTGGTACACTGCATAATTCAATATCAAACTTACCAGTCTGTGAATATCGGCCGTTCTGTGGAGGGTCAAGTAGTTTGTGATCGTGCCGTTCTTCATCCACGGGGAGACCAGACAGAGCCTCGAAGGAAAAGATCGACGGTCGATGCCGTGGAAGGGGACTATGAAAGGATGACTGAAACCTTGCCAAATCAATGCTTCGCGGCAAAATCTCTGAACCAAGGGATATGTTGTCAGTGATGGGTAATGCTAATTCACACAGTGTAATGGACTCACCGAACGTAGCGATTTTTCGATTCCGGTGGCAAAGGTCCGTATGCGCTTGAGAGCAACGGGTCTACCGCGGTAAGCTGCTCGATATATGGCAGCAAATCCTCCATGAAACGTGGGATCCGTTTCCTCATCGTATATGTCGTGAATGAAAATGGATATCGGAAGCTGATCATGGGCTACAGAAATTGTCTGGACCAAGTTTCGGGCCATGTTATTGTACCCGTGCCCCGTTGGCAAAGAGCCGCAGTTCAATACCTGGAAGAATACGGCGCTTTCGTGTAGTAATCCATAAACAGTGCAACAAGCAAAAGCATACATGTTGAACGGCATCGAGAAATGACTGCACCTTCTCGCTCGGAAGGCGCAATGCGACTCTGGAGTCCAGGATTCGTGTCAAATACCACGCTATGTGAGCGTCGTAATCTGGATATGATCGAGGCGAGAGAGAACCTCGATCCTCCCACAAGGTCAACAACTCGTCCAGATCCGCGCACGAGCCGTCCAGGTCCCGTTCGTGAACAAGGCTGGTGTTCGATACAGCTGGACTCTTTTGAGAGTCCATCTTCGTAAAAGCTACCAATCGATCGAATGCTGATTGGAGATCTTCGTTGAAGAATAGAGACTCTAAGTCACGACGCCTGGATATCTTTTGAAGAGCCTGAAGAAGTAGGGGGATATAGCCTTAAGACAATACGAATTGGGTCAAAGATTGAGGGAAAAATAAGTTCCATCTGGTGTGATTACCTCTGATGCGTTGCCCGTGCTCAACCGCCTTCTGTGCGCCGCCGATAACGTCCAAAGACGCGACGCAGACTGCCCTGAGAACGGCCTCTAGTTGAACAGATATTTCTGTGCCTTGACGGAGATCTAGGGTACGGAGAAATTGCCCGAATTCTTCTGTATTCCCTTCCGTCTTCTCTAGTAGTGCCTGCACAAAGATATAAAGTAAGGCGCGTAATATTTTTTATTGACGCGTCGCGTACTTTGATCATATTTTCGATCACGATCCAATTCCCTTCTTGCCCACTAGAGAATGGCTAGGCAAGCTCTCTTAGCGCGCATAGACTTTAGGAAATCTTTTGATTCGTACCGATTCTGGTTCTGCATCGGCGGCTGCGGTGCCAATCACAGCATCATCCACTCCGACGAATGAAGTCGAAACGCTGTTCAGGGCATCCTGTGGTTGACTCCAGTCGATTTCGCCATTGAGACAACGCTGCAGAAGACTCGCGCCGGTATTCATGTCGAAGCATGTGGGCTGGAGCTTGAGATGCATGACAGTGTCTTGCGTGGCTTTGGCGGCCGCGGATAGTGCGTCTAGCCAGATGTCGGGTATAGACATGGTTGTGGGAGAGGAGGATTGGGCGAGAGGCAAGTTAGTGCGAGGTAGGGCACGCACGCGCCGCGTGGCTTGAGGAAGTATTGAAGCTGTGAACATATAGGCTATATATATTCATCGTTTGGCTGGATTCCGGAGGGGCCACGATCGAGTTGAGTGGGCCGGGTGACGGAAATAAACTCATATGCTGTAGCGAAGCAGCTCACCTGAACAAATGATAGACGAAATTGCAGGACAGCTTTTCTGGAGCATCACACAGTGGAGGAGTATGAGTATCTTCAGGTGTTGTGCAGCGGAGATTCTCGAGATGCAAGATTTGCTGTCGCTTGCCCTCGATTATGGGCCGAGAGTGATTTGTTAAAAAGGAAAGTTATGATTCATCTGCTGGTCGTCCATCAAGATAGACAAGTTTGTGGATTACTCAAGACGGTGGGTTCTATTGAACGCTGATTGGCTCAAGCACGAAGTTTCGATTTTGGGAATCATTCGTCGCGTCGTCGAGCAACTTGCAATTGAAGTTCGGACAGCCTGCAGGAGCTTCAAGAGTCAAGACTCAAGACAGCTTGATATTCCGCACCGGGAAATGAATGTACGTCGTGTCATGCACCGGGATGGGACAAGTAGAACTAATTTAGTCGAGCCAGAGCAAGAGTCGAAATGGAGAGAGAATCTATTCCTGACTCATTCGCCGCTCAGGATCGTGGAGATTTGGTGGAGGTCAAGAGCAAGGGTAAGATCAGTGACAGTCACGCGTCACACCGTTGACCAACTCTCACCGAACTCTCACCACGACTTCCACGACTATCCGTTGGTTGGTTGACTGGCTGGCTCGGGGTCTAGCGAATTGGGTCCATTGAAGAGTCTCATTGACTTTGTCTACATGCCCACGAACAGCATCTCCCCTTTGCGGATGCTTGGGTGAGGCTCCTGAATCATTCCACAGCAAAAACAGCGACTCAACGAGAAGCTCAAGCACAGGATGGGAGGAGGAGGAATTGCTTAGGGTCTGGGTGTGAACTATGAAGGAGATGCGATGGCGGGTTAGGGTTTCCCCATTCTCCAGGTCGTCTCCCTCCCTTTTTTTGTTTTCATTCAAAATCACTCATGCTACTTATTCTTTGTACAGTTTTCCGCCTTCATCTTTCTCTCTTCCACCATCCCCGCACTTGACAGCTCCGGCTGATGGACTCGCTGCTCGTAGTGATAGAGACATGACAGATTCCGGCTAGGAGCGGATGGAGAAGAAGTAGGTCCATATGAATTGCACTATACGGGATTTCGGTGAGTTCCTGCTATCAAAGCCCGTTCACCTATGCTCGGGCTGACTCGTTAGAGGCTACAGGAACGCTGTACGCCCTTCTTTGTGATCATTGTCCTCGTTGCCCCCCACATCGTGAGGACGCTCAAGTGCGGGTGAGCCGTCGAGCGGTCGGGGGAAGGCTGGGCAACAGGAAGGAGAGGACGAGAGCGAGCCAGCGCGAAGGACCTCGGGAGGAGGAGGAGGTAGGAGGCGAGGCGTGTAAAGACGTCAGTGAGAATCACCATCTTCTTCCACACTCACTAAGCCTGATGGTCCTCACTTTAGGTCATGGAGACGAGGCGTTCCGGCGTTGCCGCCTGACTCATTCTTTCCTCGTCGTCCGCTCCGCCGACGATGACAGCGGTTTTGCGGTCTCTCAAGCGGCTTCACCAGTGTCGACACGTAATCTCTGTATCGTGTCGAAGATTGATTCAGAAGCGGGGCTGGCGCGGGAAGGAGAGGTCGAGGGGGAAAGAGAGAGGAGGGATCGATTAAGGTTGGGGACATGATATCGGCGTCGTACTTACAGCTCTGGCTGACGATTCTGCTAGGCGTTAGTGCTTATTCTGAGGGCGGAGGATGCACAGCACGTTGATCGTCTCCGCCGCTGGTCCTGCGTTAATCGGTTGCGCCGCCATCGTCGCCGTATCACTCCAATCGTGGTATCACGCCGCCCACCGTTTCCCGCCAGAGGGCGAAGCCGTCAGCGGCTAGACGCACACTCATTCTATCGTCGCCACCGCCAGGGCATCGTAATTCACCTCTCTTCCTCGTACTCGGGGTCTTCCGGGGATAGATTATAGGTCACTGGTGCAGTATGATATCGTCGTACACCTCTGGTTGACGAGCACGCTGCTCATCAGTGCTTAAAGTACGGGTGGCAGAGGGCATGCAGCGCGACTCCCTCCGCGCGACCACCGCCTCCGCTCGGTGGCATCATGTCCCGCTGCTTGGCCGCCTCATCCTCGGCGTCTACACACTTCGCACGACGACGCCTTCAGGAGCCAAGACTTCGAGTGTGTCTGTAGGGCGTCAACCGCGTGGTACGACCAAAGAGGGTGAGGAACACGAGAAGGAAGGGGCGGGAATGATAGGGCACGTACTTTTCTTTATGCTCCTCCCCAGGCGGTGGCTGACGCTCCTGTTCCCGCAGATATGTAGCGAGACTCGACTTACAAGCCGCGTATCACCGCCCTCGCTCGCTCGCATCTTCATCTATCCGGCGACGCCGATTACGCTGCACTTTTCCTGCGTCCCCGCCGCATGTCAGATTCGTCACATCCAGGCATTTGCAGTTCGCCTGTGCAGGGGAAGGATAGGTCGGGAGCGAGGGGGTCTTACCGTGTTCTACCGCCCTCATCCACCATCCTCTCTACATTCCCCGTCGAGCTGGGCCTCTTACACGTTTCCTGCGTCCCCCGTTGCATGTCAGATTGTTCAGTGGGACATCTGCGGTCCGCCTGCGCAATGGAAGGTTAGGTCAAGCGCGAGGGAGTGTTCTGCTTGACGAGAGGGTACTATCGTCGCCGCTTGGTTTGTCGGAAGAGGATATAAGCCACGATGTAGCTGTAGGCGCCTCCTCTGCACCCTCGACCTCGCCGCGGCTGACGCCCTTACCTGCTTGGAAGGCTCCGCAGCAGCACGAGTGCTTCCCCCATACCCTTCCCGTTCATACTTGCCTCATCGCCATCCCAGCATCATCGACGCTCGCCTTCCCGGCTCACGTCCGTTCCTGCGCCATTGTGTCTTGGCGACCGCAGTCCGTTATGCGTCCACTACTGGCCTCGGACTCTCTGTCGTTTCGCTGCGGGGATGCTTCGTCGGTGTTACAGTCGCTCAATGCGAGCAGAGAATAGAGGGCGAGTCGCTTGAGAAGGCCTTGCCGCGATGCGTCGGACCGAGGAGCCTGAGGGCATGCGAGGAAATGCTCACTACCCGTCCCATCCACGCCCGTCCCGTCACAGCGCAATCCGAGCATCATCTATGCTCGCCTCCCCGGCCGAGCCGCCGTTCCCGCGCCGGTGCATCGCGACGCCCGTATTCTCCCCCTTCCTCATACACATATCCACGACCGGGTCCGGGTCCCTTTCGTCTCGCCGGGGGATGCTTCGTCGCCCGGTACCCTCGCTCTGTGCGAGCTTCAGGCGCAGGGGTTAGAGGGTCAGACAGGAGGAAAGCCTGCCGCGACGCATCGGCACTTGGGAGGTCATACGACGCAGCGCTCACAATCACCTCCGTCCTCAGCTCGCCGGCACTTGTTCCTCGCGGCTTTCTCCCAAGCGCACTCTCCTCATGAACGAGGACAAGAGCTCTGTACATCGCACTGCGTACTCGACTAGCCCTGGTCTCTCTTCAAATACCGAACCTTGCGCCTCTGTCATCCTCCTCGGTGACGGGGGGTGTGCGGCAGGTGGTCGTCGCTCGTGCTCCTCTCTGCGTTGAGTCTTACCTATACTGTGTATGAGGGCAGAAGAGATTCTTTGCCAAGATACCGTACCGTACACTCCCCACGATTTTTCTTTTCGTTCGCTGCAAGCCATCTTTCATCGCCTCCGGAGGCAGTGCGTCTACCCCGTCCGCTGCTTATACTGGAATTTTGGCCCAATCCATGTGAATCTGCCGCCCCCGTCGTCGTCGAGGCTCTGTGCGCTTTCGTCCCAAATGGCCAAATGGGGATACCGGCGAATTTCCCTGGGAGCTCCTTTCGCTTGCCTCCCTCCCGTTTTTTGCAGTATCATTTACCACCGGCACCATAATCTGCCTTCTCCTCCATCTCTATCCCACCCGAGCCTCTACTCGGTATTTGCCACAGCTGCCATGATTGATGGATTTTCTTTTACTTGTGCGACAATTGACAAAGATGGAAAAGTGATCAGCCATTGCGTCGAAAACCGAACTTCACGAGTAGCTTCGGAAAGTTCGATCTGAACGCAGAGCTCTCAAGGAAGAAGTTGAGTACGGTTGTGAAGAGAAAAGGCCACGGGGACAAGGATGTCACATGTCACATAATTTTCTTGCTCCCGACTACCACCGCCATTCTTCGTCGACACCGCGGGAAGCATTCAATCTATCGTCTCGACACTCACTGACTCGAGCTAGGTTCTCTTTGTCGTCTTTTATCTCCTTTGTGGAATTGCATCTTTCTCAAGTCTTTCGCTTTCTCACCTGCGCTCGGCCGTTTCGTTGTTCGAAGGACATGAACTCTCGCAATCCAAATCATCCGCGTCCCTCATAAGCCTGTGTCTTTTCCTGGCTTCGATCTCGTTCGTACATTCATAATTCGTTCCCGATCTTGCCGAAATCATGCGCAATTTCATCCCCTCTTATAATTCACCGAGTGCTTCTTGTACCGACTCCTGGAGTCCAGATATTGCGGCTCCCTCGTTTGCGCCTAGCCCAGGGATTTATTGACTATTTGCTTTGATGCATTCTGACGATATCTCGTTCTCCAGCGTCACCGCGAGGGTCAACGGATAGCATCGAAGCAATCCGGCTCGATCATCGAGTTTCACAAGTGTAGCTTGAATTAGGTCATTGTTGAGACGAGGGAATCGCAAGGGATGAGTGGATCGTATTAGAAGGTCAACTCCGTTTACTCTCGCCCGGTTGAGCTTGTGCTGAAATTAACCAAGAAAGCGGATGTAAATATCGAGTTTTTTATCTTAGGGAACGCACCGCTTCCCTAGGACTGAATAATAATCGTAACGAAGTGATTTGTCCAGACTAGTGAGCGCTTGCATTCTTTTTGAACTTCTTCCAAAGTTCTGACGCGGCGCCGTCTCTTCGCATCTAAATTACTTCGTTACTTCGATCTTTCAGGTTCGAGGAATCATCTACGTGAATTTGGAACTTGACTCAGCCATACAGAATTTTGATGAAAGCGTATCACATAGTCTCATCTCGTTTGGATGGGAACCGGTGTTGAACGGGGTGTATTCGATTGTCTTGTTCTGGCCTCCAATCAACTAACTTCGACTCTGAGTTTCATTGCAGCAATCGACGAAGGGTTTTATCAGGGTGAAGCCATCTGAGGACTCGCCCGGTCAACCTATCGACACCTTTCTCACTGTTACACCCTGTTGCTGTGGCGTGTTCAAGACAAGTTCAAGATTCATTTTTGCGCAGTCGCCAGTCAATTTCCAGCGGTGCCCCGGATTTTCCCTTGTAGTTTTCGGTGAATGTGGCTCTGGTCTCAACATATGGCGGCGAGGACTCTCGAATTCTTGAGCACGCGTACGACGAAGATTGCTTGCAATTCAATTAAGGCGCGCGACGTCAGTGTCACCGGTGCAGACGTCCGATCAAATACTGTTTTTCCGGTAACTTCGCGAGCACTCGGTTTCCGCTTTGACACCGCATGGCTTATTTCATTTATCGATTTTCCACTCGGAACGTCGGAATTACACCTAGCTAATATTCTCCAAAAAAGTCAAACTGACTTCACTCTGACTTAGGAAAATGGCCACAAGTGGTAGATGATGTGCGCTCTATCACCTTGAAAGACAGCGTGCTTGGCAGACAGGACCGTGAACGTCGGCCGTGTCTCCCGGGCGGAATGAATTGGAGACGTGCTGATGCGCCACTGATGCGCTGCACGGGTGGAAGGATCTCGGCAACGCCGGCAGCCCTTTATCACCTGGCTTTGAACTGTTGCCTTGGTTGGGAGAGGCCTGCGAGAGGCATAACGACGTGGATGTCGCCAGCGTCTTGTGGCGTTCGGACCAGACTCGGAAGTCTCAACGCGACCTTCGATTTAATATCACCCTTTTACCTCGAGATTTCTTACCTCAATTAAATTTAACTGTGGCGGCTAACCTCGGCAAACCCATTCCACCGTGTGACAATCCGTCCGCAAATGTACTAGGTACGGAGATCCTCCATCCCACATCAATCAGCAGGGTCTTTTAAGCGACACGACGCCAAGGACCCAGCGCGCGCCTTCCTCCTCCCATCCCCCCCCCGCGTTGGTCGTCGTCGTTTATGGCGGTAAATGTCACTACTACGCTCGGTCCGCTTCTCATCGGGGGGTCTGTCGGTCTCATGTACGTTCTTTCCTCGTTTCATCCTTGGCTGCTCTCAATTTTGTTCCTCTTTTCACTAGCCTGAGCGGAATTCTCGCTGTACAATGTATCATTTTCTTCAAGCTATATCCTAACGAGATGTGGACACGCAGGGCCACGGTGCGTCTGCTGCGCTCTCTTGTTCATACAGCCTACTGATTTTCCTCGAAAGGTCCTCATCATATGGTGCGTCTCGAGCCTTCGCTGTGCAATTTCTCTGAAGCGCTCAATGTAGGGTCATGGATCTCATGCATTCCTCGTTGGTCATCACGTCTCTCTTTGACTATTTTATCAATCATTTCGGCGATACGTGCGTCTCGATAACCACCTCTGCCTCCCGTCTCTAATTCAGAGCCTTCCCTTTCATAGCACCCGAATAAACTACATCCCATCGTGCGTCGTGATTTGCTCATCCCTCAAACCTCTAACCTAGCATCCATGGCTCAGGTCTATTGCTGTATGTCCTTGTCTCTTCCCTTGTAGGATTCATTCATGTATTCAATTCGACCTTGGTAGCTCACTGTAGTGACGACGGTGTGTTTCTACTCCTGCCTTCACGAGCCACGCAGCTCACAGCCCTTTTCGGTTCTAGGCAATTACTACGATGATAGTACACTGGTACTTTGCTCATAAAATATACCATTGTACGTCGCTCCCTCTGTCCCTGCCTTCCGGCTTTCTTCGCCTTCTACAACGTCAATGTCGCAGCTATCTAACTCCACCCTCTGCAGCGAGTGGGAAGAACTGGTGGATTACCGGTCCCATTGTACGTCTACTTGCGTACTCGTCTTTCTCTATTGCTCATAACCCGCCGTGTAGGTCTTATTAGCTTTCCTTCGGCTCTGTGAGCTTTCACCGTACATTCTGTTCGAACGAATGCGATCTCATTCTATATAGTCGCTGCCACGGTGTCGTGTGGTGAAATGTACGCGCTGCTTTTGCTCTTCCGTATCTATCTAATCAAAGTTCTTTATCCTAGGATTCATCTACACCGATACGATGCTTTCACCGAGCACTATCCCGGGGTGCGTTCCTCCCCTTGGGTTTCATCTCTTGACTGAATCTTCCTCAACCGAAAGTGGGTCTTCACCACCGGCCTTTCGCTCTCCGCCTCCGTCGACATTATCATCACCGGCTGGCTTTGCTATTTTCTGCAGAAGATGCGTCGGCGGACGTCAGATAGCCCGTACGCTCCTCAATTCTGTCCCCGAGAAACGCTTTCTAAACTGGTTACCCGCGTAGCATGACCCGCGTCGTCAACACCCTCACGATCTACACACTCGAGAACGGGTTCTTGACTTGGTAAGTATATTTGCGCGCGCGCTCCGCAAGAAACTGGAGACTGACAATCATCTTATTGCCCCTGACGTTCAGCGTCACCACCACGGCCTCGCTGATCGCTGTCAGTATCCATCTATCCATCCCATGTAATCACGTCGCTGATGACCTTCTTTCGCCGTTCAGTGGCTCACGATGCCATACAACCTTGTCTTTCTAGGCCTCCACTTCGCTATCGGCAAGCTCTACGCCAACTCGCTCCTCATCTCGTTGAACACGCGAAGAGGACTCCGCGAGATGAGATGGAATAAGGCAATGTCGAGTGGGTGGGAGCAAGGGCAGCCCGTGCTGACTGGCGACGATTTCACGGTCCCGTATACGCAGACTTATCCGTATGGTGCTGTGACATCGTATGGCCCCGCTACGTCGCTCAACATGTCGGTGCGTATATACTCTATTCATTCCTCTTCCTCTTTTCATTCGCACCGACTCACAAATCCCATTCCAGTCACCGAGCTCCGCCTACCGCCCCGCATTCAAGATCAATCCGCGCGTCTTACCTACGCAACTCGAAATCGCCGTCGAGCGGCGAGTCGACCGCAGCTCCGACGAGCTTTCCGAGATTATTCGGCAGGAAAACTCGAACAATAATCATGGAAGACGGTTTCATCGGCCTCGGTCACCAAGACATCCCGCGCAGCATATGACTTCCCTTCCTTAACCCACCCCTCCCGCTTTTTGCATTCGTGTTACATACGTTATTTCAGCTATCTATTGTTTTCTGCCCCCCCACATTGTTATTTTACCCGCATCGTCAATCGTCACCAATGCATTGTACAGCATCCACTGCAAGCACTTACCTACTCATCCACCCTTTATCGCGTATACCCCCAGCTTCCAATCTACTCACTCGCTGTAGTTTGCTTGGGCTACTGTTGGGTTAAATACTACCAATGAACACGCACTTGATAGCTGAAATTCGATTCAGCGCCTCGTTGTTCTGTTTCATCTCGTTAGAAGCAAGCTGCGTTTATGCGGACGCGGAAGAAATTTGAGCCTGAATTTATTTCTTATCCGGCCAAAATCAGATAGATGGAAACTTCTTCAATAGAGAACATGCAGACATTTGAACATAATCTAGTTTGTTATGGCGTCTCCACAAATCCGACATCATACAACTCAGAAGCTGCATCGATCGCCATGAAAGCGAGCGGCGTGCCCCTGTACTGGTCTGGATCTTTGATGGTTATTATTCACGAGTTCTGGACCCTCAACGTGTGGCACGTCTTACTCGTTGAATTTCTGAAGTAGGGCGCTCCAGCCGAATCCTCCACGCTCGGTTTGAATCGCGGAGCATGCGAAGCAGCCAGTTGTCTGTCGTATCTCAACATCAGCTCTTGATTTGTGTGTCCCAGTACTTGTCCCGCAGAGACATTCAATTTCGCGCTCAGCTCGTTCAATTCACCAGATCCGAATCGGTCTCAAGCTTGCCTGTTGCTTCGAAGAGCCACATACAGCGTTGCCGATTGAATTCCGTGAGCATCCAAAGATTGTCTTCTCCTGGGAATTCGAAGCCAACTTGAAGTTTTACAGGGTGTGAAGGAGATGCGGTTAGTTTTTCAAGCGCAAACCAAAGGTAGATTTCTGCATCATGACCGTGATTACTGCTAACTTGATCGCGGGCGTGGTTCAGTTTGTACGCTTGAAACATCCCACAAGCGATGGATTTGCGAAGCTTAGAGAAAAAGCGACTCCGACGAGTGAGTTCATCTGTGCATGCAGTGATTCTCGAAGAGCGAAAGTATGTTGATTTATTGAATTTTATTCGAGCAAAACACCGATTTTTGTGTATTTGAACGACGCTGTGGAATGCGACGAATAGCTATGGTCAAGTACATCACGAGCCTTATTACCGAAGTCAGGAGAGACTCGACAGGGATCCCAGGACCCAGATCCGGGACGGGTCAGAGTATAAGCTCTACCTACCGCCAATGAGAACAGACAGCACAACCGTGACAAAATCACACTCACTTTCTTGACAGCCGCCTCAATCCGAGGTTTCAGGGAAGTTTTGACCCATTCGGGAAACTGCCCAAAAGCTTTTGCGCGGCAAGTCTCGCAGCCGGAGGCTCCCTTTAAAGCGTCTTGAATTGAGATATGACAAGTGATATCCATGCTGGGGCATTCCATAACTAACAAAGGAACTTTGTCCAGGTATTCACCAAACCATTTGCGCACATTGTGCGCTCTGCCATCAGCAAGGTACCAGCCCAACGAAGCACCATCGCAATCCATGCAGCTGAACCAGACGTATTCGTTGGGAAAGGGCAAACGTGTCAGATCATCTGCCTCGTTTTTGGCCGCAGCTCCGCATAGGTAATGATAACGAAGAAGGTTGTGATACACGGCGGCGGGAAAATGTGCGAGTTCCTTGGGGGCAAGACTGGTGACAGAGCGTAGAGGGAGCTTTAAGGTCTGCTTAGCGGCTTCGATCGATAAATCGTTCCATTCGAAGGTGTAGGCAACAATGAAGACCGCAAGAGGCTCGTCGTGGAGAAACTTGCGGAGCTGTTCCCTGGCGGCGGGGACAATGTAATGGACGTCGTATTTATGGATGAGAACATTCAAAATATCCCATAGATCGCTTGGAGAGTCGATAGTAGTGCACGCTCCGGGGTAAATGAACCGCATGGCTTTGTCAAAGATGTGTGACGCCTCGCTGACATCTACAATGGGTATCGCTGGCGAGGTCTGGGGTTGGGGAAGGCTGAACATGGCGCGGAACACGGGGGATATGAGAGAGAGAACGGTTCGGTGGAGACGAAATTCGACTCTGTCGGCGGTGCGAAAGATAACATCGGCATCGACTGAGTCAAAGGGAGGGCCAGGAACATCGTCAGAGGCGGAATTGAGTGATGGAAGGGGGTCTGGGAAGGCACCACCAGACATAGAGTGATAATCTGGGTGGTTGAGGAAAGAAGGACTGGGTTTATGGAGGCAGGAGACAGATTCTGCAAAAACCGGGTGATGGCAAAGGACAAGAAGGCTCGATCAATGATGGTAAATCGCAACAAAATGCCGAGAGGGGCCGAATTAACCGTGAGCAAACAGACACTTTGCCGCAATCCGTGTGGGAATGATCTACTGATCCCTGCTCTCTCCATGCACCACGTCGCTCGCAGCGGACTCTACTTACCTCCAAGTGGCTTGAGGTCTCTGAATGAGCTGATGTGCCGGACTTTCGACCTGATGGATTCTGATTCCACCTTCAACCCAAGCAGGCGGAATTCTCTTGGGAATTCTCACAATTTTGAAAGGCAAAAAGATGAACGCAATGTTGTCAGGCTGCGTGGGCGGCTTTTGTCGCATTTCGAAACGCTGAATGAAGAGCAGCTCTACCTGAAGTAACGCTGTATTCTCACATGCATTGGAACCGTTCGGAAAACAATACCAGTCTGCACCAAGTCTGCACGACCCTCGAACTCCTTCGCACAATTGTCTCGACATACGACCTCTATTGGTATGAAGCAGCCGAGCCCATATACTCAACGGAATTTTGACTTCACGCAAGAACCTGACTCCAGTCCGCGGCCGCCGCAAATGCTTTCAATGTCACAGGTTGGCGTTCTCCCTCGAGTCCAGAGATCGACTTTCCGCCGTAAACTGGAGCGACAACGTGAGTCAGGAATTTTCTGCGTAGACGAGGGAAATGAAAGACTGACATCCGAATTCCTCTGTGCATTTCCAAACGTCGCAAAAATCGAGCACAATATGCGGCGGCATCTTCGTCGCGATTGCTGCCCTGAACATCTCCAACGGGATCTGCTCAACGACAATCCGCTTGCCAGTAGCTACTCTTCATCAGTCTGCGAGAAATAAAGAAAACAAACATTTCAAGACGCACCCTGAGAGACCTGCGCTGCAATCTCCCTCAACGTCAAATATTCTCCCGTCCTGAACTCCTCTCCATTCGGGAAAATGGACGCCTCGATAACCTGACGAACATACAGCCCATAATCCCCCACCGCATCGATAATAGGTAGCACCGTTTCGGGGTCAACTGGTACGATCATTTCGAATGAACCATCCTCTTTACGCTGAATGAGACTGCGCTTAGGGCTCAACATATCGTTCGCGTAATACCCGCACTGCACGTCGACGAAGGGCACTCCGCACTGCCGACCGTATTCGGATACGACGGCTTTCCCGTCGAAATGCACTCCGTGGATGTATTTGCCGTTGCTGATTTTCGCGCAGTTGGGGAGACCAGACCAGATGATGCGGGTGACGCCGGCGGATTTGGCGGCGTCGATCATCATTTTGCCTTCTGCGGTTTCCTGGGGAGAGTGAGGATACATGAGTATTTGACAGAGGGAGAGATAGGCAACTTACTCTGTCTGCATCCAGGTGCTCGAAGAAGTTCGTGACGAGCTATCAATACAAAGGTGAGTTCAATTCGTGCACGATTTGGAAGAAGAACAATTTCGCACAAAAATGATATCAGCACCCGTGAAAGCGTTGACGACGTCCTTCTCATTCCCCAGCCCAATGGACAGACTGACGACCTCCACCCCTTGCGCAGCCAGCGTCTGAGCAGCAGGCTTCGTCGGATCTCGAGTGAACGCCCGAATGCGATACGCTTTGCGAGAGTCGAGGAGTGCCTTGATAACACTTCCACCTTGAACGCCAGTGGCGCCAACGACGGCGACGAGAGGAGCGAAGGAATCTTGTGAGATCGTCATAGAGGCGAATGATTTGTGCCAAACCTGGTACGGGCAGCCGACATTTAAATACTGAATTTTCGTTGATTATCTTATTATCCCGAAAGATTCGGATTTCCTGCCAATATGCCTTTCAAGCTGGATTAGTCAGCGATAACGATTCGTTCGATTGTCGTTGGTTTGTGAGATTTCCGTAGAATACGGCGTTTGGGGCTCGGTCTTGTTCCGCTCGCATGTTTCCACGTGCAGCTATCGGGACTGACCTAGAGGAGGACGGGTGATAATATAAACACTAGAATGCGCATCGGAATTTGAACAAGTTGAAAAAAAAAAAACAGTCCCTAACCTTATCAGTCCGCTCCCTCAACTACGTCAGGACACTGCTTGCTAGGGTTAGAGGTACGAGGACATTTGTGCTGTCTCTTGCACCCCCAGCTCCTCCTCAGCGCAGACGACAACAACAAATTCCTCGTCATCGTTCCCTGTTTAAACCTCTGCCTTTCTTCATATGAACATATCTTTAAGGGAAAAGGAAGCGTTATCATCCATAGACAGGGACACTGCTTGAGCATTCTCGGCAGGAAAGATCGAAACGCAGAGAGGCGCTTACAAATAGAAGTTGATCCATGTCACTCGTTCCCTTGCCCCGCAGGTAAGGGAGGATATCCTTCATATACCATGCGAGGGGCGGGACGACGCAGGATGTCTCCAGATTAAAATGCACTGAGCAACATCCCTGAAATGCTGCATCAATATCTGTCCATCACGCTTTGACAAGGAGAGCAAAACCGAGACTGAGATGTTCGACGATAATCGCAATTTTCAACTCTACTAAGCGCGAGCACGGAGGCTTCTCTATATGAAACTTACAAGTTTACATCTACTTGAGTCGATATTCTGCCAGACAACATCAGCCACAATCGGATCGTTGAAGCGAAGGACACGATGAGACGTACCTATCACACCCCCGCCATCAAATCCGGCCAAAACGCCTCCCCATCAAACTCAAACGCCTTCCCATTCGATCCCGTCTCCTCCCCCTCCCCAACCCCCAACCCTGCCATCAAATGCAGATCCAACCCCACCCCAAACCCTCCCTCCCCACCCACCACCACCGGAAACGCAAACTCATTGACATTCACCCCCTCCAACATCCCCTGTGCACCAGCACTCCCCATCCCGCCCGCCCCCGGCGCAGCAAACATCGAATTCTCAAAACTGAGCTTCTCCTGCAACTCCATATACGCCTTCGTCGTCTCGAAGACCGAATCCGTGGCATACGTCTGCGCGATCGAGGCGTTCAGCTCGCGCAGCCAGGCGTCGACCTCGTCGTCGCCGCTGCTGGGGCTGTCGCTGCTGGTGAGGCTGGGGCTGCTGTTGCTGTCTGTGGACGGTGCTCGTTTGGCGGGGTGCTGCTGTTGTTGTTGCGGTTGTTGGCGAGGCGGAGGTGAGGGAGTAGGAAGGGCGGGTTTTGTTTTGACGCGCTGAACGACGTCTGTCGTCCCCGCGAAGATCTCCAGATCTTGATCGACCGTTCGGTCGATGGGCACGATCATGGAAGCGGCGGTGCTGGAATTAGTAGTCAGAGGGGCACCGCGGTTGCAGATCGAATGTAGTTGAACGGCTTTGTCTAGATGTCCGCGAAGAATCGCCTATGACGTGTGCAGTTGATTGGTGAGCATAGGTAGGAGGAACGGAGAAGAACAAGTAATGTTACTGACCAGAGGACGTTCCACCTCTCCGCCCAACTTCTCGAGTAGATCGACGGCGAGGAATAGCCCGAGAAGGGCATGCGGATGGTGTGGTTTGCGAGCTGGGTATCGCATCGCTAGCGTTCCCATGATCATCTATATTGGCCCATTCAGTTCAATCCCAGTAGAGGAATAACAAGGACAACTCACCGCTGCGTTCAAAACTTACACAACAAATTCATCAGTCATATTCACCAATTGAAGCAAACGACAAAAACAAACTCACGACTATCCCGAATCGGCCACCTGCGAAGGAGAGATCAACCTAAAGCATGGCACAAATCAAACAAATAGACCACATACCACCGGCGAAACAACTCCGGATGCGCTGTAAAAGCCTGCTTATGCCGCCAAATGGTATGCAGCGCCGTCATCCACGCCGCTGCGAACGAGTGGGTGTACGCCGAGACGAATGGGCTCGCGGCGTTGTCGCGGATGGCTTCGACGAAGGAGCCGGTGTGGATGTAGAGGATGTCTGTGGAGTGGGTTAGATCAACGCGGACGAATGGAAAAGGGAAGGGGAGGAGAAGAAGGGAAGAAAGAAAATGAAGAGATCGATTGGACGGAGAAAAGATTGAAGAACGGTTGAAGAGAGAAATGAAGAACAGCTGAAACGAGAAACCAAAACGGTCGAATAGACAAACGAAAACCAGGTAGAAGGGAAGGATAAAAAGACAAAGAGTATAACAACAACACTCGAACAAAGAAGACACGAAGAACCGCGCCTCACTTCTCAAAACGAAACGAAAAGCAACTCACGAAAATTCGACATCAACGGCAACAGCTCCCTCTGCGCATACGCCGACGGCGGCTCCCCCTCGACCTTCGGGAACCTCGCGCACGGACACGTGTGCATGTGTTTGCGAATCAGGCGGTCCATCTCGAGGACGGTTTTGTAGGACGGGCGGGTGGTGGTTGTGAAGCGTTCCATTATTGGGGCTGTTACCTGCGGACGGTGAGTTGAAGGGTTGGGGAGGGATTGAGACGAGATTAAGCGAAAGAAGAGGAGGGATAACCGGAAATGAACGTACATTCCTCACGAATTCCCAACGAGCGTGTAGATCTGCCATTAACACCATGAGCATCTCACCCTTCCATAAACAGACGGACGAAAGACAAGCACTCACACCCGGGAAAAAGCTTCAAAAACGGCTGTGTATCCTCGCTCTCGTCGGGCGGAAGTGGACAGTCGATCTCGGCGAGGAGAGTTCCTGTTGGTCGGCCGAGAGAGAGTCCCTGTTGAGTTTTCGGAATTTCAACCAGCGTTGAGAGTGAAATTGAGCGGAGAGGATGAGAGAGGGTGTACGGAGAGAATGAGAGGGGAGAGTGTGGGGATGTATAGAGAGCGAAAGAGGAATATGTACGGAGGACGTACAAACATAGTTTCGATGTAAAATGTTTCCCAGAATAAAGCCTGTGAACGACAACGACGAGATCAGAATCAGCGTAAAGCTCAAGGTAAAAGACAGGGAAGAAGATAAAGACGCACCCGACACCGTGTGGCCAACTTTTCTGACAGCTTCGCACCGTAGCTTTCACGATCTTGTTAGGGGCAGTGGATTGGTTCGGATGCGGCGAATGTCAAGAAAAGGAATCGACTCACGGAGACCCAGCTGCGAAAGAAAAAGAAAAGGAATATCAGCAAGACGACTCGCAAGAATCAACAAAAACAAAACAAAACACACACCTTCTTCCCAACCTGCGCCGCCAACGACACCATCCCCCACGCCGCCGCCATACTATACCCCCTCCCCCCATGCGCATGCCAACAAGCAAACAGCACCAACGCCTGCACCCTCTCCACCCCGCCTCTCCCCCTTCCCTTGCCCTCATCCTCGTCGTCGTCAGAACGAAACACCGAATCGATGGACATCGCGGCAGACGCTAGATCGAAATAGTGTTCCGCCTCGCGATTGTATGCGGGGAGGTCGAGGTCGACGAGCGCGCCGAGGGCGAAGATGAGGTAGATGAGGGCGAGTTGGGTGGGGGTTGCGAGAGGGGTGTCTGTGTCTCCATCTCCATCTCCATCTCCACCTCCCTCTGTCGAGTTCTTGGAATTCTTGGATCGAGACGTAGAGGGAGCAGGCGTATGGTCGAACGGATTAACATAATTCGGCGGCATATACACCGGCGGCGCGATATCGATGTCATGATAGATGAGCGAGAGCAGCTCGACGGTTTGGGATTGGAGGACGGGCATGCCGGTCCAGCAGCCGTTGCGGTAGTAGAGGTCGCAGAGGGACCAGGCGCGGACTTCGGGCGGGAGGTGCGCGAGGAGGTGGGCGGTGGCGGGGGGCGTGGACCAGGGGGGGACGGCGCTGGTGGCTGCGGTGGGATTGGTGGAGGGGGGAGGGGAGAAGGGGAAGGAGGAGGTGAGGGCGGTGAGGAGGAAACGCTCGTTTTCGGGGGAGGAGGGGTCGGGTGGGGTTGGGGAGGTGAAGAGGGCCTATCGTTGAGTTACGGTGAAAGAGGGAATGAATAGGAGAGAGAGTATGGATGAGGATGACGCACCGCACACCCCGCCGTAGGCCCAAAATACACTGTATCCCCGTCTGCGTTCACCCTCAACGATCCCGTGACGGCGCCGCTCTGGGAGGGCGTGGAGTCGGCGATGTTGCGGACGTCAGCTTCCATGAAGATGCGTTGTTTGTGGGGAGGGATGCCGGCGTTGAGGAGGGCTTCTTGGAGGGATTGGATACGCTCGCCCATGCGCGCGATGACGGTGTTGAGTTCCGCTACTTGGAAGATCATGGAGCTATAGGTTTATGGATTAGAATTGGAGGAGGGATGGGAGAGGGAGGGAGGGAGGGATGCGGCGCACCGTTTTCCTCGGCCGGAGGTGAATAGTGTTCCTGCGATTATTGTGAAATTGAGGAGTCGAGGTTATGGAGCGGGCGATGGACGGACCGTCGGGACATATACCCTCGCATCCGCGAGATACTGTACATATGGATTAGCGAATGAAGATGCAAAAGAAATCTGCGACGCACCACACGAAGTACACGGCGGCCCTTTCTTATCGCATTTTAGCTTCAATCTATCAGATTCTCCATCAGTCTTCCTGCCTTCTCCCTACAAAGACTCTAATGGCTTGCCTGAGACATTCCGCGCACGAATTCTACACAGATATGTTAGAAATCGCTTTGAGAAACTCGGAATGTAAAGAGGAGACGCGCACATCGCGGATGTTGGCGTCGCGGCGTCGTTGCCGGGAGCTCGTGGAAGGCGTCGTCATTGCTAGCGTCGGTGTCGTCGGCGGCGGTAATCAACAGTCCGACAGACGGGAGGATGTGGTGGTGGTGAGTTGAGAGCAGTGATTCGTCACTTGATTTGTCGGCCGGCGCCGCTGATACGCGACATGCCGACTGATTCCGCCGCCATCAGTAGCCAAACAAACACGTCACTTGTCTTTTCCCACCGTCGTCGATGTCCCAGACGACGACGACGACATGCGCGACATCGACAACATTTGCGCTTGGAATTGTCAATTCTCCGGCCCGAGGCCCACCGCCCCTTGAGTAGCTTGAGTGCTCTGCCTCTCCTTCAAAGTTCAAACTACCATTGATTTTTGAAGTGCTTTGCTCGGCTTCCTTCTCCCTCTGCGATCCAACTGCGATCGACCTTTTAGCTGGATCTCTGGAACCTGGCGACTTGACCATCGACACAGAATGCCTGCCTCCTCCGTTTGTCTGACTATACAAATACCCGTCCTCTGAAGTTCTCTCTCTAGTCTGGAATCGCCTTCGCAAACTCGTCGCCAATTGGTCGCCAAATCTTCGAACGGAGCGCTCAAATTCGCAGAAATCTTGCTGGAATTCTCTGAGGAGTTGGAGTTACTTACTCTGATGTCGACATCTTGCGCTTCCTTCCTCTGTACTATGTCTATTCCGTTTCCGCGTTTCACTCGATATCGACGAAATTCCGTCGGCTCTGTTTTGATAATATTCCAACGACGGCGCTCTAATCATCTCTATGTAGCTCCGCACACTGATTGTCGAATCTCCTCATCGCAGGGACGCTTTCCATACTCCTAGCGTGTTGCCCTACTCCGCGTCATTCGTCAAGCACTTTGCTTATCTCTGTCTCGGCGTTTTAGCTGGAATTCTCTAGCTCAGGGACGGCATCATCGACGTCAAATACCTCTCTGCTCCCTGCATACCGCTGTACCTCCAAAACGGCTTTCATCTGTATACTTAAATGACCGCCCGAAGTCACATACGATCTCGAGTAATTTCGAGCTCGACATCTTGCGCTGTATCTGCCCCCTCCGCTCGATATCATTGAATGTTCGTCGACTATGGAAGATGGTGCTCGATATCGATTCACCTCGGCAGCTTGGATCTTTGAGTCGACTCTACCGGGGGAATAAACACCGACAGATTCAGTCAATTTGACTTTCTTCTTCTACCTCCGCGTCGGTGTTCAAGCTGCTTCTCTGGTGACTACATCACCAACGCCGAATATTCCGAAGCCTGATCTCTTCTTTTCGCTGTATCACTCCTTCGAAACAACCTTCACGCAGACTCTCATGATAATCTGCGGAGTCCAGACCCACGAGCACCTCTGTATAAAACACCTCAAAATCATCGCTGAAGTCGCCGAACGGAGTGCAGAATCTCACAAAGATTTAGCTCGAATGCTCAAGCGGTCTAATTATTCGATGTTGGCATCTAGATCTTGTGTTTCCTCTCAATTATGCCATCTCGTCTCTGCTCGTGAGTCCACCCTCGTTCGTCGCTGTCACATACGAGGGGTCATCGTTCTACTTGAGCCGACTCTGTTGTGCTCTCTTAAGCGTCCCGCATCTCTGCAATCGTCTGCAGGGAAATTCTTCGCCGAATCCGCCGAGCGAGGTGCTGGAAATGGAAGAAATTCTCACACAAATCATTCGACATCGGACGATGCCACATATATTGGAACTCGACTCAATCTCGTGCTTCCTCTAAGGTACCCTGTCTCCGCGCTCTTCAATTGATACATAAAAAGGTGCATCAGCTCTATCTGAATGGTGTTAACGAACCAAGCACTCCGTTGATTGACCTTTGCACACATCCGCAGGTGCAATCTTCTTCGCTCCATCGGGGTAACGACCATTGAAAGATTCATTCAGACGTTTCCTGCCCATCAGTGTTTTGCGTTAGGTGTCATTCGCAGCCTTCGTTTCACGTTGGCGTCGGCGTTTCAGCTGGATCCCTGGAGCCTGACGACTACACCATCGACGCGAAATATTCATCTCCTCTTCTCTGATATCACTGTCTTGTCCAATGCGCTGTAATCGCGCAATTTAGCGCCAAATTACCGAATGGAGTGCTGATCCTCACGGAAATCTCGCTCAAATTGTCTAACGATTCGGATTTACGCGTTCGGGGTGGACGATCGATGGCCCGAACGACGAAAAACTCAACTATCGACAGTTGGTTCGCTCAGAAAGGGTTTCGAACTGCAATATTAATATTGAATGGTATGTGTCATACTTAATCAGGCTCCAAACAAGATGCACCGAATAATGGCTTCCCAACAGGTAAATGGCAGTACTAGTTCTGCCCCAATGCTCCATCTTTCGGATGTTTCGCTGGTGTTTGGCAGGGTGGGTGTCTTCCTAGGCTGTTTCTCGTCTTGTGAGTCCTCGTCAAGGATTAGGCTCGGAGTTCGAGCTTCTGCTTCATTGCTACTCACCCAATCAGCTACTAAATACGAGTCATCAGAATGGTAAGAGACGCGAAATGTCTTGCTACCTCTCACTCATCTCGCACGCAGATCACACTAGCCTGCGTTTCACGTTCGTAGTGCGCCGCAGCTTGGTCTTCTATTCGGATTCCTATACGCCCAACGAAATTCGAAAGCTATAAATTGTACACCTCGAGCATCAGGACCGCCCACTTTCAAGTTTCAACTCCTCATACCTCGTCCTACAATCAACAATGTGGAACATCACTCACATCAACGCCGAGACTCCCAGCCAGACGAGCATCGTCTTCGGCGGCGTTTCTGGAAGGGAAACAGTCGGTCCCACCAACCGTCTCGGGCCTGAGGGCGCTGTCTACATCCTCGCCTTCCCCGGTCTCGGATACATCAAGCTTACCGACGTCGGGAGCCACGGTGCGTGTCCATTTACGAATCACAGCTCTTCCGTAGCTGCTCACCGACTGGGATACTTCATTTGCGCTCTAGGACACGGTCCGGGAAGCTGGAAGGTCTCTGCGAGCGGGAGTTCCGACAACTGGACTTATGAAGGGAATGGACAGGCCACAGTCTCTGTTGAGGCTGATGGCTCCTATACCATCTCCGGGGGATCCAATACTATCACTGGCAGGGTGTAAGTACTTTCGGATCCGCGAGGACAGAAATTGACTGAATGCCCTATAGTACGAAGTTCTAGGTCGATGGGAGTTCGTTTTATAAGAGCACAGCGGAAATGAACCGATTTGGTGACCAAACATCGATCTCAATTACTGTGCGGATTGAATGTAGTCGAAAATGACTGTGAATTCTGAACTCGACGGTAAATATGTTGAGGAGAACAACAAGGGTAACAAGGCGCAACCGGCGTCTATTCATTTATTCAGCTCACTGATAATGATTGGTCAAGATACAACGTCCAGCGTGATATCCATAATTCATGTCTGCATTTTCTCCCGCAATCATTTCGTTGAATGTTCCCGATGAATGCATCGTTGATTTATTTTCGATGCTCTTTCTTAGACTTCAAGTTTCATAGGCTTCTGTGCGACACCACCGTCCGAGACCAAAATCGAAACGAAATTGGGGACAACAATCTCGCGAGGAATGATATCGAGGTGGGTTCTACTTATTAGTTTCTTTGACAGTCTGTTCAAAGTTGTTCCGCATTGGAGCTCTGAATTGCACTCGAAGGCGCCTTCTGATTGAATCTGAGACGAGCACAAACGAAACGACCGTAATTCAGCCGAAAGGCGAAAGGTTACAGCAAGTACTTGGGATCCACGAAAGCGAGAAAGAATAAGCCGATGAATTGAACCTATGCGTTCTTAGCCACAGAATTGAAGAGATGCAGGAGGACGTGGCCAGCAACGGCAACGCGCCACTTGAAGCTTGAGCTTGACGCGCCATGTTGTTGTGGTCTGTGGATCGTGCACGTGCCTCGATTACGTTGGCATCCCGACCACCACCACCAGCGCCCTCCACCTTCCTCTCGCAAGTCCTCCCGCTCTTCGTCCTATTTGGTGTCTCGCCGCTCGCGCTACGTCTTCTTGCTTCTCTCCGCCTGAAACTCATGACTTTCGGCTCGATCTTACGATGGGAATACGAATGAATCTTTGCATCCTGGAGTAACCGCTGGCGCTGCGAATTTAAGGCAGGTGTTATCAGAATTCCACTCGAGACGAGAACGAAGACGACCGACCTACGTCTCACAGCAGCGCGGCCCTCGAATGAAGCGTACCCTCATCTCACCATCGTCTCCTTCGCCAACAGCCGCTCGTCCTCCGCCAGCCCTGTCGTTATCGCTCGCCGACCTCCACCACCAACGGCAGCGGGTTCGCAAGCAGGGGTGGCACGCGCATCTTCCACCGCCTCCAGCCCCCTCCCCCGCCGCGTCCGAATCGTCGCCACAAATGCTTTCCCGTCGATCTCTCCCCTTCTATTCAATCCGACGGACCACGTTCGCTTCTACCTCTATCTACCGCCCCGCCTGCATCTCTACTGCCACCTACACCTTCTCTTGGGTACGCACGCGCCAGCCCCGCCCGCATCCACACCTTTCACGCAACGCCACGTCATCGACTAGATGCTTCACTTCGCGGGATACACGGAGGTCCGATCGTCAAAGACCGGCGGGAGCTGTGAATGAGAGATGGTGAGGGGTAGATGGGGGTGAGGGGTAGATGGGGATGAGGGATGGCGAGTCCTGCTATCGCGAGCGCAGGGTGTGGATTTGGGTGGGATAAAAGTACGCGTCCACGGTGGAGACACAAGGTGAGTCATCCTCATCTTCGTGTCCTCGAGCGACGAGCTCATACACGCTAGCGTCGCGATGCACCTGCCCGCACCGACCACGCCTACGCCTACGCCCCCGCCTCCTCCCCTCGATTCCCGAAGTGCTGGGGAGGAGCTGGACCGGTACCGCAGTCAACAGTATCAGACGCCGAGAGGGCTGCATCGTCTCGAAGCACGCTGCACGCCGCCGCGTCCGAGGATACCGGCATACGAGAAAGAGGGTCGAATCTGACGGCGACGGGCGAGGACGATTTAAGAAGATCAGGAGGGGATTGAACGGGAGGTGTGTGTGCTGGGGTGCGCAGGTGAAGAGACATTTACGAGTCGACAGCGGCAGGTCAGCGGACTGGACTGCGTGGAAGGGCTTGTTGGTCAACGGGTGCGCGATCCTTCCCGTCCGTCCTTCCCACCAATTCGCCGTACACCATCTCCCCATCCATGCCATGCGCCCTCTCCCCTCCGGCTCATCCCGACGAGTCTGCTCCATGACCGCCATCGTCTCGCTCTCCATCCCCCCATCCCTGTCCACGCCCCCGTCCCCTCTCCTCTTTCTGCCCACCACTCCCATCCGCCGTCGCACATCCTCAGTCCGCCCCCCGACCGCAATCCTTCTGCCTCGCTCCAGTCGAGTCTACGGCGCCACGGCCGAGACAATGTCGACGCCCCCAGTGCTCAGGTATCGGCGTTATGCTGACGGGGGGGAGGTAAGCGCGAGGCAGGGAGAACGAATAAGGGG
The DNA here is from genome assembly GCA_037176885.1 of Favolaschia claudopus. Taxonomy (NCBI): domain Eukaryota; kingdom Fungi; phylum Basidiomycota; class Agaricomycetes; order Agaricales; family Mycenaceae; genus Favolaschia; species Favolaschia claudopus. The sequence goes on from JAWWNJ010000226.1 coordinate 103,686, forward strand.
TAGGGGTCGGCGTACCTGAAACGACGATCCAAGCCACCGAAACCACTCCCATCTTCTCTTCTTCGGCATCCTTCCCCGCTAGCCGCGCCCTTGTCCATCCTCGCCCTCTTCTTCCTCTCCTCACGATCCTACTACGCGTCCCATTCTCGCGCACGTTCGCCACGCCTCAAGGACGACGACACCGACCTCTAGCTTTAGCGTAGCGCGACCTCCACGCCACCGGAGGCGCCGTGGAGACCTACGCCGGGGAGAGAGGCGGGAGCGGTATCGCGAGCATGGAAACTACGCAAGCTCTCCGCCGGCGGGTACACACGAGGAGAGGAGCGGAAGAGGCACGCTCCGGGAGTCGAGACTTGACGGCAGTGCAGTGGGACGGTTGCTGGTATTGGTTTACGACGGACGAAACTGGGTTTGCAGCGGAGAGAAGGGGGAGAGACGATGGGTAAGCGTGGTGCGTACGTGCGTGAGCTGGTGAAGTCGGGAAACATGCACGTCGATGTCGTCATGCACAGCAGCGCAAGTCTGAGGCGCCTCGACTGAAGGGACTCGATGAGCACCATGTATGCTGGTTCACAAGGGTGGAAAGTTGAGTACCCATGGCGAGTCATTTTGACTGATGACGTGTCGTCGCCAACGTCGAGCCTGAACTCGACGACGACGAAAACCGGGCAGAAGCGGGACTAGCGGGTGCTGTACGAGATGCTTCGCTATCATCCGCTGAGTTTCGATAAGGCGTACGTATTGGGGACGGGTCGGAAAGGGGTGGGGTGTCGAGAGAGGGCGGCGGAACCCTGACCTCAGACCGACGATATTGCAGGATAAAGGACTTGGATAAGGGGCGTTAGAGGGGAATCCAAGCGGGGGAGAATCGATGGAGGATGAGAACGGGGGAAGAGTCGCCGCCAGCTACAGCCCCACCAGTATCCCTCTCCGGACCTGAAGGGGCGAAACGGTCGAAGCTGCAAAAGGGTCCGTCGAAGAACTGACGTTTGGCGGGGGAAGAGAACGGGCATGCCGACGGAGAGGAAAGGTGGATGACATAGCTCAGCGTAGCGTACAAGCGGACAAGCGAAGGGTCCGAGAGATATGGAGCGCATCGATCGTCGGTAGAGACGCTGCAATTGCGGGAGCGGGGGCGGAGACGACGACGAGACTGCGGGCAGCCTCATATGCATGGGCAGACGATAAGGTGGATACGCGGCGGTGACGAGTCATCTCGACGAATGACGTGTCGTCGAGCTGGACACGAAGAGGACGAAAGCTAGGCGGGCGGCGGCAGGGGGAGTTGCAAGAGATGCTCTGCTATCGTCCGCTGGGTTTCGAGAAGCCGCAGGTATTGGGAACGGGTCGGACAAAACTAATGTGTGGAGGGAGAGTGGATATCGATGGGGGACGCTAACCCCGGAAGGACATGATCGTAGCGGGGAGGGAGACTTGCGGGTGCGTGAGGGAAGAGGCAGACGGCGTAAGACGGAGAGAAGACGAGGAGGAAAGCAGAAAAAGAGTCGTTTGATATTTGACATCTAAATCGGCGTAAGTAAGTATTCGAGAGATCTGAAACAGACAGAGCAGACGCACCTTGACATCCAGCGTCCATGATAGCCTCACACTCTAACCCAGCAAACCGTGACATCTACCCAAGCGCAACCCAGACGGTACGTATGATCTATCACAAAAAATCCTAGCAAGCCTATCGTATCAGCGAAACAGTGACTGTTAGAAGGAGGAAGTAGGTGGGACTTTACCGGAGCTGCAGAGTACATCCATATTGCGAAAGGATCGACTTCGTCTTCAGAAATCGCCTTGAATTTGTCGCTGTACAAACGGGCGGAACATATCTTCACATCACATGGGCGACAGAGCAGCGGTATTCTGGGCAGTCCAAGCCTTGCAAGTTGCCTAACCGTAAGCTGAGGTGAGCGCGGAGAACGCGAAGTGCAGCGAGAGAGGATGGCCGAAAAAGGTAGGAGATGTTTGTTTGTTTGCTTGGCTACGACACTGAAATTCAATAACCTTTTGATCAGAACTGTCATCTTGTCGCGTTCGACTTTCGACTTTCGAGCTCTAACCGCGTCGAACCTGTCTTGTCCCAGATTATTCAATGCTGTCCAATGAGAACGTCGACTACTCGCCGACAGCCAGCAGCCCGGAATCACATCCCATTCCAAGCCAGGGAAAGAGACGTCGTCTCCAGCCTGCATGTGACCATTGTCGTCGAAGGAGAAGTGCGCCCTCCTTTCTCTTCGTATTCCCCTCGACTCACTATTGATCTACTATCTTGAAGCTCGATGTGAATATCCGCATTTTCTAGTATTTTACTAGCTAACGCGATTTGCATTGCTCTTCTAGGCAACGGCATTCAAGCTACCACTAACAAGTGCAGTAAATGCGCTGGAGACAATGTCCCGTGTACATACGTAGGCTCTGATGTCCGCCTCTCACTTCCCGGCTCTTTCAAAGATTTATTCACGTTGATTTCTTTTCACTCCCACAGACCGGATGTTCTCGAACAAAGTGCGCCATTGATTTCCTCGATCACGCAGGAAGCCCTCATTATAGCCATGGATCTAGGTCAATCTCCACCCTCGAAACCCAACTCGCCGAATCTGAAGCCCTCGTCCGTCGACTACGCGCCGAACTCGCTCTCGCTCACACTTCTTCTGCTTCTTCAAGTCCCTCCTGTATCTCCGGCTCATCCTCTTCATCAAATCAAATTCTAGACCCCTCACCCTCTGCAGACAATACGCATCTGACACCGACGATCGCCAATTTCAACCCCCATTCTCTCCCCGACGGCGCCGCTGCATCCCTCTACATCATGCGCGCAGCCCTCCGCGCCATCGCCACGCCGCCTTTTATGCCCCCTGAAGAAGCCATAGAACATTTTCAGCTTGGGTATAAGGTGCTCTTTCAATTTCATAACCGTCTCTCCCCTTCCCGTCCTGCTGTTGAAGATTATCTCACATATCGCCCATCAACTAATTCCCCCAATCCATCCCGCAGCCAATGAAACCATATAGCACGGAACCAGAAGTGACCCAACGTTGGCTCGGAAAAAGCTCCAGCGCCCCGCTCGTCAAGATCGCGACGGACCTCAAAGCCGACGTCGTCAAACAGGAGTTAAAAGAGGTGGCACTAGAGCATCAGCTGCCGGATGATAATACGTATAGTGGCGGAGCTCGGTGGACGTCGCGCAGGATGCAATATTGGCGACGGCGGCCGGTGAGTCTGATTTTCGAATGTCGAGCTTTTTTTGTTTTGTTCATCTCGCCATCTCCATTTCCCCGCCTTGCCCGTTCTCTTCCCTGACATTTACGTGTTGAACTCAGTATGATCCGTCTGCCCTACATACCACCACTAACTTCGACTTTCCACCCCAACTTCTAATGTTCGATCTCCTCGATCTATACTTCACACATCAAAACGTATACATCCCCCTCCTCCACCGCCCGACATTCGAGAGGGAGGTGAGTAGTGGGTTGCATTTGAGGTGTGTATATTCGCTTTCTTTCATTCATTTAAATAGTTCAAGCTACGATGTTATCGTTGCAGAGACGACGCATTCGCAGCGACGCTTCTTCTCGTATGCGCTATCGGTTCCAGATGGAGCGATGATCCTGGTATCGTTGAGGAAGGACTGGCGTGCGGGTGGCGTTGGTTTAATCAAACACTGAAGGTACATTGCAAATTCGTTCTTACACATGCTGATCTTGGAGTCAAATTTATTCCTTCAATAGATTCCTTCCTCCGTAGGCGAGCACCTCTTCGGACAAGCAAGGCTGCACGAGTTGCAATATTTCTCTGTGAGTCGTTCTCCTTTTTCTTTTTCTCTCAATCATAGTCTCTATCGTTCATGATGCACATTCCACAGCTCGCCGTAATATTCCTTGAGGGCTCTTCAGCGTCCCAAGCCTGTTGGATGCTCGTCGGTTTTGGCTTCCTGCTCGCACAGGCAAGTGTTCCTCGTTGCCTTTCCCAATCCCAATATCAACACTCGTCTCTTTTTATCGCTTTTGTCATGCCAGGATATCGGTGTCCACCGTCAAAAAGGCCCGAAACAACCTCCGTCCGTCGAAGGCGAGCTCTTCAAGCGCGCGCTTTGGGTTCTGGTACGTCCGTTTCTGTTTCATATTAGTTGCTCATGAAAGCCAATCTCAATCTTCCTTGCCGCCCCTTTTTCTCTCGATAGGTTTACCTCGACGGTCAGCTCAGCTCTTCGCTGGGGAGGACCTGTGGGACTGATTACCTCGAGTCAGTTTCCTCTTTGAACATCGCTACACGAGGATACGGTTCTGACCCGTTTGACCCTTTTTTTTTTTTTGCGATAGCCTCGACATCGGACGGCCGCTCGAAGTGGACGACGAGTTCTGGGAAGATCCCATCCATCCCTTCGAACAGCCGCAAGGTGTTCCTTCGACAGTCACATTCTTCAGCTGCCTGCTTCGACTCAATCACATTCTGTCGGTGGGCTTGACTTTCCTGGTGCGAAACGGTTTCTTGTGTCTTCGCTCCTTAAAAGATTTCACCCCGAACGTTGATCCGTCTCGTTCAGTACCCACCCCCTCAAGCTCGCCAGCATCTCTTCATCAACAGCGCCTGGGAAGAGTACTTGCTGGTGGATCTAGACTCGTCTTTGAATGACTGGCTCAACCGGGTTCCCGAGCATTGTACGCCCTCTTCCGTTCCCCCACATATCCATCCTCCAATCATTGATCCACACATTATACAGTGCGTTGGGATCCCGCTCGAGAAAATCAGCTTTTCTTTGATCAATCAGTGGCTCTTCACGCCGCATACTTTCACCTCCAAATCCTCATCCATCGTCCATTTATTCCGATGTTACGAAAATCTGCTACGACGGTCACTAATGTATCTTCCTCACGACCATTCGAGTCAACTCACCTTGTCAACACAGGCTTTACCCTCTCTGGCCATATGCACAAACGCAGCACGATCGTGCGAACATTGTGGATATACAGCATCAACGAAATGGGACGTTCCCCGCTCCGTTGAATCTGGTTCGTTCCCTTTTTCTCATTTTGCGAAGTACCGATTCTCGTACAGGGCGGGGTATTCACATCAGCTATGATTTTATTGCTGAACGTGTGGAGTATCAGACGGAAAGGAATGCCCCAGGACGTCGCTCGAGAATTGACGTATGTGCAAAAGTGCATGCAGGTTGCAAAGTTGTGCGAAGTGCGGTGAGTAAGCTCTGGCCTTCCCTCTTTCGCATGCCCATTCAAACCTTTTCAGCTGGCAAGCTGCCGGGGTACTTTGGTAAGGCGTTCCGTATCTCGATCTCTCTCAACGCAGTAACTCGTATCCAGGGATATTCTATCTGAGTTAGCTTCAGTGGGCCACCTTCCGCTGCCCACCACAGCAAACCTCTCGTCTAACGTGTCAACGGAAAACAACAACACCAATGACATGATCGATATGGATCCCGCTCAGGCGACTCGAGATCTCGGCTTCATGCTGGATATGGTTGACACGATGTGGGCTAACGCTCCAGTTGGATTAGAGTAAGTTTCATTGCTTCCACTATTTTTTCTTTGCATGAAGTATTCGCTGAACGTTCTTTGTAGTGCTGACGTCTGGGGAACGTATCTAAACAGCTTCCACGACCCACCGCATGGTGAAGGCGAGGGTATGATGACAACAGAATATTAAGTTTCGTTGCGTTCACAACAATTGATATTCCATTACATCCAATCCGCTACCCTCCGCCCGCCTTTGTCTCGACATTCCTTGCCTGTCCCGTACCACGCACCGCACTAGATTTAGCATGATCGAATCTTGTATCCACATTGATTCCCCAGCACAATCGCCTACTCAGAAATATTCAAACGAGACTGAAACGTCGCCCCAATCCCCATCTCAGCAACCCGCTTTACCTCATCTTGACTCAGACCCAGTCCAAGCGGAGGTGCAGCCAATAGCAAGGCGTATTCGCCCATGAGAGAAGTTCGAAATGGCAGAGTATCATCCGTCTTGATTCAAACATCGTAGATTTGAGACGAAGAAAGACAATCAAGTCATGAATGCTCACGCAAATAACGATGGGGTGGTCGTTCTGAAGATAATATCGAATATGGTGGGCGTCAAGAGAAGAGACGGTTTTACATCTACGGGTAGATTGGAACTATCAGTTCAATTAAAGAAACGGGCACAAAACTGACAGGAGATTTGACGTTAAACAGATTTCTATGCACATGTTCTTATCGAGGACGATTGATTTTGCTTCGGCGTCGAGGAATGTTGCATGGCCAAGTCGGTCAGGCGCGTAGGACAATAACTGGATGGTTTCTGCGGCGGTGTTGGCTGGGGTCTATGAAAGAATGAGACTTGATACAAGGAATGACGAGGAAGACCCGGGAAATTGTACTTCGGCGATGTGCAGAGTGATACCCAACCCAGCAGCCTTCGCTTGAGACAAGTACTCCGCTAGCACTCCCATATCTCCCGCCTGAAATCACGATTAGTGACTGGTGATGGCAGAAATGCATCGCGATCATTCACTGACTGTAGGATCCCCGCACAGATCGATACCGACAACCCGTTTTCCTTCCGCCTTGAAACCAATAGCAATTTCAACGCATTCGCGGATCACATCACCCGTCATTTTGCGGTCCAAGCTGACAATCAAATTGGTTCTGGAGGTGGGATAGCGCTCCACCTGGTCGAGTATCGCCTGCACATATTGGCGTCGATTCATCTGTGGCGTTTCGCGTGGAGTGCTTCTGAGTTCCAGATATGCGCACTGCGGCTTCTCGCCGTCCAGAAACTGCTCCAGAACAGCGCGTGTCGCACGACGAAGATTCGACGGATTGGAGGTGAGGGCGTAAATTGCAGGAAAGAGGTTGAAGAAGTCGTGAATCTCATCAAGCACGACACCGTTCCGAAGTTTAGCTATCCCCTCTTCGATAGCGTTGGAAGTCAATACAGAATCAGACATTTGAGAAAACTCTTGAGCTAGTTCCTGGAGGAGGGAGATTGGGATCGATCCATTGAGATGAGCATGGAGTTCAGCTTTTGGTAACATTTGAATGAATTCGAGCTGAGATGGAGTCAAGGAATCAAGAGCCGCGGCCGCTGGCCCAGAAATCGTGGGGGACATGGCGGTTTGGTTCAGAGCGGGATCTGTACACGTGCCAAATTTCTCACCATCAAATGACGCGTGTTCGGAACTTCGGATCACCTCCTCCTCCTCCTCCTCATCGAACCAACCATTTTTGGTTCATGCTTGAACACTCTGCCAGCGGGCTTGTGACCGTCTACGAGCGCTCAGTATATCTGACTAGCCACTTAATTGTGATTGTGCCCAAGAGAAATTTAAACCCAGAATCAACTACCTACCTGATTGACGGGTTCAAAACTCGCAAAATTAAAATTTTGGACAACATAAGTAATGCCGCAAAATCGATATACGTGTCAAAAGACTTGGATCCGCCTCTCTACCGCCCCGATGTCAGTGTTCGCATAACCGAAGGAGAGCTCGACGTTGCGTTACGCATTGTTTCGGTCGTGTCAGAGTCACGGGATCGCGAATCTCGTCGATCCGACGGGAATCGCCGCCAGATCGCTTTGTTCTCGCTTTCTAGCTTCCACCATTGTCCACAACTTCAAAAGTAGCTGTAATTCCGCCGTCCGGTTGTATGAGAAATAGGTTGGCTTAAAGGAATCTACAGTACTAGACATCGCATAAGGCCATTTACTTTACTTTTTTTTTTTTTCTTTCGCCACTCAAAGGCCCTGCCTATAGCTATGTTCGGCGCTAAAAAAACCGAATTCGCGTGGCGGTTGATTTCACACAGCACACTCTTCACAACAGCTCAAGTCGGTGGAAATCTCCGCAATTCTTTTTGATTGACAGGCATCGCCTCCGACTCTCTTGACCTTTAACCACGACGACGACTGCTCGACTTCAAGGCAAAAGCTTACACTGGTGATTTAATATGAAGACCTTGAAAGGAATTCTCGCACGGCGGTCTACAAGAACTCCGAGACCCAATCCAGGACCAAGGCAGTCGGGGAGAAACACTACATCTACAGCTATCTCGGCGAACTCGGCAGACAGCATTCACCAAAGTACGGCTCTTTTTCTTCATTCTTGGCTCGTATTCACACAGATACACTCTTGAAATAAATGAATAACCAGAACCACCCAACACCATCTTCGCCCCAGCTCATCTCCGAACCCTCAAGTTCGGACTGATCCTCCTCTTAACAAAGGTCGAACCAATGCTCGAAGGATCGCCTTTGAAAATCCCTTTCAACGTCATCAATACTATCGTTGATCTCGCCACGGTAAGCACTATGGATTGCTTCTCGAATTCTAATTGAATCTATCCATGTTTGATGCATAGACGGTATCCGAGAATAACGACCACCTCCGCGCTCTATTCGATCAAGTCTCGCAACAACTCGACATTGTCAACGCTGTCCTTCCCAAAACTCCGTCCGCAGATGGAAAAGCCCGGATTCGCGGATTTTCCGAGTATGCCTTATAAAACGATTAACACATTTTACTATCTCTCTAACCGTATTTCTTTTTCTCCAAGGTACCTCATCACTGAATTAGCCGATTTGGATTCGTTGGCAGAAAGAAGTACGCTGAAGAAAATCCTCGAGAGTGACGAAGATATCGAGATAATCGAGAGCGCTATGAAGAGAATCGACGGGCGCCTCAAATCTTTCCATGTACGCATGCAGCTTGACGATTCTCTTTATCGAGCGTTTCCTCATGCGATGCTAGCTCGAAATTACCATGTCAATTGAAAATAAGATCGATGATTCGAACGTACGTACGCTCTTGCTTCTTTTATTTCACGTTTAAAGGATAGTTGTTTCTCAGATTGACGCCGGTACGCATTTCTGGAAAAATCATCCTCGTTTGTTATTGTCTGATCACAGAAGAGATAGCGCTTCGCATTCTATACAACGCATCCGCCGCCGACGCCACTCACGACGCCGCCGAAAGCTTCACCCATCCACCCTGTCACCCAAACACGCGGTTGAAAATCCTCGATGATCTAACTACCTGGTCGCAAGATACCAGCGACTCCGCGTCGCAAATTCTCTGGATGCACGGCCCCGCAGGGACGGGCAAGTCCGCCATCGTCCAGTCTTTCTGTGAGCAACTACAAGACCGAGCCTCTCTCGGCGCCAGCTTCTTTTTCAAGCGAGGCCACCCGTCTCGTGGAAATTCCACCAAACTCTGGCCCACAATCGCTTATCAGCTCGCTCTCATCTCCCCCTCCTTCAAAGCCGCTATCGCGATGCGCTTGATATCCGATCCCGCTCTCGTCGATAAATCTCTCAACGCTCAACTCCAGAGACTTTTAATCGACCCTTACCATGAGGCGGACGCTTCTAACGACAGCAGCTTGGTCATCGTGATCGACGGCCTCGATGAATGCGAGGAAGAAGCTCGGCAGCAGGAGATATTGCGCTCCCTCACTACATTTTCCGAGCCCACGCTACGCATTCTCATCGTCAGCAGGCCAGAGGTCCACATCAAACAATTATTCGGCGAGGCTGCGCTGTCTTCCTGTGCACACCTAACCGTCCTAGGCTCTTCGGACGATGTCAAGGTCTATCTCACCGACGAATTCAAACGGATACGCGAAAATCACACCGCGATGGCTGGCCTATCTTGTCCCTGGCCCGAGGAGAGGCTGATCCGTCAGATAATCGACAAATCATCTGGTCACTTCGTCTATGCCGCCACGGTCATTAGATTTGTCGAGGACAATGACTTCGACCCAGTTGAACGTCTACTGATTGTTACTCGACTTCAACAACAGGACCAGGATTCCAACTACATGTCGCCTTTCTCTGCACTAGACGAGCTATACCTTCAGATCCTGAGCACGGTTCCGAATCGCGCCCAGCTCTCGCGCCTTTTGTCAGTCATCGCGGCGGGCTTCACCCGTTCCCTCTCCGTCGCGCAAATGGGGAAGCTCCTATATATCTTCCCCCTCATTTGCCCGGGTTCCAGAATTGCCTTTTGGGGAAAATACATTATGAAGGGAATCTCCGCCAGTTCTGCACCGATTGCCTTGGGTGTAGGCTCAAATTGAAGCTCTCGAAGAGGGCCATCAGAATATCCACCACGCCCGGGGTCTCACGCTGTCAAAACGGAATGCGCTGTTATCCTCTACATCTAGTCGGTCTCGGACATTATGAAGGGAATCTCGGCCATTTCAGCACCGATTGCCTTGGGTGTAGGCTCAAATTGAAGCTCTCAAAGAGGGCCGTCATAATATCTATGACGCCCGGGGTCTCACGCTGTCAAAACGCTGCTGCGGCCAATTAACCCAGAAGCTCGTTTGTGCTGTTTATTTATTTAGGCAGAGTCGATTGCCAGATACCGTGCCCGCACTATTCAGAGATCTTCAAGGTGCAAATGGGATGGCTTGGGTGGGCGCACACCAGTGCTATTTTGGCTGTCCTCGAGCTCTAAATACGACAACGTGTCTGAATACGACGGTTGTTTCGCCTTGCACCGAGTCGTGCGGTGAAGAGACTGCTGAGCGTATTCTGAGGTGTCTGAGCTCCAGATAGGACAGCCCGATCCTATTTACAGTGCCTCTGCTTCTGAATAGGTCGCTCACAGTGGCGCTCGCTATCTGGGGCTGCTCGACGTCTAAATACGACGCTGCCTCCTCCTGACCGAAAGCTTGACATCTCAGTCAATTGTGCACTGATTGCCTTGGCTGTAGGCTCGAATTGAAGCGTTTGAATAGGGCTACAAGGGTGGACTATGACCGGCTGAAGCGAACCACTTCAAGGTACTGAAGTACTGGGACGCGTTGAAGATATACGGCGATTTGCGTTCAGACACACGTACACTGCATCAATTGAATATGTCTCACTGATAGTCCTTCAAAACCACGCATTACAGGTCTCTGGTGTCCTGGCAAGGTTTAGGGATATCGACTTCAACGGGTATAGACACTGCGTAAACCCAAACACGCCGATCGAAGGTGTACGGAATCCAGCAAGGCAATACCAGAGCAGAGACGTTAAGGTCGGTGACAACCCAACAGCACAGACGTTAAGGTTAGCGACCCCACTCCCCCGACGGAATTCACCAGAATATAAAATTTTTTCAGCAGCTTCGGAAAGGAAATCGAAGAGCACACAGTCCAGCAAGGCAGTGTACGGGTTAACCACGGAATGCAGCAAAACGTTGGCGAACTAGCCACTCAGACCTCCCCAGTATCGCAAAGGAAACCAAGGTCATCGGAGTGAAAGGAAGAGACCTATTCAAGTAGCGACCAACAATTATAGGACCACATAGCACAGAGACTCAATACAAGGCTTCAAGGGTCATGAAAGTGAACAGGAGGACGTATTCAAAGGCTAAGCAACCATTGTAAGGACGGAACAGTACCCAGTACAACCAGAGCCTTATAGTGTTCAATTGAGTCAATGCAATACAAGACCGTGCTGCACCAGCCAAGTGAACACGGTTGAGCCCATGTACCAACAGCCAGAGTCAATGCCTTGGACCTGTGTGGGTATATAAAGGGCATTCAAGCACAAAAGAACCCCTGCAGAAGCCAAGCACTGGCACTGTGCAAGCCGAACGGCTGTATCGCGAAAATTGCCTAAAGCGGCAATACCGGAGTAGCGGAAAATGCCACGGGCTTGATTTGTGTCAGATCAAGGCCAGAGGGACCCATTTCATGGTCTGAGATGGGTGACGGGAAATCGGTGGCTGCCGCGGGCTTGGTGCGATGTAATATACCGCATTTGGTATCTTGTGTCAAAGCTCTGGTCTCCCACGGTTGTCGTCCAAGGTGCGAAGCTAGGATCAAAGCCTACATGCCCAGCAGCCCACCATTCAAGTTTCAAGTCAAACGGACCACTATTGAGGGAGAACGAAGGCGCGAGATTTCCAGGGAATAAAGCCGGTACTTTCTCCTTTGTTATATATCTTCCCCCTCATTTGCCCGGGTTCCAGAATTGCCTTTTGGGGAAAATACATTATGAAGGGAATCTCCGCCAGTTCTGCACCGATTGCCTTGGGTGTAGGCTCAAATTGAAGCTCTCGAAGAGGGCCATCAGAATATCCACCACGCCCGGGGTCTCACGCTGTCAAAACGGAATGCGCTGTTATCCTCTACATCTAGTCGGTCTCGGACATTATGAAGGGAATCTCGGCCATTTCAGCACCGATTGCCTTGGGTGTAGGCTCAAATTGAAGCTCTCAAAGAGGGCCGCCATAATATCTATGACGCCCGGGGTCTCACGCTGTCAAAACGCTGCTGCGGCCAATTAACCCAGAAGCTCGTTTGTGCTGTTTATTTATTTAGGCAGAGTCGATTGCCAGATACCGTGCCCGCACTAGCTATCTTCCCCGGGAATTACGATCGTAATTCCGTGAAAAGGGTCCCCAAACCGGTGGAATTATGGTTGCAATTGACATCGTGGGAAGGAATTATGGTTGCAGTGCTTAACAACAGGTCTAAAATGACTCAAATTGCAGGAATTATGGTTGATGACTGGAATTATGGTTGCATCCAGAATCTTCGGAGTAGAAACAAACACACAATACTTATAACACCTCGCAACCGACTATAAGAAACGAACGAAATGAACTCAACTCTTATAGCCCAAAGCAAGGCCTTATAATAAACGCAACTTCAAAGGAAACCCTCTCAGCCGACGCAATTGCCCAAACGAATTATTATAACGGCTCACCAGCCCTTATAATAAATGCCAGCTAAAATCATTATTATAGTCACCGGTGGGGCAGTGCAGAAAATATTGCTGGAACCAAATATGTCCCAAATGGCTTACAAACCATGGTAGTGTCACCGCGAATGCCCTGACAGGTCTCGTTGACTTGCTAGATGGCCTCAAACGGAAACCGTAGGGTGAAAACCGAAACTCTGATAGCGCAGTCAATTCTCTACCGATTGCCTTGGGTCTAGGCTCAAATTGAAGCGTTTGAGTAGGGCTACAAGGCTACACTGCCAGCGATTGCATTGAACTATGTCAAGGTACTCAGATATTCACACGTCTTGAATATATCTGGTAGTATGCGTCCAGAGACAAGTACACTGCATCGATTGAATATGTCTCACTCATAGGCCTTCAAAACCAGGCATTATATGGCCCTGGTATTCTGGCAAGGTTTAGGCATATCGACTTCAGACAGTACAGACACTGCGTAGACAATACAAGCACCGAACACACCGATCGAAGCTATACGGAATCCAGCAGGGCAACACCAGAGCAGAGACGTTAAGGTTGGCGACAACCCAACAGCACAGACGTTAAGGTTAGTGGTCCCACTCCCCCGACGGAATCCACCAAAATCCAAAATTTTTTCGGCAGCTTCGGAAAGGAAATCGAACAGCACACAATCCAGCAAGGCAGTGTACGGGTTAACAACGGAATGCAGCAGAGCGTTGGCGAGCTAGACACTCAGACCTCCCCGCTATCGTAAAGGAAACCAAGGTCATCGGAGTGAAGGGAACAGACATATTCAAGTAGCGGCCAACCATTATAATACCACATAGCACAGAGACTCAATACAAGGCTTCAAGGGTCATCACAGTGAACAGGAGGACGTATTCAAAGGCTAAGCAACCATTATAAGGCCAGAACAGTACCCAGTACAACCAGAGCCTTATAGTGTTCAATTGACTCAATACAATACAAGACTGTGTTGCACCAGCCAAGTGAACACCGTTGAGCCCATGTACCAACAGCCAGAGTCAAAACCTTGTAATGGTGCAAAGCCTTGGTGATATAGCTTGGAATGCTGAGGGGAATCCAGAAAGACTAGCTATCTTCCCCGGGAATCCGTCGACGGATTCCGTGAAAGAGGGTCCTGAAACGGTGGAATTCAGCCCAAGGTTGACACCGTGGGAGGGAATTCAGCCCAAGATTGTGATTCACCCCCTGAAACCACCGGAATTCACCCCAAGGACAGGAATCCAGCCCAATCAAATCAACACACCGCAATTGTCTGCTTGACTCAAAATAATCATAAGCACTCACCCCTGACTGAAAGGAACAACAACAAAACCACCCGACTCTTATAGTCACCAGCCAGGCCTTATAAGAATTGCGACTCACTGCCCAAAAAAATTATAAGCCAGAGCCAAGGCTTATAAGAAATGCAATTAAAATAGCCGACTCTGAGGCCTTGTAAGAAACCAGGAAAAATAGTGGAGACCAAAAGGGTGCCAAATAGCCTACAAATCAGCCTTGTGTCACCGAAGACACCCGAACAGGTGTCGTTGACTTGGTATATTGACTTGAATGGAAATCGTACAGCTTGGACCGAAAGCTAGGTACGACAGTCAATTAAGCACCGATTGTCTTGGTTGTAGGCTTGAATGGAAGCGTTTGACGAGGACTATAAGATTATGTCATCAGCCCTCGAGTCGCAGGTCACCTGACATTCCTGACTTGGTCAAACACTGCGTTCGAAGCCATACGGAATGCACAAGGCAACCCCAAAGCACAGACGTTAAGGTTTGCGACAACCACACAGCACAGACGTTAAGGTTAGTGGTCCCACTCCCCCAATGGAATCCACCAGAATATAAAATTTTTTCGGCAGCTTCGGAAAGGAAGCCGCGGACCAAGCAATCCAGCAGCGCAATGCACGGGTTAGCAACGGAATCCGGCAAGACATTGGCGAACTAGCCACTCAAACCTCCCCGCCTTCGTAAAGGAAAATCGCGGGGCACCGAGTGAACAGAAGGACGTACTCAAGTGTACAACACGACGGCCAACAATACATTACCAAGTACGGTACACCACAGAGCCTTATAGTAGCCAATCAACCCAGTCTGACCCTGTTGAACACATTCGGAGTGCTCTACCCACCAGACCACTCAGACCCAGACTAGCAGAAGTCTGACTTGTCCAACACCACCCCGTTCATCGACTCATCATCAGACGGAGTTGTGGCAGTATACCGAGCATTATAGTGGGCAATATATCATTGAAAGAGTCAAGTGAACACATTCTACCCATCAGACTCGGAGAACACCGACTACCAACACCGCATCTGGCACCCACTCCAATAATCACTTGCCGAGCTAACAGGAGGCTATAACGACAGGGAAGTGCATGCCAAAAGAAGATACAAACTGCCGGAATCAGGAGACGGATCCAGAGAGACTAGCTATCTTCCCCGGGAATTACGATCGTAATTCCGTGAAAAGGGTCCCCAAACCGGTGGAATTATGGTTGCAATTGACATCGTGGGAAGGAATTATGGTTGCAGTGCTTAACAACAGGTCTAAAATGACTCAAATTGCAGGAATTATGGTTGATGACTGGAATTATGGTTGCATCCAGAATCTTCGGAGTAGAAACAAACACACAATACTTATAACACCTCGCAACCGACTATAAGAAACGAACGAAATGAACTCAACTCTTATAGCCCAAAGCAAGGCCTTATAATAAACGCAACTTCAAAGGAAACCCTCTCAGCCGACGCAATTGCCCAAACGAATTATTATAACGGCTCACCAGCCCTTATAATAAATGCCAGCTAAAATCATTATTATAGTCACCGGTGGGGCAGTGCAGAAAATATTGCTGGAACCAAATATGTCCCAAATGGCTTACAAACCATGGTAGTGTCACCGCGAATGCCCTGACAGGTCTCGTTGACTTGCTAGATGGCCTCAAACGGAAACCGTAGGGTGAAAACCGAAACTCTGATAGCGCAGTCAATTCTCTACCGATTGCCTTGGGTCTAGGCTCAAATTGAAGCGTTTGAGTAGGGCTACAAGGCTACACTGCCAGCGATTGCATTGAACTATGTCAAGGTACTCAGATATTCACACGTCTTGAATATATCTGGTAGTATGCGTCCAGAGACAAGTACACTGCATCGATTGAATATGTCTCACTCATAGGCCTTCAAAACCAGGCATTATATGGCCCTGGTATTCTGGCAAGGTTTAGGCATATCGACTTCAGACAGTACAGACACTGCGTAGACAATACAAGCACCGAACACACCGATCGAAGCTATACGGAATCCAGCAGGGCAACACCAGAGCAGAGACGTTAAGGTTGGCGACAACCCAACAGCACAGACGTTAAGGTTAGTGGTCCCACTCCCCCGACGGAATCCACCAAAATCCAAAATTTTTTCGGCAGCTTCGGAAAGGAAATCGAACAGCACACAATCCAGCAAGGCAGTGTACGGGTTAACAACGGAATGCAGCAGAGCGTTGGCGAGCTAGACACTCAGACCTCCCCGCTATCGTAAAGGAAACCAAGGTCATCGGAGTGAAGGGAACAGACATATTCAAGTAGCGGCCAACCATTATAATACCACATAGCACAGAGACTCAATACAAGGCTTCAAGGGTCATCACAGTGAACAGGAGGACGTATTCAAAGGCTAAGCAACCATTATAAGGCCAGAACAGTACCCCAGTACAACCAGAGCCTTATAGTGTTCAATTGACTCAATACAATACAAGACTGTGTTGCACCAGCCAAGTGAACACCGTTGAGCCCATGTACCAACAGCCAGAGTCAAAACCTTGTAATGGTGCAAAGCCTTGGTGATATAGCTTGGAATGCTGAGGGGAATCCAGAAAGACTAGCTATCTTCCCCGGGAATCCGTCGACGGATTCCGTGAAAGAGGGTCCTGAAACGGTGGAATTCAGCCCAAGGTTGACACCGTGGGAGGGAATTCAGCCCAAGATTGTGATTCACCCCCTGAAACCACCGGAATTCACCCCAAGGACAGGAATCCAGCCCAATCAAATCAACACACCGCAATTGTCTGCTTGACTCAAAATAATCATAAGCACTCACCCCTGACTGAAAGGAACAACAACAAAACCACCCGACTCTTATAGTCACCAGCCAGGCCTTATAAGAATTGCGACTCACTGCCCAAAAAAATTATAAGCCAGAGCCAAGGCTTATAAGAAATGCAATTAAAATAGCCGACTCTGAGGCCTTGTAAGAAACCAGGAAAAATAGTGGAGACCAAAAGGGTGCCAAATAGCCTACAAATCAGCCTTGTGTCACCGAAGACACCCGAACAGGTGTCGTTGACTTGGTATATTGACTTGAATGGAAATCGTACAGCTTGGACCGAAAGCTAGGTACGACAGTCAATTAAGCACCGATTGTCTTGGTTGTAGGCTTGAATGGAAGCGTTTGACGAGGACTATAAGATTATGTCATCAGCCCTCGAGTCGCAGGTCACCTGACATTCCTGACTTGGTCAAACACTGCGTTCGAAGCCATACGGAATGCACAAGGCAACCCCAAAGCACAGACGTTAAGGTTTGCGACAACCACACAGCACAGACGTTAAGGTTAGTGGTCCCACTCCCCCAATGGAATCCACCAGAATATAAAATTTTTTCGGCAGCTTCGGAAAGGAAGCCGCGGACCAAGCAATCCAGCAGCGCAATGCACGGGTTAGCAACGGAATCCGGCAAGACATTGGCGAACTAGCCACTCAAACCTCCCCGCCTTCGTAAAGGAAAATCGCGGGGCACCGAGTGAACAGAAGGACGTACTCAAGTGTACAACACGACGGCCAACAATACATTACCAAGTACGGTACACCACAGAGCCTTATAGTAGCCAATCAACCCAGTCTGACCCTGTTGAACACATTCGGAGTGCTCTACCCACCAGACCACTCAGACCCAGACTAGCAGAAGTCTGACTTGTCCAACACCACCCCGTTCATCGACTCATCATCAGACGGAGTTGTGGCAGTATACCGAGCATTATAGTGGGCAATATATCATTGAAAGAGTCAAGTGAACACATTCTACCCATCAGACTCGGAGAACACCGACTACCAACACCGCATCTGGCACCCACTCCAATAATCACTTGCCGAGCTAACAGGAGGCTATAACGACAGGGAAGTGCATGCCAAAAGAAGATACAAACTGCCGGAATCAGGAGACGGATCCAGAGAGACTAGCTATCTTCCCCGGGAATTACGATCGTAATTCCGTGAAAAGGGTCCCCAAACCGGTGGAATTATGGTTGCAATTGACATCGTGGGAAGGAATTATGGTTGCAGTGCTTAACAACAGGTCTAAAATGACTCAAATTGCAGGAATTATGGTTGATGACTGGAATTATGGTTGCATCCAGAATCTTCGGAGTAGAAACAAACACACAATACTTATAACACCTCGCAACCGACTATAAGAAACGAACGAAATGAACTCAACTCTTATAGCCCAAAGCAAGGCCTTATAATAAACGCAACTTCAAAGGAAACCCTCTCAGCCGACGCAATTGCCCAAACGAATTATTATAACGGCTCACCAGCCCTTATAATAAATGCCAGCTAAAATCATTATTATAGTCACCGGTGGGGCAGTGCAGAAAATATTGCTGGAACCAAATATGTCCCAAATGGCTTACAAACCATGGTAGTGTCACCGCGAATGCCCTGACAGGTCTCGTTGACTTGCTAGATGGCCTCAAACGGAAACCGTTAGGGTGAAAACCGAAACTCTGATAGCGCAGTCAATTCTCTACCGATTGCCTTGGGTCTAGGCTCAAATTGAAGCGTTTGAGTAGGGCTACAAGGCTACACTGCCAGCGATTGCATTGAACTATGTCAAGGTACTCAGATATTCACACGTCTTGAATATATCTGGTAGTATGCGTCCAGAGACAAGTACACTGCATCGATTGAATATGTCTCACTCATAGGCCTTCAAAACCAGGCATTATATGGCCCTGGTATTCTGGCAAGGTTTAGGCATATCGACTTCAGACAGTACAGGACACTGCGTAGACAATACAAGCACCGAACACACCGATCGAAGCTATACGGAATCCAGCAGGGCAACACCAGAGCAGAGACGTTAAGGTTGGCGACAACCCAACAGCACAGACGTTAAGGTTAGTGGTCCCACTCCCCCGACGGAATCCACCAAAATCCAAAATTTTTTCGGCAGCTTCGGAAAGGAAATCGAACAGCACACAATCCAGCAAGGCAGTGTACGGGTTAACAACGGAATGCAGCAGAGCGTTGGCGAGCTAGACACTCAGACCTCCCCGCTATCGTAAAGGAAACCAAGGTCATCGGAGTGAAGGGAACAGACATATTCAAGTAGCGGCCAACCATTATAATACCCAATAGCACAGAGACTCAATACAAGGCTTCAAGGGTCATCACAGTGAACAGGAGGACGTATTCAAAGGCTAAGCAACCATTATAAGGCCAGAACAGTACCCAGTACAACCAGAGCCTTATAGTGTTCAATTGACTCAATACAATACAAGACTGTGTTGCACCAGCCAAGTGAACACCGTTGAGCCCATGTACCAACAGCCAGAGTCAAAACCTTGTAATGGTGCAAAGCCTTGGTGATATAGCTTGGAATGCTGAGGGGAATCCAGAAAGACTAGCTATCTTCCCCGGGAATCCGTCGACGGATTCCGTGAAAGAGGGTCCTGAAACGGTGGAATTCAGCCCAAGGTTGACACCGTGGGAGGGAATTCAGCCCAAGATTGTGATTCACCCCCTGAAACCACCGGAATTCACCCCAAGGACAGGAATCCAGCCCAATCAAATCAACACACCGCAATTGTCTGCTTGACTCAAAATAATCATAAGCACTCACCCCTGACTGAAAGGAACAACAACAAAACCACCCGACTCTTATAGTCACCAGCCAGGCCTTATAAGAATTGCGACTCACTGCCCAAAAAAATTATAAGCCAGAGCCAAGGCTTATAAGAAATGCAATTAAAATAGCCGACTCTGAGGCCTTGTAAGAAACCAGGAAAAATAGTGGAGACCAAAAGGGTGCCAAATAGCCTACAAATCAGCCTTGTGTCACCGAAGACACCCGAACAGGTGTCGTTGACTTGGTATATTGACTTGAATGGAAATCGTACAGCTTGGACCGAAAGCTAGGTACGACAGTCAATTAAGCACCGATTGTCTTGGTTGTAGGCTTGAATGGAAGCGTTTGACGAGGACTATAAGATTATGTCATCAGCCCTCGAGTCGCAGGTCACCTGACATTCCTGACTTGGTCAAACACTGCGTTCGAAGCCATACGGAATGCACAAGGCAACCCCAAAGCACAGACGTTAAGGTTTGCGACAACCACACAGCACAGACGTTAAGGTTAGTGGTCCCACTCCCCCAATGGAATCCACCAGAATATAAAATTTTTTCGGCAGCTTCGGAAAGGAAGCCGCGGACCAAGCAATCCAGCAGCGCAATGCACGGGTTAGCAACGGAATCCGGCAAGACATTGGCGAACTAGCCACTCAAACCTCCCCGCCTTCGTAAAGGAAAATCGCGGGGCACCGAGTGAACAGAAGGACGTACTCAAGTGTACAACACGACGGCCAACAATACATTACCAAGTACGGTACACCACAGAGCCTTATAGTAGCCAATCAACCCAGTCTGACCCGTTGAACACATTCGGAGTGCTCTACCCACCAGACCACTCAGACCCAGACTAGCAGAAGTCTGACTTGTCCAACACCACCCCGTTCATCGACTCATCATCAGACGGAGTTGTGGCAGTATACCGAGCATTATAGTGGGCAATATATCATTGAAAGAGTCAAGTGAACACATTCTACCCATCAGACTCGGAGAACACCGACTACCAACACCGCATCTGGCACCCACTCCAATAATCACTTGCCGAGCTAACAGGAGGCTATAACGACAGGGAAGTGCATGCCAAAAGAAGATACAAACTGCCGGAATCAGGAGACGGATCCAGAGAGACTAGCTATCTTCCCCGGGAATTACGATCGTAATTCCGTGAAAAGGGTCCCCAAACCGGTGGAATTATGGTTGCAATTGACATCGTGGGAAGGAATTATGGTTGCAGTGCTTAACAACAGGTCTAAAATGACTCAAATTGCAGGAATTATGGTTGATGACTGGAATTATGGTTGCATCCAGAATCTTCGGAGTAGAAACAAACACACAATACTTATAACACCTCGCAACCGACTATAAGAAACGAACGAAATGAACTCAACTCTTATAGCCCAAAGCAAGGCCTTATAATAAACGCAACTTCAAAGGAAACCCTCTCAGCCGACGCAATTGCCCAAACGAATTATTATAACGGCTCACCAGCCCTTATAATAAATGCCAGCTAAAATCATTATTATAGTCACCGGTGGGGCAGTGCAGAAAATATTGCTGGAACCAAATATGTCCCAAATGGCTTACAAACCATGGTAGTGTCACCGCGAATGCCCTGACAGGTCTCGTTGACTTGCTAGATGGCCTCAAACGGAAACCGTAGGGTGAAACCGAAACTCTGATAGCGCAGTCAATTCTCTACCGATTGCCCTTGGGTCTAGGCTCAAATTGAAGCGTTTGAGTAGGGCTACAAGGCTACACTGCCAGCGATTGCATTGAACTATGTCAAGGTACTCAGATATTCACACGTCTTGAATATATCTGGTAGTAATGCGTCCAGAGACAAGTACACTGCATCGATTGAATATGTCTCACTCATAGGCCTTCAAAACCAGGCATTATATGGCCCTGGTATTCTGGCAAGGTTTAGGCATATCGACTTCAGACAGTACAGACACTGCGTAGACAATACAAGCACCGAACACACCGATCGAAGCTATACGGAATCCAGCAGGGCAACACCAGAGCAGAGACGTTAAGGTTGGCGACAACCCAACAGCACAGACGTTAAGGTTAGTGGTCCCACTCCCCCGACGGAATCCACCAAAATCCAAAATTTTTTCGGCAGCTTCGGAAAGGAAATCGAACAGCACACAATCCAGCAAGGCAGTGTACGGGTTAACAACGGAATGCAGCAGAGCGTTGGCGAGCTAGACACTCAGACCTCCCCGCTATCGTAAAGGAAACCAAGGTCATCGGAGTGAAGGGAACAGACATATTCAAGTAGCGGCCAACCATTATAATACCACATAGCACAGAGACTCAATACAAGGCTTCAAGGGTCATCACAGTGAACAGGAGGACGTATTCAAAGGCTAAGCAACCATTATAAGGCCAGAACAGTACCCAGTACAACCAGAGCCTTATAGTGTTCAATTGACTCAATACAATACAAGACTGTGTTGCACCAGCCAAGTGAACACCGTTGAGCCCATGTACCAACAGCCAGAGTCAAAACCTTGTAATGGTGCAAAGCCTTGGTGATATAGCTTGGAATGCTGAGGGGAATCCAGAAAGACTAGCTATCTTCCCCGGGAATCCGTCGACGGATTCCGTGAAAGAGGGTCCTGAAACGGTGGAATTCAGCCCAAGGTTGACACCGTGGGAGGGAATTCAGCCCAAGATTGTGATTCACCCCCTGAAACCACCGGAATTCACCCCAAGGACAGGAATCCAGCCCCAATCAAATCAACACACCGCAATTGTCCTGCTTGACTCAAAATAATCATAAGCACTCACCCCTGACTGAAAGGAACAACAACAAAACCACCCGACTCTTATAGTCACCAGCCAGGCTTATAAGAATTGCGACTCACTGCCCAAAAAAATTATAAGCCAGAGCCAAGGCTTATAAGAAATGCAATAAAATAGCCGACTCTGAGGCCTTGTAAGAAACCAGGAAAAATAGTGGAGACCAAAAGGGTGCCAAATAGCCTACAAATCAGCCTTGTGTCACCGAAGACACCCGAACAGGTGTCCGTTGACTTGGTATATTGACTTGAATGGAAATCGTACAGCTTGGACCGAAAGCTAGGTACGACAGTCAATTAAGCACCGATTGTCTTGGTTGTAGGCTTGAATGGAAGCGTTTGACGAGGACTATAAGATTATGTCATCAGCCCTCGAGTCGCAGGTCACCTGACATTCCTGACTTGGTCAAACACTGCGTTCGAAGCCATACGGAATGCACAAGGCAACCCCAAAGCACAGACGTTAAGGTTTGCGACAACCACACAGCACAGACGTTAAGGTTAGTGGTCCCACTCCCCCATGGAATCCACCAGAATATAAAATTTTTTCGGCAGCTTCGGAAAGGAAACGCGGACCAAGCAATCCAGCAGCGCAATGCACGGGTTAGCAACGGAATCCGGCAAGACATTGGCGAACTAGCCACTCAAACCTCCCCGCCTTCGTAAAGGAAAATCGCGGGGCACCGAGTGAACAGAAGGACGTACTCAAGTGTACAACACGACGGCCAACAATACATTACCAAGTACGGTACACCACAGAGCCTTATAGTAGCCAATCAACCCAGTCTGACCCTGTTGAACACATTCGGAGTGCTCTACCCACCAGACCACTCAGACCCCAGACTAGCAGAAGTCTGACTTGTCCAACACCACCCCGTTCATCGACTCATCATCAGACGGAGTTGTGGCAGTATACCGAGCATTATAGTGGGCAATATATCATTGAAAGAGTCAAGTGAACACATTCTACCCATCAGACTCGGAGAACACCGACTACCAACACCGCATCTGGCACCCACTCCAATAATCACTTGCCGAGCTAACAGGAGGCTATAACGACAGGGAAGTGCATGCCAAAAGAAGATACAAACTGCCGGAATCAGAGACGGATCCAGAGAGACTAGCTATCTTCCCCGGGAATTACGATCGTAATTCCGTGAAAAGGGTCCCCAAACCGGTGGAATTATGGTTGCAATTGACATCGTGGGAAGGAATTATGGTTGCAGTGCTTAACAACAGGTCTAAAATGACTCAAATTGCAGGAATTATGGTTGATGACTGGAATTATGGTTGCATCCAGAATCTTCGGAGTAGAAACAAACACACAATACTTATAACACCTCGCAACCGACTATAAGAAACGAACGAAATGAACTCAACTCTTATAGCCCAAAGCAAGGCCTTATAATAAACGCAACTTCAAAGGAAACCCTCTCAGCCGACGCAATTGCCCAAACGAATTATTATAACGGCTCACCAGCCCTTATAATAAATGCCAGCTAAAATCATTATTATAGTCACCGGTGGGGGCAGTGCAGAAAATATTGCTGGAACCAAATATGTCCCAAATGGCTTACAAACCATGGTAGTGTCACCGCGAATGCCCTGACAGGTCTCGTTGACTTGCTAGATGGCCTCAAACGGAAACCGTAGGGTGAAAACCGAAACTCTGATAGCGCAGTCAATTCTCTACCGATTGCCTTGGGTCTAGGCTCAAATTGAAGCGTTTGAGTAGGGCTACAAGGCTACACTGCCAGCGATTGCATTGAACTATGTCAAGGTACTCAGATATTCACACGTCTTGAATATATCTGGTAGTATGCGTCCAGAGACAAGTACACTGCATCGATTGAATATGTCTCACTCATAGGCCTTCAAAACCAGGCATTATATGGCCCTGGTATTCTGGCAAGGTTTAGGCATATCGACTTCAGACAGTACAGACACTGCGTAGACAATACAAGCACCGAACACACCGATCGAAGCTATACGGAATCCAGCAGGGCAACACCAGAGCAGAGACGTTAAGGTTGGCGACAACCCAACAGCACAGACGTTAAGGTTAGTGGTCCACTCCCCCGACGGAATCCACCAAAATCCAAAATTTTTTCGGCAGCTTCGGAAGGAAATCGAACAGCACACAATCCAGCAAGGCAGTGTACGGGTTAACAACGGAATGCAGCAGAGCGTTGGCGAGCTAGACACTCAGACCTCCCCGCTATCGTAAAGGAAACCAAGGTCATCGGAGTGAAGGGAACAGACATATTCAAGTAGCGGCCAACCATTATAATACCACATAGCACAGAGACTCAATACAAGGCTTCAAGGGTCATCACAGTGAACAGGAGGACGTATTCAAAGGCTAAGCAACCATTATAAGGCCAGAACAGTACCCAGTACAACCAGAGCCTTATAGTGTTCAATTGACTCAATACAATACAAGACTGTGTTGCACCAGCCAAGTGAACACCGTTGAGCCCATGTACCAACAGCCAGAGTCAAAACCTTGTAATGGTGCAAAGCCTTGGTGATATAGCTTGGAATGCTGAGGGGAATCCAGAAAGACTAGCTATCTTCCCCGGGAATCCGTCGACGGATTCCGTGAAAGAGGGTCCTGAAACGGTGGAATTCAGCCCAAGGTTGACACCGTGGGAGGGAATTCAGCCCAAGATTGTGATTCACCCCCTGAAACCACCGGAATTCACCCCAAGGACAGGAATCCAGCCCAATCAAATCAACACACCGCAATTGTCTGCTTGACTCAAAATAATCATAAGCACTCACCCCTGACTGAAAGGAACAACAACAAAACCACCCGACTCTTATAGTCACCAGCCAGGCCTTATAAGAATTGCGACTCACTGCCCAAAAAAATTATAAGCCAGAGCCAAGGCTTATAAGAAATGCAATTAAAATAGCCGACTCTGAGGCCTTGTAAGAAACCAGGAAAAATAGTGGAGACCAAAAGGGTGCCAAATAGCCTACAAATCAGCCTTGTGTCACCGAAGACACCCGAACAGGTGTCGTTGACTTGGTATATTGACTTGAATGGAAATCGTACAGCTTGGACCGAAAGCTAGGTACGACAGTCAATTAAGCACCGATTGTCTTGGTTGTAGGCTTGAATGGAAGCGTTTGACGAGGACTATAAGATTATGTCATCAGCCCTCGAGTCGCAGGTCACCTGACATTCCTGACTTGGTCAAACACTGCGTTCGAAGCCATACGGAATGCACAAGGCAACCCCAAAGCACAGACGTTAAGGTTTGCGACAACCACACAGCACAGACGTTAAGGTTAGTGGTCCCACTCCCCCAATGGAATCCACCAGAATATAAAATTTTTTCGGCAGCTTCGGAAAGGAAACCGCGGACCAAGCAATCCAGCAGCGCAATGCACGGGTTAGCAACGGAATCCGGCAAGACATTGGCGAACTAGCCACTCAAACCTCCCCGCCTTCGTAAAGGAAAATCGCGGGGCACCGAGTGAACAGAAGGACGTACTCAAGTGTACAACACGACGGCCAACAATACATTACCAAGTACGGTACACCACAGAGCCTTATAGTAGCCAATCAACCCAGTCTGACCCTGTTGAACACATTCGGAGTGCTCTACCCACCAGACCACTCAGACCCAGACTAGCAGAAGTCTGACTTGTCCAACACCACCCCGTTCATCGACTCATCATCAGACGGAGTTGTGGCAGTATACCGAGCATTATAGTGGGCAATATATCATTGAAAGAGTCAAGTGAACACATTCTACCCATCAGACTCGGAGAACACCGACTACCAACACCGCATCTGGCACCCACTCCAATAATCACTTGCCGAGCTAACAGGAGGCTATAACGACAGGGAAGTGCATGCCAAAAGAAGATACAAACTGCCGGAATCAGGAGACGGATCCAGAGAGACTAGCTATCTTCCCCGGGAATTACGATCGTAATTCCGTGAAAAGGGTCCCCAAACCGGTGGAATTATGGTTGCAATTGACATCGTGGGAAGGAATTATGGTTGCAGTGCTTAACAACAGGTCTAAAATGACTCAAATTGCAGGAATTATGGTTGATGACTGGAATTATGGTTGCATCCAGAATCTTCGGAGTAGAAACAAACACACAATACTTATAACACCTCGCAACCGACTATAAGAAACGAACGAAATGAACTCAACTCTTATAGCCCAAAGCAAGGCCTTATAATAAACGCAACTTCAAAGGAAACCCTCTCAGCCGACGCAATTGCCCAAACGAATTATTATAACGGCTCACCAGCCCTTATAATAAATGCCAGCTAAAATCATTATTATAGTCACCGGTGGGGCAGTGCAGAAAATATTGCTGGAACCAAATATGTCCCAAATGGCTTACAAACCATGGTAGTGTCACCGCGAATGCCCTGACAGGTCTCGTTGACTTGCTAGATGGCCTCAAACGGAAACCGTAGGGTGAAAACCGAAACTCTGATAGCGCAGTCAATTCTCTACCGATTGCCTTGGGTCTAGGCTCAAATTGAAGCGTTTGAGTAGGGCTACAAGGCTACACTGCCAGCGATTGCATTGAACTATGTCAAGGTACTCAGATATTCACACGTCTTGAATATATCTGGTAGTATGCGTCCAGAGACAAGTACACTGCATCGATTGAATATGTCTCACTCATAGGCCTTCAAAACCAGGCATTATATGGCCCTGGTATTCTGGCAAGGTTTAGGCATATCGACTTCAGACAGTACAGACACTGCGTAGACAATACAAGCACCGAACACACCGATCGAAGCTATACGGAATCCAGCAGGGCAACACCAGAGCAGAGACGTTAAGGTTGGCGACAACCCAACAGCACAGACGTTAAGGTTAGTGGTCCCACTCCCCCGACGGAATCCACCAAAATCCAAAATTTTTTCGGCAGCTTCGGAAAGGAAATCGAACAGCACACAATCCAGCAAGGCAGTGTACGGGTTAACAACGGAATGCAGCAGAGCGTTGGCGAGCTAGACACTCAGACCTCCCCGCTATCGTAAAGGAAACCAAGGTCATCGGAGTGAAGGGAACAGACATATTCAAGTAGCGGCCAACCATTATAATACCACATAGCACAGAGACTCAATACAAGGCTTCAAGGGTCATCACAGTGAACAGGAGGACGTATTCAAAGGCTAAGCAACCATTATAAGGCCAGAACAGTACCCAGTACAACCAGAGCCTTATAGTGTTCAATTGACTCAATACAATACAAGACTGTGTTGCACCAGCCAAGTGAACACCGTTGAGCCCATGTACCAACAGCCAGAGTCAAAACCTTGTAATGGTGCAAAGCCTTGGTGATATAGCTTGGAATGCTGAGGGGAATCCAGAAAGACTAGCTATCTTCCCCGGGAATCCGTCGACGGATTCCGTGAAAGAGGGTCCTGAAACGGTGGAATTCAGCCCAAGGTTGACACCGTGGGAGGGAATTCAGCCCAAGATTGTGATTCACCCCCTGAAACCACCGGAATTCACCCCAAGGACAGGAATCCAGCCCAATCAAATCAACACACCGCAATTGTCTGCTTGACTCAAAATAATCATAAGCACTCACCCCTGACTGAAAGGAACAACAACAAAACCACCCGACTCTTATAGTCACCAGCCAGGCCTTATAAGAATTGCGACTCACTGCCCAAAAAAATTATAAGCCAGAGCCAAGGCTTATAAGAAATGCAATTAAAATAGCCGACTCTGAGGCCTTGTAAGAAACCAGGAAAAATAGTGGAGACCAAAAGGGTGCCAAATAGCCTACAAATCAGCCTTGTGTCACCGAAGACACCCGAACAGGTGTCGTTGACTTGGTATATTGACTTGAATGGAAATCGTACAGCTTGGACCGAAAGCTAGGTACGACAGTCAATTAAGCACCGATTGTCTTGGTTGTAGGCTTGAATGGAAGCGTTTGACGAGGACTATAAGATTATGTCATCAGCCCTCGAGTCGCAGGTCACCTGACATTCCTGACTTGGTCAAACACTGCGTTCGAAGCCATACGGAATGCACAAGGCAACCCCAAAGCACAGACGTTAAGGTTTGCGACAACCACACAGCACAGACGTTAAGGTTAGTGGTCCCACTCCCCCAATGGAATCCACCAGAATATAAAATTTTTTCGGCAGCTTCGGAAAGGAAACCGCGGACCAAGCAATCCAGCAGCGCAATGCACGGGTTAGCAACGGAATCCGGCAAGACATTGGCGAACTAGCCACTCAAACCTCCCCGCCTTCGTAAAGGAAAATCGCGGGGCACCGAGTGAACAGAAGGACGTACTCAAGTGTACAACACGACGGCCAACAATACATTACCAAGTACGGTACACCACAGAGCCTTATAGTAGCCAATCAACCCAGTCTGACCCTGTTGAACACATTCGGAGTGCTCTACCCACCAGACCACTCAGACCCAGACTAGCAGAAGTCTGACTTGTCCAACACCACCCCGTTCATCGACTCATCATCAGACGGAGTTGTGGCAGTATACCGAGCATTATAGTGGGCAATATATCATTGAAAGAGTCAAGTGAACACATTCTACCCATCAGACTCGGAGAACACCGACTACCAACACCGCATCTGGCACCCACTCCAATAATCACTTGCCGAGCTAACAGGAGGCTATAACGACAGGGAAGTGCATGCCAAAAGAAGATACAAACTGCCGGAATCAGGAGACGGATCCAGAGAGACTAGCTATCTTCCCCGGGAATTACGATCGTAATTCCGTGAAAAGGGTCCCCAAACCGGTGGAATTATGGTTGCAATTGACATCGTGGGAAGGAATTATGGTTGCAGTGCTTAACAACAGGTCTAAAATGACTCAAATTGCAGGAATTATGGTTGATGACTGGAATTATGGTTGCATCCAGAATCTTCGGAGTAGAAACAAACACACAATACTTATAACACCTCGCAACCGACTATAAGAAACGAACGAAATGAACTCAACTCTTATAGCCCAAAGCAAGGCCTTATAATAAACGCAACTTCAAAGGAAACCCTCTCAGCCGACGCAATTGCCCAAACGAATTATTATAACGGCTCACCAGCCCTTATAATAAATGCCAGCTAAAATCATTATTATAGTCACCGGTGGGGCAGTGCAGAAAATATTGCTGGAACCAAATATGTCCCAAATGGCTTACAAACCATGGTAGTGTCACCGCGAATGCCCTGACAGGTCTCGTTGACTTGCTAGATGGCCTCAAACGGAAACCGTAGGGTGAAAACCGAAACTCTGATAGCGCAGTCAATTCTCTACCGATTGCCTTGGGTCTAGGCTCAAATTGAAGCGTTTGAGTAGGGCTACAAGGCTACACTGCCAGCGATTGCATTGAACTATGTCAAGGTACTCAGATATTCACACGTCTTGAATATATCTGGTAGTATGCGTCCAGAGACAAGTACACTGCATCGATTGAATATGTCTCACTCATAGGCCTTCAAAACCAGGCATTATATGGCCCTGGTATTCTGGCAAGGTTTAGGCATATCGACTTCAGACAGTACAGACACTGCGTAGACAATACAAGCACCGAACACACCGATCGAAGCTATACGGAATCCAGCAGGGCAACACCAGAGCAGAGACGTTAAGGTTGGCGACAACCCAACAGCACAGACGTTAAGGTTAGTGGTCCCACTCCCCCGACGGAATCCACCAAAATCCAAAATTTTTTCGGCAGCTTCGGAAAGGAAATCGAACAGCACACAATCCAGCAAGGCAGTGTACGGGTTAACAACGGAATGCAGCAGAGCGTTGGCGAGCTAGACACTCAGACCTCCCCGCTATCGTAAAGGAAACCAAGGTCATCGGAGTGAAGGGAACAGACATATTCAAGTAGCGGCCAACCATTATAATACCACATAGCACAGAGACTCAATACAAGGCTTCAAGGGTCATCACAGTGAACAGGAGGACGTATTCAAAGGCTAAGCAACCATTATAAGGCCAGAACAGTACCCAGTACAACCAGAGCCTTATAGTGTTCAATTGACTCAATACAATACAAGACTGTGTTGCACCAGCCAAGTGAACACCGTTGAGCCCATGTACCAACAGCCAGAGTCAAAACCTTGTAATGGTGCAAAGCCTTGGTGATATAGCTTGGAATGCTGAGGGGAATCCAGAAAGACTAGCTATCTTCCCCGGGAATCCGTCGACGGATTCCGTGAAAGAGGGTCCTGAAACGGTGGAATTCAGCCCAAGGTTGACACCGTGGGAGGGAATTCAGCCCAAGATTGTGATTCACCCCCTGAAACCACCGGAATTCACCCCAAGGACAGGAATCCAGCCCAATCAAATCAACACACCGCAATTGTCTGCTTGACTCAAAATAATCATAAGCACTCACCCCTGACTGAAAGGAACAACAACAAAACCACCCGACTCTTATAGTCACCAGCCAGGCCTTATAAGAATTGCGACTCACTGCCCAAAAAAATTATAAGCCAGAGCCAAGGCTTATAAGAAATGCAATTAAAATAGCCGACTCTGAGGCCTTGTAAGAAACCAGGAAAAATAGTGGAGACCAAAAGGGTGCCAAATAGCCTACAAATCAGCCTTGTGTCACCGAAGACACCCGAACAGGTGTCGTTGACTTGGTATATTGACTAGCTATCTTCCCCGGGAATTACGATCGTAATTCCGTGAAAAGGGTCCCCAAACCGGTGGAATTATGGTTGCAATTGACATCGTGGGAAGGAATTATGGTTGCAGTGCTTAACAACAGGTCTAAAATGACTCAAATTGCAGGAATTATGGTTGATGACTGGAATTATGGTTGCATCCAGAATCTTCGGAGTAGAAACAAACACACAATACTTATAACACCTCGCAACCGACTATAAGAAACGAACGAAATGAACTCAACTCTTATAGCCCAAAGCAAGGCCTTATAATAAACGCAACTTCAAAGGAAACCCTCTCAGCCGACGCAATTGCCCAAACGAATTATTATAACGGCTCACCAGCCCTTATAATAAATGCCAGCTAAAATCATTATTATAGTCACCGGTGGGGCAGTGCAGAAAATATTGCTGGAACCAAATATGTCCCAAATGGCTTACAAACCATGGTAGTGTCACCGCGAATGCCCTGACAGGTCTCGTTGACTTGCTAGATGGCCTCAAACGGAAACCGTAGGGTGAAAACCGAAACTCTGATAGCGCAGTCAATTCTCTACCGATTGCCTTGGGTCTAGGCTCAAATTGAAGCGTTTGAGTAGGGCTACAAGGCTACACTGCCAGCGATTGCATTGAACTATGTCAAGGTACTCAGATATTCACACGTCTTGAATATATCTGGTAGTATGCGTCCAGAGACAAGTACACTGCATCGATTGAATATGTCTCACTCATAGGCCTTCAAAACCAGGCATTATATGGCCCTGGTATTCTGGCAAGGTTTAGGCATATCGACTTCAGACAGTACAGACACTGCGTAGACAATACAAGCACCGAACACACCGATCGAAGCTATACGGAATCCAGCAGGGCAACACCAGAGCAGAGACGTTAAGGTTGGCGACAACCCAACAGCACAGACGTTAAGGTTAGGTGGTCCCACTCCCCCGACGGAATCCACCAAAATCCAAAATTTTTTCGGCAGCTTCGGAAAGGAAATCGAACAGCACACAATCCAGCAAGGCAGTGTACGGGTTAACAACGGAAATGCAGCAGAGCGTTGGCGAGCTAGACACTCAGACCTCCCCGCTATCGTAAAGGAAACCAAGGTCATCGGAGTGAAGGGAACAGACATATTCAAGTAGCGGCCAACCATTATAATACCACATAGCACAGAGACTCAATACAAGGCTTCAAGGGTCATCACATGTGAACAGGAGGACGTATTCAAAGGCTAAGCAACCATTATAAGGCCAGAACAGTACCCAGTACAACCAGAGCCATATAGTGTTCAATTGACTCAATACAATACAGACTGTGTTGCACAGCCAAGTGAACACCCGTTGAGCCCATGTACCAACAGCCAGAGTCAAAACCTTGTAATGGTGCAAAGCCTTGGTGATATAGCTTGGAATGCTGAGGGGGAATCCAGAAAGACTAGCTATCTTCCCCGGGAATCCGTCCGACGGATTCCGTGAAAGAGGGTCCTGAAAACGGTGGAATTCAGCCCAAGGTTGACACCGTGGGAGGGAATTCAGCCCAAGATTGTGATTCACCCCCTGAAACCACCGGAATTCACCCCAAGGACAGGAATCCAGCCCAATCAAATCAACACACCGCAATTGTCTGCTTGACTCAAAATAATCATAAGCACTCACCCCTGACTGAAAGGAACAACAACAAAACCACCCGACTCTTATAGTCACCAGCCAGGCCTTATAAGAAATTGCGACTCACTGCCAAAAAAATTATACGCCAGAGCCAAGGCTTATAAGAAATGCAATTAAAATAGCCGACTCTGAGGCCTTGTAAGAAACCAGGAAAAATAGTGGAGACCAAAAGGGTGCCAAATAGCCTACAAATCAGCCTTGTGTCACCGAAGACACCCGAACAGGTGTCGTTGACTTGGTATATTGACTAGCTATCTTCCCGGGAATTACGATCGTAATTCCGTGAAAAGGGTCCCCAAACCGGTGGAATTATGGTTGCAATTGACATCGTGGGAAGGAATTATGGTTGCAGTGCTTAACAACAGGTCTAAATGACTCAAATTGCAGGAATTAATGGTTGATGACTGGAATTATGGTTGCATCCAGAATCTTCGGAGTAGAAACAAACACACAATACTTATAACACCTCGCAACCGACTATAAGAAACGAACGAAATGAACTCAACTCTTATAGCCCAAAGCAAGGCCTTATAATAAACGCAACTTCAAAGGAAACCCTCTCAGCCGACGCAATTGCCCAAACGAATTATTATAACGGCTCACCAGCCTTATAATAAATGCCAGCTAAAATCATTATTATAGTCACCGGTGGGGCAGTGCAGAAAATATTGCTGGAACCAAATATGTCCCAAATGGCTTACAAACCATGGCTAGTGTCCACGCGAATGCCCTGACAGGTCTCGTTGACTTGCTAGATGGCCTCAAACGGAAACCGTAGGGTGAAAACCGAAACTCTGATAGCGCAGTCAATTCTCTACGATTGCCTTGGGTCTAGGCTCAAATTGAAGCGTTTGAGTAGGGCTACAAGGCTACACTGCCAGCGATTGCATTGAACTATGTCAAGGTACTCAGATATTCACACGTCTTGAATATATCTGGTAGTATGCGTCCAGAGACAAGTACACTGCATCGATTGAATATGTCTCACTCATAGGCCTTCAAAACCAGGCATTATATGGCCCTGGTATTCTGGCAAGGTTTAGGCATATCGACTTCAGGACAGTACAGACACTGCGTAGACAATACAAGCACCGAAACACACCGATCGAAGGCTATACGGAATCCAGCAGGGCAACACCAGAGCAGAGACGTTAAGGTTGGCGACAACCCAACAGCACAGGACGTTAAGGTTAGTGGTCCCACTCCCCCGACGGAATCCACCAAAATCCAAAATTTTTTCGGCAGCTTCAGGAAAGGAAATCGAACAGCACACAATCCAGCAAGGCAGTGTACGGGTTACAACGGAATGCAGCAGAGCGTTGGCGAGCTAGACACTCAGACCTCCCCGCTATCGTAAAGGAAACCAAGGTCATCGGAGTGAAGGGAACAGACATATTCAAGTAGCGGCCAACCATTATAATACCACATAGCACAGAGACTCAATACAAGGCTTCAAGGGTCATCACAGTGAACAGGAGGACGTATTCAAGGCTAAGCAACCATTATAAGGCCAGAACAGTACCCCAGTACAACCAGAGGCCTTATAGTGTTCAATTGACTCAATACAATACAAGACTGTGTTGCACCAGCCAAGTGAACACCGTTGAGCCCATGTACCAACAGCCAGAGTCAAACCTTGTAATGGTGCAAAGCCTTGGTGATATAGCTTGGAATGCTGAGGGGAATCCAGAAAGACTAGCTATCTTCCCCGGGAATCCGTCGACGGATTCCGTGAAAGAGGGTCCTGAAACGGTGGAATTCAGCCCAAGGTTGACACCGTGGGAGGGAATTCAGCCCAAGAATTGTGATTCACCCCCTGAAACCACCGGAATTCACCCCAAGGACAGGAATCCAGCCCAATCAAATCAACACACCGCAATTGTCTGCTTGACTCAAAATAATCATAAGCACTCACCCCTGACTGAAAGGAACAACAACAAAACCACCCGACTCTTATAGTCACCAGCCAGGCCTTATAAGAATTGCGACTCACTTGCCAAAAAAATTATAAGGCCAGAGCCAAGGCTTATAAGAAATGCAATTAAAATAAGCCGACTCTGAGGCCTTGTAAGAAACCAGGAAAAATAGTGGAGACCAAAAGGGTGCCAAATAGCCTACAAATCAGCCTTGTGTCACCCGAAGACACCCGAACAGGTGTCGTTGACTTGGTATATTGACTAGCTATCTTCCCCGGGAATTACGATCGTAATTCCGTGAAAAGGGTCCCCAAACCGGTGGAATTATGGTTGCAATTGACATCGTGGGAAGGAATTATGGTTGCAGTGCTTAACAACAGGTCTAAAATGACTCAAATGCAGGATTATGGTTGATGACTGGAATTATGGTTGCATCCAGAATCTTCGGAGTAGAAACAAACACACAATACTTTTAAACACCTCGCAACCGACTATAAGAAACGAACGAAATGAACTCAACTCTTATAGCCCAAAGCAAGGCCCTTATAATAAACGCAACTTCAAAGGAAACCCTCTCAGCCGACGCAATTGCCCAAAACGAATTATTATAACGGCTCACCAGCCCTTATAATAAATGCAGCTAAAATCATTATTATAGTCACCGGTGGGGCAGTGCAGAAAATATTGCTGGAACCAAATATGTCCCAAATGGCTTACAAACCATGGTAGTGTCACCGCGAATGCCCTGACAGGTCTCGTTGACTTGCTAGATGGCCTCAAACGGAAACCGTAGGGTGAAAACCGAAACTCTGATAGCGCAGTCAATTCTCTACCGATTGCCTTGGGTCTAGGCTCAAATTGAAGCGTTTGAGTAGGGCTACAAGGCTACACTG
Organism: Favolaschia claudopus; assembly: GCA_037176885.1. Lineage (NCBI taxonomy): Eukaryota > Fungi > Basidiomycota > Agaricomycetes > Agaricales > Mycenaceae > Favolaschia > Favolaschia claudopus. The sequence goes on from JAWWNJ010000226.1 coordinate 139,250, forward strand.
CCAGCGATTGCATTGAACTATGTCAAGGTACTCAGATATTCACACGTCTTGAATATATCTGGTAGTATGCGTCCAGAGACAAGTACACTGCATCGATTGAATATGTCTCACTCATAGGCCTTCAAAACCAGGCATTATATGGCCCTGGTATTCTGGCAAGGTTTAGGCATATCGACTTCAGACAGTACAGACACTGCGTAGACAATACAAGCACCGAACACACCGATCGAAGCTATACGGAATCCAGCAGGGCAACACCAGAGCAGAGACGTTAAGGTTGGCGACAACCCAACAGCACAGACGTTAAGGTTAGTGGTCCCACTCCCCCGACGGAATCCACCAAAATCCAAAATTTTTTCGGCAGCTTCGGAAAGGAAATCGAACAGCACACAATCCAGCAAGGCAGTGTACGGGTTAACAACGGAATGCAGCAGAGCGTTGGCGAGCTAGACACTCAGACCTCCCCGCTATCGTAAAGGAAACCAAGGTCATCGGAGTGAAGGGAACAGACATATTCAAGTAGCGGCCAACCATTATAATACCACATAGCACAGAGACTCAATACAAGGCTTCAAGGGTCATCACAGTGAACAGGAGGACGTATTCAAAGGCTAAGCAACCATTATAAGGCCAGAACAGTACCCAGTACAACCAGAGCCTTATAGTGTTCAATTGACTCAATACAATACAAGACTGTGTTGCACCAGCCAAGTGAACACCGTTGAGCCCATGTACCAACAGCCAGAGTCAAAACCTTGTAATGGTGCAAAGCCTTGGTGATATAGCTTGGAATGCTGAGGGGAATCCAGAAAGACTAGCTATCTTCCCCGGGAATCCGTCGACGGATTCCGTGAAAGAGGGTCCTGAAACGGTGGAATTCAGCCCAAGGTTGACACCGTGGGAGGGAATTCAGCCCAAGATTGTGATTCACCCCCTGAAACCACCGGAATTCACCCCAAGGACAGGAATCCAGCCCAATCAAATCAACACACCGCAATTGTCTGCTTGACTCAAAATAATCATAAGCACTCACCCCTGACTGAAAGGAACAACAACAAAACCACCCGACTCTTATAGTCACCAGCCAGGCCTTATAAGAATTGCGACTCACTGCCCAAAAAAATTATAAGCCAGAGCCAAGGCTTATAAGAAATGCAATTAAAATAGCCGACTCTGAGGCCTTGTAAGAAACCAGGAAAAATAGTGGAGACCAAAAGGGTGCCAAATAGCCTACAAATCAGCCTTGTGTCACCGAAGACACCCGAACAGGTGTCGTTGACTTGGTATATTGACTTGAATGGAAATCGTACAGCTTGGACCGAAAGCTAGGTACGACAGTCAATTAAGCACCGATTGTCTTGGTTGTAGGCTTGAATGGAAGCGTTTGACGAGGACTATAAGATTATGTCATCAGCCCTCGAGTCGCAGGTCACCTGACATTCCTGACTTGGTCAAACACTGCGTTCGAAGCCATACGGAATGCACAAGGCAACCCCAAAGCACAGACGTTAAGGTTTGCGACAACCACACAGCACAGACGTTAAGGTTAGTGGTCCCACTCCCCCAATGGAATCCACCAGAATATAAAATTTTTTCGGCAGCTTCGGAAAGGAAACCGCGGACCAAGCAATCCAGCAGCGCAATGCACGGGTTAGCAACGGAATCCGGCAAGACATTGGCGAACTAGCCACTCAAACCTCCCCGCCTTCGTAAAGGAAAATCGCGGGGCACCGAGTGAACAGAAGGACGTACTCAAGTGTACAACACGACGGCCAACAATACATTACCAAGTACGGTACACCACAGAGCCTTATAGTAGCCAATCAACCCAGTCTGACCCTGTTGAACACATTCGGAGTGCTCTACCCACCAGACCACTCAGACCCAGACTAGCAGAAGTCTGACTTGTCCAACACCACCCCGTTCATCGACTCATCATCAGACGGAGTTGTGGCAGTATACCGAGCATTATAGTGGGCAATATATCATTGAAAGAGTCAAGTGAACACATTCTACCCATCAGACTCGGAGAACACCGACTACCAACACCGCATCTGGCACCCACTCCAATAATCACTTGCCGAGCTAACAGGAGGCTATAACGACAGGGAAGTGCATGCCAAAAGAAGATACAAACTGCCGGAATCAGGAGACGGATCCAGAGAGACTAGCTATCTTCCCCGGGAATTACGATCGTAATTCCGTGAAAAGGGTCCCCAAACCGGTGGAATTATGGTTGCAATTGACATCGTGGGAAGGAATTATGGTTGCAGTGCTTAACAACAGGTCTAAAATGACTCAAATTGCAGGAATTATGGTTGATGACTGGAATTATGGTTGCATCCAGAATCTTCGGAGTAGAAACAAACACACAATACTTATAACACCTCGCAACCGACTATAAGAAACGAACGAAATGAACTCAACTCTTATAGCCCAAAGCAAGGCCTTATAATAAACGCAACTTCAAAGGAAACCCTCTCAGCCGACGCAATTGCCCAAACGAATTATTATAACGGCTCACCAGCCCTTATAATAAATGCCAGCTAAAATCATTATTATAGTCACCGGTGGGGCAGTGCAGAAAATATTGCTGGAACCAAATATGTCCCAAATGGCTTACAAACCATGGTAGTGTCACCGCGAATGCCCTGACAGGTCTCGTTGACTTGCTAGATGGCCTCAAACGGAAACCGTAGGGTGAAAACCGAAACTCTGATAGCGCAGTCAATTCTCTACCGATTGCCTTGGGTCTAGGCTCAAATTGAAGCGTTTGAGTAGGGCTACAAGGCTACACTGCCAGCGATTGCATTGAACTATGTCAAGGTACTCAGATATTCACACGTCTTGAATATATCTGGTAGTATGCGTCCAGAGACAAGTACACTGCATCGATTGAATATGTCTCACTCATAGGCCTTCAAAACCAGGCATTATATGGCCCTGGTATTCTGGCAAGGTTTAGGCATATCGACTTCAGACAGTACAGACACTGCGTAGACAATACAAGCACCGAACACACCGATCGAAGCTATACGGAATCCAGCAGGGCAACACCAGAGCAGAGACGTTAAGGTTGGCGACAACCCAACAGCACAGACGTTAAGGTTAGTGGTCCCACTCCCCCGACGGAATCCACCAAAATCCAAAATTTTTTCGGCAGCTTCGGAAAGGAAATCGAACAGCACACAATCCAGCAAGGCAGTGTACGGGTTAACAACGGAATGCAGCAGAGCGTTGGCGAGCTAGACACTCAGACCTCCCCGCTATCGTAAAGGAAACCAAGGTCATCGGAGTGAAGGGAACAGACATATTCAAGTAGCGGCCAACCATTATAATACCACATAGCACAGAGACTCAATACAAGGCTTCAAGGGTCATCACAGTGAACAGGAGGACGTATTCAAAGGCTAAGCAACCATTATAAGGCCAGAACAGTACCCAGTACAACCAGAGCCTTATAGTGTTCAATTGACTCAATACAATACAAGACTGTGTTGCACCAGCCAAGTGAACACCGTTGAGCCCATGTACCAACAGCCAGAGTCAAAACCTTGTAATGGTGCAAAGCCTTGGTGATATAGCTTGGAATGCTGAGGGGAATCCAGAAAGACTAGCTATCTTCCCCGGGAATCCGTCGACGGATTCCGTGAAAGAGGGTCCTGAAACGGTGGAATTCAGCCCAAGGTTGACACCGTGGGAGGGAATTCAGCCCAAGATTGTGATTCACCCCCTGAAACCACCGGAATTCACCCCAAGGACAGGAATCCAGCCCAATCAAATCAACACACCGCAATTGTCTGCTTGACTCAAAATAATCATAAGCACTCACCCCTGACTGAAAGGAACAACAACAAAACCACCCGACTCTTATAGTCACCAGCCAGGCCTTATAAGAATTGCGACTCACTGCCCAAAAAAATTATAAGCCAGAGCCAAGGCTTATAAGAAATGCAATTAAAATAGCCGACTCTGAGGCCTTGTAAGAAACCAGGAAAAATAGTGGAGACCAAAAGGGTGCCAAATAGCCTACAAATCAGCCTTGTGTCACCGAAGACACCCGAACAGGTGTCGTTGACTTGGTATATTGACTAGCTATCTTCCCCGGGAATTACGATCGTAATTCCGTGAAAAGGGTCCCCAAACCGGTGGAATTATGGTTGCAATTGACATCGTGGGAAGGAATTATGGTTGCAGTGCTTAACAACAGGTCTAAAATGACTCAAATTGCAGGAATTATGGTTGATGACTGGAATTATGGTTGCATCCAGAATCTTCGGAGTAGAAACAAACACACAATACTTATAACACCTCGCAACCGACTATAAGAAACGAACGAAATGAACTCAACTCTTATAGCCCAAAGCAAGGCCTTATAATAAACGCAACTTCAAAGGAAACCCTCTCAGCCGACGCAATTGCCCAAACGAATTATTATAACGGCTCACCAGCCCTTATAATAAATGCCAGCTAAAATCATTATTATAGTCACCGGTGGGGCAGTGCAGAAAATATTGCTGGAACCAAATATGTCCCAAATGGCTTACAAACCATGGTAGTGTCACCGCGAATGCCCTGACAGGTCTCGTTGACTTGCTAGATGGCCTCAAACGGAAACCGTAGGGTGAAAACCGAAACTCTGATAGCGCAGTCAATTCTCTACCGATTGCCTTGGGTCTAGGCTCAAATTGAAGCGTTTGAGTAGGGCTACAAGGCTACACTGCCAGCGATTGCATTGAACTATGTCAAGGTACTCAGATATTCACACGTCTTGAATATATCTGGTAGTATGCGTCCAGAGACAAGTACACTGCATCGATTGAATATGTCTCACTCATAGGCCTTCAAAACCAGGCATTATATGGCCCTGGTATTCTGGCAAGGTTTAGGCATATCGACTTCAGACAGTACAGACACTGCGTAGACAATACAAGCACCGAACACACCGATCGAAGCTATACGGAATCCAGCAGGGCAACACCAGAGCAGAGACGTTAAGGTTGGCGACAACCCAACAGCACAGACGTTAAGGTTAGTGGTCCCACTCCCCCGACGGAATCCACCAAAATCCAAAATTTTTTCGGCAGCTTCGGAAAGGAAATCGAACAGCACACAATCCAGCAAGGCAGTGTACGGGTTAACAACGGAATGCAGCAGAGCGTTGGCGAGCTAGACACTCAGACCTCCCCGCTATCGTAAAGGAAACCAAGGTCATCGGAGTGAAGGGAACAGACATATTCAAGTAGCGGCCAACCATTATAATACCACATAGCACAGAGACTCAATACAAGGCTTCAAGGGTCATCACAGTGAACAGGAGGACGTATTCAAAGGCTAAGCAACCATTATAAGGCCAGAACAGTACCCAGTACAACCAGAGCCTTATAGTGTTCAATTGACTCAATACAATACAAGACTGTGTTGCACCAGCCAAGTGAACACCGTTGAGCCCATGTACCAACAGCCAGAGTCAAAACCTTGTAATGGTGCAAAGCCTTGGTGATATAGCTTGGAATGCTGAGGGGAATCCAGAAAGACTAGCTATCTTCCCCGGGAATCCGTCGACGGATTCCGTGAAAGAGGGTCCTGAAACGGTGGAATTCAGCCCAAGGTTGACACCGTGGGAGGGAATTCAGCCCAAGATTGTGATTCACCCCCTGAAACCACCGGAATTCACCCCAAGGACAGGAATCCAGCCCAATCAAATCAACACACCGCAATTGTCTGCTTGACTCAAAATAATCATAAGCACTCACCCCTGACTGAAAGGAACAACAACAAAACCACCCGACTCTTATAGTCACCAGCCAGGCCTTATAAGAATTGCGACTCACTGCCCAAAAAAATTATAAGCCAGAGCCAAGGCTTATAAGAAATGCAATTAAAATAGCCGACTCTGAGGCCTTGTAAGAAACCAGGAAAAATAGTGGAGACCAAAAGGGTGCCAAATAGCCTACAAATCAGCCTTGTGTCACCGAAGACACCCGAACAGGTGTCGTTGACTTGGTATATTGACTAGCTATCTTCCCCGGGAATTACGATCGTAATTCCGTGAAAAGGGTCCCCAAACCGGTGGAATTATGGTTGCAATTGACATCGTGGGAAGGAATTATGGTTGCAGTGCTTAACAACAGGTCTAAAATGACTCAAATTGCAGGAATTATGGTTGATGACTGGAATTATGGTTGCATCCAGAATCTTCGGAGTAGAAACAAACACACAATACTTATAACACCTCGCAACCGACTATAAGAAACGAACGAAATGAACTCAACTCTTATAGCCCAAAGCAAGGCCTTATAATAAACGCAACTTCAAAGGAAACCCTCTCAGCCGACGCAATTGCCCAAACGAATTATTATAACGGCTCACCAGCCCTTATAATAAATGCCAGCTAAAATCATTATTATAGTCACCGGTGGGGCAGTGCAGAAAATATTGCTGGAACCAAATATGTCCCAAATGGCTTACAAACCATGGTAGTGTCACCGCGAATGCCCTGACAGGTCTCGTTGACTTGCTAGATGGCCTCAAACGGAAACCGTAGGGTGAAAACCGAAACTCTGATAGCGCAGTCAATTCTCTACCGATTGCCTTGGGTCTAGGCTCAAATTGAAGCGTTTGAGTAGGGCTACAAGGCTACACTGCCAGCGATTGCATTGAACTATGTCAAGGTACTCAGATATTCACACGTCTTGAATATATCTGGTAGTATGCGTCCAGAGACAAGTACACTGCATCGATTGAATATGTCTCACTCATAGGCCTTCAAAACCAGGCATTATATGGCCCTGGTATTCTGGCAAGGTTTAGGCATATCGACTTCAGACAGTACAGACACTGCGTAGACAATACAAGCACCGAACACACCGATCGAAGCTATACGGAATCCAGCAGGGCAACACCAGAGCAGAGACGTTAAGGTTGGCGACAACCCAACAGCACAGACGTTAAGGTTAGTGGTCCCACTCCCCCGACGGAATCCACCAAAATCCAAAATTTTTTCGGCAGCTTCGGAAAGGAAATCGAACAGCACACAATCCAGCAAGGCAGTGTACGGGTTAACAACGGAATGCAGCAGAGCGTTGGCGAGCTAGACACTCAGACCTCCCCGCTATCGTAAAGGAAACCAAGGTCATCGGAGTGAAGGGAACAGACATATTCAAGTAGCGGCCAACCATTATAATACCACATAGCACAGAGACTCAATACAAGGCTTCAAGGGTCATCACAGTGAACAGGAGGACGTATTCAAAGGCTAAGCAACCATTATAAGGCCAGAACAGTACCCAGTACAACCAGAGCCTTATAGTGTTCAATTGACTCAATACAATACAAGACTGTGTTGCACCAGCCAAGTGAACACCGTTGAGCCCATGTACCAACAGCCAGAGTCAAAACCTTGTAATGGTGCAAAGCCTTGGTGATATAGCTTGGAATGCTGAGGGGAATCCAGAAAGACTAGCTATCTTCCCCGGGAATCCGTCGACGGATTCCGTGAAAGAGGGTCCTGAAACGGTGGAATTCAGCCCAAGGTTGACACCGTGGGAGGGAATTCAGCCCAAGATTGTGATTCACCCCCTGAAACCACCGGAATTCACCCCAAGGACAGGAATCCAGCCCAATCAAATCAACACACCGCAATTGTCTGCTTGACTCAAAATAATCATAAGCACTCACCCCTGACTGAAAGGAACAACAACAAAACCACCCGACTCTTATAGTCACCAGCCAGGCCTTATAAGAATTGCGACTCACTGCCCAAAAAAATTATAAGCCAGAGCCAAGGCTTATAAGAAATGCAATTAAAATAGCCGACTCTGAGGCCTTGTAAGAAACCAGGAAAAATAGTGGAGACCAAAAGGGTGCCAAATAGCCTACAAATCAGCCTTGTGTCACCGAAGACACCCGAACAGGTGTCGTTGACTTGGTATATTGACTTGAATGGAAATCGTACAGCTTGGACCGAAAGCTAGGTACGACAGTCAATTAAGCACCGATTGTCTTGGTTGTAGGCTTGAATGGAAGCGTTTGACGAGGACTATAAGATTATGTCATCAGCCCTCGAGTCGCAGGTCACCTGACATTCCTGACTTGGTCAAACACTGCGTTCGAAGCCATACGGAATGCACAAGGCAACCCCAAAGCACAGACGTTAAGGTTTGCGACAACCACACAGCACAGACGTTAAGGTTAGTGGTCCCACTCCCCCAATGGAATCCACCAGAATATAAAATTTTTTCGGCAGCTTCGGAAAGGAAACCGCGGACCAAGCAATCCAGCAGCGCAATGCACGGGTTAGCAACGGAATCCGGCAAGACATTGGCGAACTAGCCACTCAAACCTCCCCGCCTTCGTAAAGGAAAATCGCGGGGCACCGAGTGAACAGAAGGACGTACTCAAGTGTACAACACGACGGCCAACAATACATTACCAAGTACGGTACACCACAGAGCCTTATAGTAGCCAATCAACCCAGTCTGACCCTGTTGAACACATTCGGAGTGCTCTACCCACCAGACCACTCAGACCCAGACTAGCAGAAGTCTGACTTGTCCAACACCACCCCGTTCATCGACTCATCATCAGACGGAGTTGTGGCAGTATACCGAGCATTATAGTGGGCAATATATCATTGAAAGAGTCAAGTGAACACATTCTACCCATCAGACTCGGAGAACACCGACTACCAACACCGCATCTGGCACCCACTCCAATAATCACTTGCCGAGCTAACAGGAGGCTATAACGACAGGGAAGTGCATGCCAAAAGAAGATACAAACTGCCGGAATCAGGAGACGGATCCAGAGAGACTAGCTATCTTCCCCGGGAATTACGATCGTAATTCCGTGAAAAGGGTCCCCAAACCGGTGGAATTATGGTTGCAATTGACATCGTGGGAAGGAATTATGGTTGCAGTGCTTAACAACAGGTCTAAAATGACTCAAATTGCAGGAATTATGGTTGATGACTGGAATTATGGTTGCATCCAGAATCTTCGGAGTAGAAACAAACACACAATACTTATAACACCTCGCAACCGACTATAAGAAACGAACGAAATGAACTCAACTCTTATAGCCCAAAGCAAGGCCTTATAATAAACGCAACTTCAAAGGAAACCCTCTCAGCCGACGCAATTGCCCAAACGAATTATTATAACGGCTCACCAGCCCTTATAATAAATGCCAGCTAAAATCATTATTATAGTCACCGGTGGGGCAGTGCAGAAAATATTGCTGGAACCAAATATGTCCCAAATGGCTTACAAACCATGGTAGTGTCACCGCGAATGCCCTGACAGGTCTCGTTGACTTGCTAGATGGCCTCAAACGGAAACCGTAGGGTGAAAACCGAAACTCTGATAGCGCAGTCAATTCTCTACCGATTGCCTTGGGTCTAGGCTCAAATTGAAGCGTTTGAGTAGGGCTACAAGGCTACACTGCCAGCGATTGCATTGAACTATGTCAAGGTACTCAGATATTCACACGTCTTGAATATATCTGGTAGTATGCGTCCAGAGACAAGTACACTGCATCGATTGAATATGTCTCACTCATAGGCCTTCAAAACCAGGCATTATATGGCCCTGGTATTCTGGCAAGGTTTAGGCATATCGACTTCAGACAGTACAGACACTGCGTAGACAATACAAGCACCGAACACACCGATCGAAGCTATACGGAATCCAGCAGGGCAACACCAGAGCAGAGACGTTAAGGTTGGCGACAACCCAACAGCACAGACGTTAAGGTTAGTGGTCCCACTCCCCCGACGGAATCCACCAAAATCCAAAATTTTTTCGGCAGCTTCGGAAAGGAAATCGAACAGCACACAATCCAGCAAGGCAGTGTACGGGTTAACAACGGAATGCAGCAGAGCGTTGGCGAGCTAGACACTCAGACCTCCCCGCTATCGTAAAGGAAACCAAGGTCATCGGAGTGAAGGGAACAGACATATTCAAGTAGCGGCCAACCATTATAATACCACATAGCACAGAGACTCAATACAAGGCTTCAAGGGTCATCACAGTGAACAGGAGGACGTATTCAAAGGCTAAGCAACCATTATAAGGCCAGAACAGTACCCAGTACAACCAGAGCCTTATAGTGTTCAATTGACTCAATACAATACAAGACTGTGTTGCACCAGCCAAGTGAACACCGTTGAGCCCATGTACCAACAGCCAGAGTCAAAACCTTGTAATGGTGCAAAGCCTTGGTGATATAGCTTGGAATGCTGAGGGGAATCCAGAAAGACTAGCTATCTTCCCCGGGAATCCGTCGACGGATTCCGTGAAAGAGGGTCCTGAAACGGTGGAATTCAGCCCAAGGTTGACACCGTGGGAGGGAATTCAGCCCAAGATTGTGATTCACCCCCTGAAACCACCGGAATTCACCCCAAGGACAGGAATCCAGCCCAATCAAATCAACACACCGCAATTGTCTGCTTGACTCAAAATAATCATAAGCACTCACCCCTGACTGAAAGGAACAACAACAAAACCACCCGACTCTTATAGTCACCAGCCAGGCCTTATAAGAATTGCGACTCACTGCCCAAAAAAATTATAAGCCAGAGCCAAGGCTTATAAGAAATGCAATTAAAATAGCCGACTCTGAGGCCTTGTAAGAAACCAGGAAAAATAGTGGAGACCAAAAGGGTGCCAAATAGCCTACAAATCAGCCTTGTGTCACCGAAGACACCCGAACAGGTGTCGTTGACTTGGTATATTGACTAGCTATCTTCCCCGGGAATTACGATCGTAATTCCGTGAAAAGGGTCCCCAAACCGGTGGAATTATGGTTGCAATTGACATCGTGGGAAGGAATTATGGTTGCAGTGCTTAACAACAGGTCTAAAATGACTCAAATTGCAGGAATTATGGTTGATGACTGGAATTATGGTTGCATCCAGAATCTTCGGAGTAGAAACAAACACACAATACTTATAACACCTCGCAACCGACTATAAGAAACGAACGAAATGAACTCAACTCTTATAGCCCAAAGCAAGGCCTTATAATAAACGCAACTTCAAAGGAAACCCTCTCAGCCGACGCAATTGCCCAAACGAATTATTATAACGGCTCACCAGCCCTTATAATAAATGCCAGCTAAAATCATTATTATAGTCACCGGTGGGGCAGTGCAGAAAATATTGCTGGAACCAAATATGTCCCAAATGGCTTACAAACCATGGTAGTGTCACCGCGAATGCCCTGACAGGTCTCGTTGACTTGCTAGATGGCCTCAAACGGAAACCGTAGGGTGAAAACCGAAACTCTGATAGCGCAGTCAATTCTCTACCGATTGCCTTGGGTCTAGGCTCAAATTGAAGCGTTTGAGTAGGGCTACAAGGCTACACTGCCAGCGATTGCATTGAACTATGTCAAGGTACTCAGATATTCACACGTCTTGAATATATCTGGTAGTATGCGTCCAGAGACAAGTACACTGCATCGATTGAATATGTCTCACTCATAGGCCTTCAAAACCAGGCATTATATGGCCCTGGTATTCTGGCAAGGTTTAGGCATATCGACTTCAGACAGTACAGACACTGCGTAGACAATACAAGCACCGAACACACCGATCGAAGCTATACGGAATCCAGCAGGGCAACACCAGAGCAGAGACGTTAAGGTTGGCGACAACCCAACAGCACAGACGTTAAGGTTAGTGGTCCCACTCCCCCGACGGAATCCACCAAAATCCAAAATTTTTTCGGCAGCTTCGGAAAGGAAATCGAACAGCACACAATCCAGCAAGGCAGTGTACGGGTTAACAACGGAATGCAGCAGAGCGTTGGCGAGCTAGACACTCAGACCTCCCCGCTATCGTAAAGGAAACCAAGGTCATCGGAGTGAAGGGAACAGACATATTCAAGTAGCGGCCAACCATTATAATACCACATAGCACAGAGACTCAATACAAGGCTTCAAGGGTCATCACAGTGAACAGGAGGACGTATTCAAAGGCTAAGCAACCATTATAAGGCCAGAACAGTACCCAGTACAACCAGAGCCTTATAGTGTTCAATTGACTCAATACAATACAAGACTGTGTTGCACCAGCCAAGTGAACACCGTTGAGCCCATGTACCAACAGCCAGAGTCAAAACCTTGTAATGGTGCAAAGCCTTGGTGATATAGCTTGGAATGCTGAGGGGAATCCAGAAAGACTAGCTATCTTCCCCGGGAATCCGTCGACGGATTCCGTGAAAGAGGGTCCTGAAACGGTGGAATTCAGCCCAAGGTTGACACCGTGGGAGGGAATTCAGCCCAAGATTGTGATTCACCCCCCTGAAACCACCGGAATTCACCCCAAGGACAGGAATCCAGCCCAATCAAATCAACACACCGCAATTGTCTGCTTGACTCAAAATAATCATAAGCACTCACCCCTGACTGAAAGGAACAACAACAAAACCACCCGACTCTTATAGTCACCAGCCAGGCCTTATAAGAATTGCGACTCACTGCCCAAAAAAATTATAAGCCAGAGCCAAGGCTTATAAGAAATGCAATTAAAATAGCCGACTCTGAGGCCTTGTAAGAAACCAGGAAAAATAGTGGAGACCAAAAGGGTGCCAAATAGCCTACAAATCAGCCTTGTGTCACCGAAGACACCCGAACAGGTGTCGTTGACTTGGTATATTGACTTGAATGGAAATCGTACAGCTTGGACCGAAAGCTAGGTACGACAGTCAATTAAGCACCGATTGTCTTGGTTGTAGGCTTGAATGGAAGCGTTTGACGAGGACTATAAGATTATGTCATCAGCCCTCGAGTCGCAGGTCACCTGACATTCCTGACTTGGTCAAACACTGCGTTCGAAGCCATACGGAATGCACAAGGCAACCCCAAAGCACAGACGTTAAGGTTTGCGACAACCACACAGCACAGACGTTAAGGTTAGTGGTCCCACTCCCCCAATGGAATCCACCAGAATATAAAATTTTTTCGGCAGCTTCGGAAAGGAAACCGCGGACCAAGCAATCCAGCAGCGCAATGCACGGGTTAGCAACGGAATCCGGCAAGACATTGGCGAACTAGCCACTCAAACCTCCCCGCCTTCGTAAAGGAAAATCGCGGGGCACCGAGTGAACAGAAGGACGTACTCAAGTGTACAACACGACGGCCAACAATACATTACCAAGTACGGTACACCACAGAGCCTTATAGTAGCCAATCAACCCAGTCTGACCCTGTTGAACACATTCGGAGTGCTCTACCCACCAGACCACTCAGACCCAGACTAGCAGAAGTCTGACTTGTCCAACACCACCCCGTTCATCGACTCATCATCAGACGGAGTTGTGGCAGTATACCGAGCATTATAGTGGGCAATATATCATTGAAAGAGTCAAGTGAACACATTCTACCCATCAGACTCGGAGAACACCGACTACCAACACCGCATCTGGCACCCACTCCAATAATCACTTGCCGAGCTAACAGGAGGCTATAACGACAGGGAAGTGCATGCCAAAAGAAGATACAAACTGCCGGAATCAGGAGACGGATCCAGAGAGACTAGCTATCTTCCCCGGGAATTACGATCGTAATTCCGTGAAAAGGGTCCCCAAACCGGTGGAATTATGGTTGCAATTGACATCGTGGGAAGGAATTATGGTTGCAGTGCTTAACAACAGGTCTAAAATGACTCAAATTGCAGGAATTATGGTTGATGACTGGAATTATGGTTGCATCCAGAATCTTCGGAGTAGAAACAAACACACAATACTTATAACACCTCGCAACCGACTATAAGAAACGAACGAAATGAACTCAACTCTTATAGCCCAAAGCAAGGCCTTATAATAAACGCAACTTCAAAGGAAACCCTCTCAGCCGACGCAATTGCCCAAACGAATTATTATAACGGCTCACCAGCCCTTATAATAAATGCCAGCTAAAATCATTATTATAGTCACCGGTGGGGCAGTGCAGAAAATATTGCTGGAACCAAATATGTCCCAAATGGCTTACAAACCATGGTAGTGTCACCGCGAATGCCCTGACAGGTCTCGTTGACTTGCTAGATGGCCTCAAACGGAAACCGTAGGGTGAAAACCGAAACTCTGATAGCGCAGTCAATTCTCTACCGATTGCCTTGGGTCTAGGCTCAAATTGAAGCGTTTGAGTAGGGCTACAAGGCTACACTAGCTATCTTACCCGGGAATTACAATTGAAATTCCGTGAAAAGGGTCCCCAAACCGGTGGGTGGGAAGGAATTACAGTTGACGTGCTTAACAACAGGTCTCGAATGAGTCAAGTCTCAGGAATTACAGTTGCAGATGTGATTCAGCCACTGAAGCCACAGGAATTCAAAGAGAGCAACCAACTCTTATAGTCACCAGCCAGGCCTTATAAGAATTGCGACTCACTGCCTAAAAAAATTATAAGCCAAAGCCAAGGCTTATAAGAAATGCGATTGAACGGCCGACTCAAGGCATCGGGGAAAAATGGTGGAAACCAAAAGGGTGTCAAATAGCCTGGGAATCAGCCTAGTGTCACCGCAAACACCCGAACAGGTCTCGTTGACCTGCTATATTGACTTGGATGGAGACCGTACAGCTTGGACCGAATCCTGACTACGACAATCAATTGACCACCGATTGGCTTGGGTATAGGATCGAATTGAAGCGTTTGAGCAGGGCTATTAGATAGTGTCATCATCGATCGAGTCGCAGGTCACCTGACATTCCCGACTTGGCCAAACACTGCGATCGAAGCCATACGGAATGCACAAGGCAATACCAAAGCACGGATGTTAAGGTTTGCGACAACACCACAACACAGACGTTAAGGTTAGAGGTCCCACTCCCCCGACGGAATTCACCAGAATATAAAAAATTTTCGGCAGCTTCGGAAAGGAAACCGCAGTCCAAGCAATCCAGCAAGGCAATGCACGGGTTAGCAACGGAAACCAGCAAGACATTGACGAACTAGCCGCTCACAGCTGCCCGCTAGAACGTCAAGGAAGTGGCGGGGCACGGAGTCAACAGAAGGACGTCCTCAAGTGTACAACACCAAGGGCAACAATGCAGCACCAAGTACAATAGCAGGCGATCAAAGCAGGCTGCCTAGTGAGTATCATCCCTTGCAACAACAGCAACGGGCACATTCCGAGTGCTCTACCCACCAGTCCGCTCAGACCCAGACTAGTAGGAGTCTGAGTCATACAACACGACCCTGTTTATCGACTCCTCATCAGGCGCACTTGTGTCAGTATACAGAGCATTATAGTGGGCAATATATCATTGAATGAGTCAATTGAACACGCCCTGCCCACCAGACTTGTAGAACACCGCATCTGGCACCCACTCCGATAATCACTTGCCAAGCTAACAGGAGGCTATAACGACAGGGAATTGCATGCCAAAGGAACACACAAAGTGCTGGAATCAGGAGACGGATCCAGAAAGTCTAGCTACGGTAACGGGGAATTAGGCCCCTAATTCCTTTCAAAGGGGTCCCCAAACGAGTGGAATTACGCCCAACAACGACAGCGTGGGAGGGAATTAGGCCCAACACATGAAAAACGCCTCCAGAATCTAGGGAATTAGGCCCAACAGCTGGAATTAGGCCCAACACGAATCCTCCCAGAATCTTCGGAGTAGGAACAAATGCGCAATACTTATAACAAGTCGCACCCGACTAAAAGAAACGAAACGAAACTCGACTCTTATAGCCCAAAGCGAGGACTTATAATAAACGCAACTCGAAGGAAACCCTCCCAGCCGACCGAATTGCCCAAACGAATTATTATAACGGCTCACCAGCCCTTATAATAAATGCCAGCTAAAATCATTATTATAGTCACCGGTTGGACAGTGCGGAAAATATTGCTGGAACCAAATATGTCCCAAATGGCTTACAAACCATGGTAGTGTCACCGCGAATGGCCTGACAGGTCTCGTTGACTTGCTATATGGCCTCGAACGGAAACCGTAGAGCGAAAACCGAAACTCTGATAGTGCAGTCAAATCTCTACCGATTGCCATGGGTATAGGCTCGAATTGAAGCGTTTGAGTAGAGCTACAAGGCTACACTGCGAGTGAACGAATCGAACCATGTCAAGGCACTCAGGTATTCACACGTCTTGAATATATCCGGTAGTTTCCGTTCAGACACAAGCACACTGCATCGATTGAATATGTCTCACTCAAAGGCCTTCAAAACCAAGCATTATAGGGCCCTGGTATCCTGGCAAGGTTTAGGGATATCGACTTCAGACCGTACAGACACTGCATAAACAATACAAGCACCGAACACGCCGATCGAAGCTATACGGAATCCAGCAAGTCAATGCCAGAGCAGAGACGTTGAGGTTGGCGACAACTCAACAGCATGGACGTTAGGGTTCGCGACATCACTCCCCCGATGGAATCCACTGTTATCCTAAATTTTTTTGGCAGCTTCGGAAAAGAAATCGAAGAGCATGCAATCCAGCAAGACAGTGCACGGGTTAACAAGGGAATGCAGCAAGACATTGGCGAACTAGCCGCTCATAGCTGCCCGCTAGAACGTAAAGGAAACCAAGGTCATCGGTGTGAGGGAAGAGACGTATTCAAGCAGCGACCAACCATTATAAGGCCAGATAGCACATAGACTCAATACAGGGCTTCAAGTGTCATCACAATGAACAGAAGGACATATTCAATGGCTAACCAACCATTATAAGGCCAGAACAGTATCCAATACAACCGGAGTCTTATAGTGTTCAATTGAATCAAGGCAATGCAAGACTGTGTTGCACCAGCCAAGTGAACACCGTTGAGCCCATGTACCAACAGCCAGAGTCAATGCCTCGTAATGGAGCCAAGCCTAGCTATCTTACCCGGGAATTACAATTGAAATTCCGTGAAAAGGGTCCCCAAACCGGTGGGTGGGAAGGAATTACAGTTGACGTGCTTAACAACAGGTCTCGAATGAGTCAAGTCTCAGGAATTACAGTTGCAGATGTGATTCAGCCACTGAAGCCACAGGAATTCAAAGAGAGCAACCAACTCTTATAGTCACCAGCCAGGCCTTATAAGAATTGCGACTCACTGCCTAAAAAAATTATAAGCCAAAGCCAAGGCTTATAAGAAATGCGATTGAACGGCCGACTCAAGGCATCGGGGAAAAATGGTGGAAACCAAAAGGGTGTCAAATAGCCTGGGAATCAGCCTAGTGTCACCGCAAACACCCGAACAGGTCTCGTTGACCTGCTATATTGACTTGGATGGAGACCGTACAGCTTGGACCGAATCCTGACTACGACAATCAATTGACCACCGATTGGCTTGGGTATAGGATCGAATTGAAGCGTTTGAGCAGGGCTATTAGATAGTGTCATCATCGATCGAGTCGCAGGTCACCTGACATTCCCGACTTGGCCAAACACTGCGATCGAAGCCATACGGAATGCACAAGGCAATACCAAAGCACGGATGTTAAGGTTTGCGACAACACCACAACACAGACGTTAAGGTTAGAGGTCCCACTCCCCCGACGGAATTCACCAGAATATAAAAAATTTTCGGCAGCTTCGGAAAGGAAACCGCAGTCCAAGCAATCCAGCAAGGCAATGCACGGGTTAGCAACGGAAACCAGCAAGACATTGACGAACTAGCCGCTCACAGCTGCCCGCTAGAACGTCAAGGAAGTGGCGGGGCACGGAGTCAACGAAGGACGTCCTCAAGTGTACAACACCAAGGGCAACAATGCAGCACCAAGTACAATAGCAGGCGATCAAAGCAGGCTGCCTAGTGAGTATCATCCCTTGCAACAACAGCAACGGCACATTCCGAGTGCTCTACCCACCAGTCCGCTCAGACCCAGACTAGTAGGAGTCTGAGTCATACAACACGATCCTGTTTATCGACTCCTCATCAGGCGCACTTGTGTCAGTATACAGAGGCATTATAGTGGGCAATATATCATTGAATGAGTCAATTGAACACGCCCTGCCCACCAGACTTGTAGAACACCGCATCTGGCACCCACTCCGATAATCACTTGCCAAGCTAACAGGAGGCTATAACGACAGGGAATTGCATGCCAAAGGAACACACAAAGTGCTGGAATCAGGAGACGGATCCAGAAAGTCTAGCTACGGTAACGGGGAATTAGGCCCCTAATTCCTTTCAAAGGGGTCCCAAACGAGTGAATTACGCCCAACAACGACAGCGTGGGAGGGAATTAGGCCCAACACATGAAAAACGCCTCCAGAATCTAGGGAATTAGGCCCAACAGCTGGAATTAGGCCCAACACGAATCCTCCCAGAATCTTCGGAGTAGGAACAAATGCGCAATACTTATAACAAGTCGCACCCGACTAAAAGAAACGAAACGAAACTCGACTCTTATAGCCCAAAGCGAGGACTTATAATAAACGCAACTCGAAGGAAACCCTCCCAGCCGACCGAATTGCCCAAACGAATTATTATAACGGCTCACCAGCCCTAGCTATCTTCCCCGGGAATTACGATCGTAATTCCGTGAAAAGGGTCCCCAAACCGGTGGAATTATGGTTGCAATTGACAGTGTGGGAAGGAATTATGGTTGACGTGCTTAACAACGGGTCTCAAATGAGTCAAGTCTCAGGAATTATGGTTGCAGTCGTGATCCAGCCACCGAAACGACCGGAATTCTGCTTGACGACTGGAATTATGGTTGCACCCCAAGTCAGACATAAAACCAAAGAGAGCAACGAACTCTTATAGTCACCAGCAAGGCCTTATAAGAATTGCGACTCACTGCCCAAAAAAATTATAAGCCAGAGCCAAGGCTTATAAGAAATGCGAGTGAACAGCCGACTCAAGCCATCGGGAAAAAATGGTGGAGACCAAAAGGGTGCCAAATAGCCTACAAACCAGCCTAGTGTCACCGCAAACACTCGAAACAGGTCTCGTTGACTTGCTGTAATGACTTGAATGGAAAACGTAAGGCTTGGACCGAAACCTGAATACGATAGCCAATCCAGCACCGATTGCCTTGGGTATAGGCTGGAATTGAAGCGTTTGACGAGCACTATAAGATCATGTCATCAGCGATCGAGTCGCAGGTCACCTGACATTCCCGACTTGGTCAAACACTGCGTTCGAAGCCATACAGAATAGACAAGGCAATACCAAAGCACGGATGTTAAGGTTTGGAACAACTACCCAGCACGGACGTTAAGGTTAGTGGTCGCACTCCCCGATGGAATTCACCAAAATCCAAAATTTTTTCGGCAGCTTCGGAAAGGAAACCGCGGACCAAGCAATCCAGCAAGGCAATGCACGGGTTAGATGATGCAATCCAGCAAGACATTGGCGAACTAGCCGCTCACAGCTGCCCGCTAGAACGTAAAGGCAATCGCAGGGCACGGAGTCAACGGAAGCACATACTCGAGTGTACCAGCCAATGGTCAACAATACATCACGAAGTACGGTGGCAGGCAATCAACCCGGTCTGCCTAGTGAGTATCATCCCTTGCAACAACAACAAGGCGATCAACACAGTCTGACCCTAGCTATCTTCCCGGAATTACGATCGTAATTCCGTGAAAAGGGTCCCCAAACCGGTGGAATTATGGTTGCAATTGACAGGTGTGGGAAGGAATTATGGTTGACGTGCTTAACAACGGGTCTCAAATGAGTCAAGTCTCAGGAATTATGGTTGCAGTCGTGATCCAGCCACCGAAACGACCGGAATTCTGCTTGACGACTGGAATTATGGTTGCACCCAAGTCAGACATAAAACCAAAGAGAGCAACGAACTCTTATAGTCACCAGCAAGGCCTTATAAGAATTGCGACTCACTGCCCAAAAAAATTATAAGCCCAGAGCCAAGGCTTATAAGAAATGCGATGTGACAGCCGACTCAAGCCATCGGGAAAAAATGGTGGAGACCAAAAGGGTGCCAAATAGCCTACAAACAGCCTAGTGTCACCGCAAACACTCGAACAGGTCTCGTTGACTTGCTGTATTGACTTGAATGGAAAACGTAAGGCTTGGACCGAAACCTGAATACGATAGCCAATCCAGCACCGATTGCCTTGGGTATAGGCTGGAATTGAAGCGTTTGACGAGCACTATAAGATCATGTCATCAGCGATCGAGTCGCAGGTCACCTGACATTCCCGACTTGGTCAAACACTGCGTTCGAAAGCCATACAGAATAGACAAGGCAATACCAAAGCACGGATGTTAAGGTTTGGAACAACTACCCAGCACGGACGTTAAGGTTAGTGGTCGCACTCCCCCGATGGAATTCACCAAAATCCAAAATTTTTTCGGCAGCTTCGGAAAGGAAACCGCGGACCAAGCAATCCAGCAGGCAATGCACGGGTTAGATGATGCAATCCAGCAAGACATTGGCGAACTAGCCGCTCACAGCTGCCCGCTAGAACGTAAAGGCAATCGCAGGGCACGGAGTCAACGGAAGCACATACTCGAGTGTACCAGCCAATGGTCAACAATACATCACGAAGTACGGTGGCAGGCAATCAACCCGGTCTGCCTAGTGAGTATCATCCCTTGCAACAACAACAAGGCGATCAACACAGTCTGACCCTGTCGAACGCATTCAGAGTGCTCTACCCACCGAGCCACTCCGAGTCAGAGCAGCAACTGCTTGCCTTGCAGGTTGATTTCTACAAAACGACCCCGACACCAAGCCAAGTTGTATCACCGCAAAGACATCCGTCTGAGCAGCTATAAGGAGCATCAATGTCTTATAGCGGGCAAGGGTACTGGCCTTCAAGGGCTGTGTTTGAGTCTCCAACCATCAACAGATAGGTCTCAACAGCGACATATATGCAGATCGGTCATTCGGCGTTCCAACCGAAATCACGATAGCTTTGGCAGTTGGGCACCGATTATCATGGTTGTAGGCTTGATTTGAAGCGATGGAATAGGCCTATAAGGGTGGGATATAGGCAGCACAATCGAACACGGTCAAAGGCTTCAAGTAGTGCAAAGACTTGAATATTTTTCTGGCTACGGTAACAGGAATCTGGCACCGAATTCCTATTAAGCTAGCTATCTTACCCGGGAATTCGGAGCCGAATTCCGTCAAAACGGCCTCTAAACCAGTGGAATTCGGGTCGCCAACGGCAGCGTGGGAGGGAATCGGGGTCGTCACTTGATTTTCGGACCATTTCAGGGGAATCCGGAGCGACAACTGGAATCCGGGGCGACACGAATTTTCCCAGAATTTGCAGAGTTGAAACAAACGTACAATACTTATAACGAGCCGCAACCGACTAAAAGAAGCAAAACGAAACTCGACTCTTATAGCCTAAAGCAAGGCCTTATAATAAATGGAACTCAAAGGAAACCCTCTCAGCCAACCCAATTGCTCAAACGAATTATTATAACGGCTCACCGGCCTTATAATAATGCCAACTAAAATCATTATTATAGTCACCGGTTGGACACTATAATGACAGTACAGAAAAAGATTGTTGGAACCAAAGATGTCCCAAATGGTCTACAAACCATGGTAGTGTCACCGCAAATGCCCTGACAGCTCTCGTTGACGGGCTATATGGGCTCGAACGGAAATCGTAGGCAAAAACCGAAACTCTGGTAGCAGAGTCAATTCTCCACCGATTGCCTTGGTTGTAAGCTCGAATTGAAGCGTTTGAATAGGGCTACAAGGGTGGACTATAATCGACCTTATCGAACAGCATCAAGGGACTCAAGTCCTAGGACGCGTTGAATATATACAGTCATTTGCGTCCAGACACAAGTGCACTGCATCAATTGAATACGTCTCACTGATAGGCCTTCATAATCACGCATTACAAGTCTCTGGTGACCTGGCAAGGTTTAGGGATATCGACTTCAACGGGTATAGACACTGTGTAAGCCCAAACACGCCGATCGAAGCTATACGGAATCCAGCAAGGCAACACCAGAGCAGAGACGTTAAGGTTGGCGACAACACAACAGCACGGACGTTAAGGTTAGCGGCCCCACTCCCCCGACGGAATTCACCAAAATCCAAATTTTTTCGGCAGCTTCGGAAAGGAAATCGAAGAGCACGCAATCCAGCAAGGCAGTGTACGGGTTAACAACGGCATGCAGTAAGACATTGGCGAACTAGCCGCTCACAGCTGCCCGCTAGAACGTCAAGGGAAACCAAGGTCATCGGAGTCAGGGAAGGGAAGTATTCAAGCAGCGACCAACCATTATAAGGCCAAATAGCACAGAGACTCAATACAAGGCTCCGAGTGTCATCACAGTAAACAGAAGGACGTATTCAATGGCTAAGCAACCATTATAAGGCCAGAACAGTATCCAATACAACCAGAGCCTTATAGTGTTCAATTGAGTCAAGACACTCCAAGACTGTGTTGCACCAGTCAAGTGAACACGGTTGAGCCCATCTACCAACAGCCAGAGTCAATGCCTTGCAATGGAGCAAAGCCTTGGTGATATAGGTTGGAATACAGAGGGGAATCCAGAAAGACTAGCTATCTTCCCCGGGAATTACGATCGTAATTCCGTGAAAAGGGTCCCCAAAACCGGTGGAATTATGGTTGCAATTGACAGTGTGGGAAGGAATTATGGTTGACGTGCTTAACAACGGGTCTCAAATGAGTCAAGTCTCAGGAATTATGGTTGCAGTCGTGATCCAGCCACCGAAACGACCGGAATTCTGCTTGACGACTGGAATTATGGTTGCACCCAAGTCAGACATAAAACCAAAGAGAGCAACGAACTCTATAGTCACCAGCAAGGCCTTATAAGAATTGCGACTCACTGCCCAAAAAAATTATAAGCCAGAGCCAGGCTTATAAGAAATGCGAGTGAACAGCCGACTCAAGCCATCGGGAAAAAATGGTGGAGACCAAAAGGGTGCCAAATAGCCTACAAACCAGCCTAGTGTCACCGCAAACACTCGAACAGGTTCCGTTGACTTGCTGTATTGACTTGAATGGAAAACGTAAGGCTTGGACCGAAACCTGAATACGATAGCCAATCCAGCACCGATTGCCTTTGGGTATAGGCTGGAATTGAAGCGTTTGACGAGCACTATAAGATCATGTCATCAGCGATCGAGTCGCAGGTCACCTGACATTCCGACTTGGTCAAACACTGCGTTCGAAGCCATACAGAATAGACAAGGCAATACCAAAGCACGGATGTTAAGGTTTGGAACAACTACCCAGCACGGACGTTAAGGTTAGTGGTCGCACTCCCCCGATGGAATTCACCAAAATCCAAAATTTTTTCGGCAGCTTCGGAAAGGAAACCGCGGACCAAGCAATCCAGCAAGGCAATGCACGGGTTAGATGATGCAATCCAGCAAGACATTGGCGAACTAGCCGCTCACAGCTGCCCGCTAGAACGTAAAGGCAATCGCAGGGCACGGAGTCAACGGAAGCACATACTAGAGTGTACCAGCCAATGGTCAACAATACATCACGAGTACGGTGGCAGGCAATCAACCCGGTCTGCCTAGTGAGTATCATCCCTTGCAACAACAACAAGGCGATCAACACAGTCTGACCCTAGCTATCTTCCCCGGGAATTACGATCGTAATTCCGTGAAAAGGGTCCCCAAACCGGTGGAATTATGGTTGCAATTGACAGTGTGGGAAGGAATTATGTTGACGTGCTTAACAACGGGTCTCAAATGAGTCAAGTCTCAGGAATTATGGTTGCAGTCGTGATCCAGCCACCGAAACGACCGGAATTCTGCTTGACGACTGAATTATGGTTTGCACCCCAAGTCAGACATAAAACCAAAGAGAGCAACGAACTCTTATAGTCACCAGCAAGGCCTTATAAGAATTGCGACTCACTGCCCAAAAAAATTATAAGCCAGAGCCAAGGCTTATAAGAAATGCGAGTGAAACAGCCGACTCAAGCCATCGGGAAAAAATGGTGGAGACCAAAAGGGTGCCAAATAGCCTACAAACCAGCCTAGTGTCACCGCAAACACTCGAACAGGTCTCGTTGACTTGCTGTATTGACTTGAATGGAAAACGTAAGGCTTGGACCGAAACCTGAATACGATAGCCAATCCAGCACCGATTGCCTTGGGTATAGGCTGGAATTGAAGCGTTTGACGAGCACTATAAGATCATGTCATCAGCGATCGAGTCGCAGGTCACCTGACATTCCCGACTTGGTCAAACACTGCGTTCGAAGCCATACAGAATAGACAAGGCAATACCAAAGCACGGATGTTAAGGTTTGGAACAACTACCCAGCACGGACGTTAAGGTTAGTGGTCGCACTCCCCCGATGGAATTCACCAAAATCCAAAATTTTTTCGGCAGCTTCGGAAAGGAAACCGCGGACCAAGCAATCCAGCAAGGCAATGCACGGGTTAGATGATGCAATCCAGCAAGACATTGGCGAACTAGCCGCTCACAGCTGCCCGCTAGAACGTAAAGGCAATCGCAGGGCACGGAGTCAACGGAAGCACATACTCGAGTGTACCAGCCAATGGTCAACAATACATCACGAAGTACGGTGGCAGGCAATCAACCCGGTCTGCCTAGTGAGTATCATCCCTTGCAACAACAACAAGGCGATCAACACAGTCTGACCCTGTCGAACGCATTCAGAGTGCTCTACCCACCGAGCCACTCCGAGTCAGAGCAGCAACTGCTTGCCTTGCAGGTTTGATTTCTACAAAACGACCCCACACCAAGCCAAGTTGTATCACCGCAAAGACATCCGTCTGAGCAGCTATAAGGAGCATCAATGTCTTATAGCGGGCAAGGGTACTGGCCTTCAGGGCTGTGTTTTGAGTCTCCAACCATCAACAGATAGGTCTCAACAGCGACATATATGCAGATCGGTCATTCGGCGTTCCAACCGAAATCACGATAGCTTTGGCAGTTGGGCACCGATTATCATGGTTGTAGCTTGATTTGAAGCGATGGAATAGCCTATAAGTGTGGGATATAGGCAGCACAATCGAACACGGTCAAAGGCTTCAAGTAGTGCAAAGACTTGAATATTTTTCTGGCTACGGTAACAGGGAATCTGGCACCGAATTCCTATTAAGCTAGCTATCTTACCCGGGAATTCGGAGCCGAATTCCGTCAAAACGGCCTCTAAACCAGTGGAATTCGGGTCGCCAACGGCAGCGTGGGAGGGAATCGGGGTCGTCACTTGATTTTCGGACCATTTCCAGGGGAATCCGGAGCGACAACTGGAATCCGGGGCGACACGAATTTTCCCAGAATTTGCAGAGTTGAAACAAACGTACAATACTTATAACGAGCCGCAACCGACTAAAAGAAGCAAAACGAAACTCGACTCTTATAGCCTAAAGCAAGGCCTTATAATAATGGAACTCAAAGGAAACCCTCTCAGCCAACCCAATTGCTCAAACGAATTATTATAACGGCTCACCGGCCCTTATAATAATGCCAACTAAAATCATTATTATAGTCACCGGTTGGACACTATAATGACAGTACAGAAAAAGATTGTTGGAACCAAAGATGTCCCAAATGGTCTACAAACCATGGTAGTGTCACCGCAAATGCCCTGACAGCTCTCGTTGACGGGCTATATGGGCTCGAACGGAAATCGTAGGCAAAAACCGAAACTCTGGTAGCAGAGTCAATTCTCCACCGATTGCCTTGGTTGTAAGCTCGAATTGAAGCGTTTGAATAGGGCTACAAGGGTGGACTATAATCGACCTTATCGAACAGCATCAAGGGACTCAAGTCCTAGGACGCGTTGAATATATACAGTCATTGCGTCCAGACACAAGTGCACTGCATCAATTGAATACGTCTCACTGATAGGCCTTCATAATCACGCATTACAAGTCTCTGGTGACCTGGCAAGGTTTAGGGATATCGACTTCAACGGGTATAGACACTGTGTAAGCCCAAACACGCCGATCGAAGCTATACGGAATCCAGCAAGGCAACACAGAGCAGAGACGTTAAGGTTGGCGACAACACAACAGCACGGACGTTAAGGTTAGCGGCCCCCACTCCCCCGACGGAATTCACCAAAATCCAAAATTTTTTCGGCAGCTTCGGAAGGAAATCGAAGAGCACGCAATCCAGCAAGGCAGTGTACGGGTTAACAACGGCATGCAGTAAGACATTGGCGAACTAGCCGCTCACAGCTGCCCGCTAGAACGTCAAGGAAACCAAGGTCATCGGAGTCAGGGAAGGGAAGTATTCAAGCAGCGACCAACCATTATAAGGCCAAATAGCACAGAGACTCAATACAAGGCTCCGAGTGTCATCACAGTAAACAGAAGGACGTATTCAATGGCTAAGCAACCATTATAAGGCCAGAACAGTATCCAATACAACCAGAGCCTTATAGTGTTCATTGAGTCAAGACACTCCAAGACTGTGTTGCACCAGTCAAGTGAACACGGTTGAGCCCATCTACCAACAGCCAGAGTCAATGCCTTGCAATGGAGCAAAGCCTTTGGTGATATAGGTTGGAATACAGAGGGGAATCCTATATATCTTCCCCCTCATTTGCCCGGGGTTCCAGAATTGCCTTTGGGGAAAATACATTATGAAGGGAATCTCCGCCAGTTCTGCACCGATTGCCTTGGGTGTAGGCTCAAATTGAAGCTCTCGAAGAGGGCCATCAGAATATCCACCACGCCCGGGGTCTCACGCTGTCAAAACGGAATGCGCTGTTATCCTCTACATCTAGGCGGTCTCGGACATTATGAAGGGAATCTCGGCCATTTCAGCACCGATTGCCTTGGGTGTAGGCTCAAATTGAAGCTCTCAAAGGGGGCCGTCATAATATGCATGAGGCCCGGGGTCTCACGCTGTCAAAACGCTGCTGCGGCCAATTAACCCAGAAGCTCGTTTGCGCTGGTTATTTAGGCAGAGTCGATTGCCAGATACCGTGCCCGCACTATTCAGAGATCTTCAAGGGGCAAATGGGGATGGCTTGGGTGGGCGCACACTAGTGCTATTTTGGCTGTCCTCGAGCTCTAAATACGACAACGTGTCTGAATACGACTGTTGTTTCAACTTGCACCGAGTCGTGCGGTGAACAGGCTGCTGAGCGTATTCTGAGGTGTCTGAGCTCCAGATAAGACAGCCCGATCCTATTTACAGTGCCTCTGCTTCTGAATAGGTCGCTCACAGTGGCGCTTGCTATCTGGGGCTGCTCGACGTCTAAATACGACGCTGCCTCCTCCTGACCGAAAGCTTGACATCTCAGTCAATTGTGCACTGATTGCCTTGGTTGTAGGCTCGAATTGAAGCGTTTGAATAGGGCTACAAGGGTGGACTATGACCGGCTGAAGCGAACCACTTCAAGGTACTCAAGTACTGGGACGCGTGAACATATTCGGCGATTTGGTTGGTCAGACAAGTACACTGCATCCATTGAATATGTCTCACTGATAGTCCTTCAAAACCACGCATCACAGGTCTCTGGTGTCCTGGCAAGGTTTAGGGATATCGACTTCAACGGGTATAGACACTGCGTAAGCCCAAACACGCCGATCGAAGGTGTACGGAATCCAGCAAGGCAATACCAGAGCAGAGACGTTAAGGTCGGTGACAACCAACAGCACAGACGTTAAGGTTAGCGACCCCACTCCCCCGACGGAATTCACCAGAATATAAAATTTTTTCGGCAGCTTCGGAAAGGAAATCGAAGAGCACACAATCCAGCAAGGCAGTGTACGGGTTAACAACGGAATGCAGCAAAACGTCGGCGAACTAGCCACTCAGACCTCCCCGCTATCGTAAAGGAAACCAAGGTCATCGGAGTGAAAGGAAGAGACCTATTCAAGTAGCGACCAACAATTATAAGACCACATAGCACAGAGACTCAATACAAGGCTTCAAGGGTCATGAAAGTGAACAGGAGGACGTATTCAAAGGCTAAGCAACCATTGTAAGGACGGAACAGTACCCAGTACAACAGAGCCTTATAGTGTTCAATTGAGTCAATACGATACAAGACCGTGCTGCACCAGCCAAGTGAACACGGTTGAGCCCATGTACCAACAGCCAGAGTCAATGCCTTGGACCTGTGTGGGTATATAAAGGGCATTCAAGCACAAAAGAACACCTGCAGCAGCCAAGCACTGGCACTGTGCAAGCCGAACGGCTGTATCGCGAAAATTGCCTAAAGCGGCAATACCGGGGTAGCGGAAAATGCCACGGGCTTGATTTGTGTCAGATCGAGGCCAGAGGGACCCATTTCATGGTCTGAGATGGGTGACGGGAAATCGGTGGCTGCCGCGGGCTTGGTGCGATGTAATATACCGCATTTGGTTTCTTGTGTCAAAGCTCTGGTCTCCCACGGTTGTCGTCCAAGGTGCAAAGCTAGGATCAAAGCCTACATGCCCAGCAGCCCACCATTCAAGTTTCAAGTCAAACGGACCACTATTGAGGGAGAACGAAGGCGCGAGATTTCCAGGGAATAATGCCGGTACTTGCTGCTTTGTTATATATCTTCCCCCTCATTTGCCCGGGTTCCAGAATTGCCTTTTGGGGAAAATACATTATGAAGGGAATCTCCGCCAGTTCTGCACCGATTGCCTTGGGTGTAGGCTCAAATTGAAGCTCTCGAAGTGGGCCATCAGAATATCCACCACGCCCGGGGTCTCACGCTGTCAAAACGGAATGCGCTGTTATCCTCTACATCTAGGCGGTCTCGGACATTATGAAGGGATCTCGGCCATTTCAGCACCGATTGCCTTGGGTGTAGGCTCAAATTGAAGCTCTCAAAGGGGGCCGTCATAATATGCATGAGGCCCGGGTCTCACGCTGTCAAAACGCTGCTGCGGCCAATTAACCCAGAAGCTCGTTTGCGCTGGTTATTTAGGCAGAGTCGATTGCCAGATACCGTGCCCGCACTATTCAGAGATCTTCAAGGGGCAAATGGGATGGCTTGGGTGGGCGCACACTAGTGCTATTTTGGCTGTCCTCGAGCTCTAATACGACAACGTGTCTGAATACGACTGTTGTTTCAACTTGCACGAGTCGTGCGGTGAACAGGCTGCTGAGCGTATTCTGAGGTGTCTGAGCTCCAGATAAGACAGCCCGATCCTATTTTACAGTGCCTCTGCTTCTGAATAGGTCGCTCACAGTGGCGCTTGCTATCTGGGGCTGCTCGACGTCTAAATACGACGCTGCCTCCTCCTGACCGAAAGCTTGACATCTCAGTCAATTGTGCACTGATTGCCTTGGTTGTAGGCTCGAATTGAAGCGTTTGAATAGGGCTACAAGGGTGGACTATGACCGGCTGAAGCGAACCACTTCAAGGTACTCAAGTACTGGGACGCGTTGAACATATTCGGCGATTTGGTTGGTCAGACAAGTACACTGCATCCATTGAATATGTCTCACTGATAGTCCTTCAAAACCACGCATCACAGGTCTCTGGTGTCCTGGCAAGGTTTAGGGATATCGACTTCAACGGGTATAGACACTGCGTAAGCCCAAACACGCCGATCGAAGGTGTACGGAATCCAGCAAGGCAATACCAGAGCAGAGACGTTAAGGTCGGTGACAACCCAACAGCACAGACGTTAAGGTTAGCGACCCCACTCCCCCGACGGAATTCACCAGAATATAAAATTTTTCGGCAGCTTCGGAAAGGAAATCGAAGAGCACACAATCCAGCAAGGCAGTGTACGGGTTAACAACGGAATGCAGCAAAACGTCGGCGAACTAGCCACTCAGACCTCCCGCTATCGTAAAGGAAACCAAGGTCATCGGAGTGAAAGGAAGAGACCTATTCAAGTAGCGACCAACATTATAAGACCACATAGCACAGAGACTCAATACAAGGCTTCAAGGGTCATGAAAGTGAACAGGAGGACGTATTCAAAGGCTAAGCAACCATTGTAAGGACGGAACAGTACCCAGTACAACCAGAGCCTTATAGTGTTCAATTGAGTCAATCCGATACAAGACCGTGCTGCACCAGCCAAGTGAACACGGTTGAGCCCATGTACCAACAGCCAGAGTCAATGCCTTGGACCTGTGTGGGTATATAAAGGGCATTCAAGCACAAAAGAACACCTGCAGCAGCCAAGCACTGGCACTGTGCAAGCCGAACGGCTGTATCGCGAAAATTGCCTAAAGCGGCAATACCGGGGTAGCGGAAAATGCCACGGGCTTGATTTGTGTCAGATCGAGGCCAGAGGGACCCATTTCATGGTCTGAGATGGGTGACGGGAAATCGGTGGCTGCCGCGGGCTTGGTGCGATGTAATATACCGCATTTGGTATCTTGTGTCAAAGCTCTGGTCTCCCACGGTTGTCGTCCAAGGTGCAAAGCTAGGATCAAAGCCTACATGCCAGCAGCCCACCATTCAAGTTTCAAGTCAAACGGACCACTATGAGGGAGAACGAAGGCGCGAGATTTCCAGGGAATAATGCCGGTACTTGCTGCTTTGTTATATATCTTCCCCCTCATTTGCCCGGGTTCCAGAATTGCCTTTTGGGGAAAATACATTATGAAGGGAATCTCCGCCAGTTCTGCACCGATTGCCTTGGGTGTAGGCTCAAATTGAAGCTCTCGAAGAGGGCCATCAGAATATCCACCACGCCCGGGGTCTCACGCTGTCAAAACGGAATGCGCTGTTATCCTCTACATCTAGGCGGTCCTCGGACATTATGAAGGGAATCTCGGCCATTTCAGCACCGATTGCCTTGGGTGTAGGCTCAAATTGAAGCTCTCAAAGGGGGCCGTCATAATATGCATGAGGCCCGGGGTCTCACGCTGTCAAAACGCTGCTGCGGCCAATTAACCCAGAAGCTCGTTTGCGCTGGTTATTTAGGCAGAGTCGATTGCCAGATACCGTGCCGCACTATTCAGAGATCTTCAAGGGGCAAATGGGATGGCTTGGGTGGGCGCACACTAGTGCTATTTTGGCTGTCCTCGAGCTCTAAATACGACAACGTGTCTGAATACGACTGTTGTTTCAACTTGCACCGAGTCGTGCGGTGAACAGGCTGCTGAGCGTATTCTGAGGTGTCTGAGCTCCAGATAAGACAGCCCGATCCTATTTACAGTGCCTCTGCTTCTGAATAGGTCGCTCACAGTGGCGCTTGCTATCTGGGGCTGCTCGACGTCTAAATACGACGCTGCCTCCTCCTGACCGAAAGCTTGACATCTCAGTCAATTGTGCACTGATTGCCTTGGTTGTAGGCTCGAATTGAAGCGTTTGAATAGGGCTACAAGGGTGGACTATGACCGGCTGAAGCGAACCACTTCAAGGTACTCAAGTACTGGGACGCGTTGAACATATTCGGCGATTTGGTTGGTCAGACAAGTACACTGCATCCATTGAATATGTCTCACTGATAGTCCTTCAAAACCACGCATCACAGGTCTCTGGTGTCCTGGCAAGGTTTAGGGATATCGACTTCAACGGGTATAGACACTGCGTAAGCCCAAACACGCCGATCGAAGGTGTACGGAATCCAGCAAGGCAATACCAGAGCAGAGACGTTAAGGTCGGTGACAACCCAACAGCACAGACGTTAAGGTTAGCGACCCCACTCCCCCGACGGAATTCACCAGAATATAAAATTTTTTCGGCAGCTTCGGAAAGGAATCGAAGAGCACACAATCCAGCAAGGCAGTGTACGGGTTAACAACGGAATGCAGCAAAACGTCGGCGAACTAGCCACTCAGACCTCCCCGCTATCGTAAAGGAAACCAAGGTCATCGGAGTGAAAGGAAGAGACCTATTCAAGTAGCGACCAACAATTATAAGACCACATAGCACGGAGACTCAATACAAGGCTTCAAGGGTCATGAAAGTGAACAGGAGGACGTATTCAAAGGCTAAGCAACCATTGTAAGGACGGAACAGTACCCAGTACAACCAGAGCCTTATAGTGTTCAATTGAGTCAATACGATACAAGACCGTGCTGCACCAGCCAAGTGAACACGGTTGAGCCCATGTACCAACAGCCAGAGTCAATGCCTTGGACCTGTGTGGGTATATAAAGGGCATTCAAGCACAAAAGAACACCTGCAGCAGCCAAGCACTGGCACTGTGCAAGCCGAACGGCTGTATCGCGAAAATTGCCTAAAGCGGCAATACCGGGGTAGCGGAAAATGCCACGGGCTTGATTTGTGTCAGATCGAGGCCAGAGGGACCCATTCATGGTCTGAGATGGGTGACGGGAAATCGGTGGCTGCCGCGGGCTTGGTGCGATGTAATATACCGCATTTGGTATCTTGTGTCAAAGCTCTGGTCTCCCACGGTTGTCGTCAAGGTGCAAAGCTAGGATCAAAGCCTACATGCCCAGCAGCCCACCATTCAAGTTTCAAGTCAAACGGACCACTATTGAGGGAGAACGAAGGCGCGAGATTTCCAGGGAATAATGCCGGTACTTGCTGCTTTGTTATATTTCTTCCCCCTCATTTGCCCGGGTTCCAGAATTGCCTTTTGGGGAAAATACATTATGAAGGGAATCTCCGCCAGTTCTGCACCGATTGCCTTGGGTGTAGGCTCAAATTGAAGCTCTCGAAGAGGGCCATCAGAATATCCACCACGCCCGGGGTCTCACGCTGTCAAAACGGAATGCGCTGTTATCCTCTACATCTAGGCGGTCTCGGACATTATGAAGGGAATCTCGGCCATTTCAGCACCGATTGCCTTGGGTGTAGGCTCAAATTGAAGCTCTCAAAGGGGGCCGTCATAATATGCATGAGGCCCGGGGTCTCACGCTGTCAAAACGCTGCTGCGGCCAATTAACCCAGAAGCTCGTTTGCGCTGGTTATTTAGGCAGAGTCGATTGCCAGATACCGTGCCCGCACTATTCAGAGATCTTCAAGGGGCAAATGGGATGGCTTGGGTGGGCGCACACTAGTGCTATTTTGGCTGTCCTCGAGCTCTAAATACGACAACGTGTCTGAATACGACTGTTGTTTCAACTTGCACCGAGTCGTGCGGTGAACAGGCTGCTGAGCGTATTCTGAGGTGTCTGAGCTCCAGATAAGACAGCCCGATCCTATTTACAGTGCCTCTGCTTCTGAATAGGTCGCTCACAGTGGCGCTTGCTATCTGGGGCTGCTCGACGTCTAAATACGACGCTGCCTCCTCCTGACCGAAAGCTTGACATCTCAGTCAATTGTGCACTGATTGCCTTGGTTGTAGGCTCGAATTGAAGCGTTGAATAGGGCTACAAGGGTGGACTATGACCGGCTGAAGCGAACCACTTCAAGGTACTCAAGTACTGGGACGCGTTGAACATATTCGGCGATTTGGTTGGTCAGACAAGTACACTGCATCCATTGAATATGTCTCACTGATAGTCCTTCAAAACCACGCATCACAGGTCTCTGGTGTCCTGGCAAGGTTTAGGGATATCGACTTCAACGGGTATAGACACTGCGTAAGCCCAAACACGCTGATCGAAGGTGTACGGAATCCAGCAAGGCAATACCAGAGCAGAGACGTTAAGGTCGGTGACAACCCAACAGCACAGACGTAAGGTTAGCGACCCCACTCCCCCGACGGAATTCACCAGAATATAAAATTTTTTCGGCAGCTTCGGAAAGGAAATCGAAGAGCACACAATCCAGCAAGGCAGTGTACGGGTTAACAACGGAATGCAGCAAAAACGTCGGCGAACTAGCCACTCAGACCTCCCCGCTATCGTAAAGGAAACCAAGGTCATCGGAGTGAAAGGAAGAGACCTATTCAAGTAGCGACCAACAATTATAAGACCACATAGCACAGAGACTCAATACAAGGCTTCAAGGGTCATGAAAGTGAACAGGAGGACGTATTCAAAGGCTAAGCAACCATTGTAAGGACGGAACAGTACCCAGTACAACCAGAGCCTTATAGTGTTCAATTGAGTCAATACGATACAAGACCGTGCTGCACCAGCCAAGTGAACACGGTTGAGCCCATGTACCAACAGCCAGAGTCAATGCTTGGACCTGTGTGGGTATATAAAGGGCATTCAAGCACAAAAGAACACCTGCAGCAGCCAAGCACTGGCACTATATATCTTCCCCCTCATTTGCCCGGGTTCCAGAATTGCCTTTTGGGGAAAATACATTATGAAGGGAATCTCCGCAGTTCTGCACCGATTGCCTTGGGTGTAGGCTCAAATTGAAGCTCTCGAAGAGGGCCATCAGAATATCCACCACGCCCGGGGTCTCACGCTGTCAAAACGGAAATGCGCTGTTATCCTCTACATCTAGGCGGTCTCGGACATTATGAAGGGAATCTCGGCCATTTCAGCACCGATTGCCTTGGGTGTAGGCTCAAATTGAAGCTCTCAAAGGGGGCCGTCATAATATGCATGAGGCCCGGGGTCTCACGCTGTCAAAACGCTGCTGCGGCCAATTAACCCAGAAGCTCGTTTGCGCTGGTTATTTAGGCAGAGTCGATTGCCAGATACCGTGCCCGCACTATTCAGAGATCTTCAAGGGGCAAATGGGATGGCTTGGGTGGGCGCACACTAGTGCTATTTTGGCTGTCCTCGAGCTCTAAATACGACAACGTGTCTGAATACGACTGTTGTTTCAACTTGCACCGAGTCGTGCGGTGAACGAGGCTGCTGAGCGTATTCTGAGGTGTCTGAGCTCCAGATAAGACAGCCCGATCCTATTTACAGTGCCTCTGCTTCTGAATAGGTCGCTCACAGTGGCGCTTGCTATCTGGGGCTGCTCGACGTCTAAATACGACGCTGCCTCCTCCTGACCGAAAGCTTGACATCTCAGTCAATTGTGCACTGATTGCCTTGGTTGTAGGCTCGAATTGAAGCGTTTGAATAGGGCTACAAGGGTGGACTATGACCGGCTGAAGCGAACCACTTCAGGTACTCAAGTACTGGGACGCGTTGAACATATTCGGCGATTTGGTTGGTCAGACAAGTACACTGCATCCATTGAATATGTCTCACTGATAGTCCTTCAAAACCACGCATCACAGGTCTCTGGTGTCCTGGCAAGGTTTAGGGATATCGACTTCAACGGGTATAGACACTGCGTAAGCCCAAACACGCCGATCGAAGGTGTACGGAATCCAGCAAGGCAATACCAGAGCAGAGACGTTAAGGTCGGTGACAACCCAACAGCACAGACGTTAAGGTTAGCGACCCCACTCCCCCGACGGAATTCACCAGAATATAAAATTTTTTCGGCAGCTTCGGAAAGGAAATCGAAGAGCACACAATCCAGCAAGGCAGTGTACGGGTTAACAACGGAATGCAGCAAAACGTCGGCGAACTAGCCACTCAGACCTCCCCGCTATCGTAAAGGAAACCAAGGTCATCGGAGTGAAAGGAAGAGACCTATTCAAGTAGCGACCAACAATTATAAGACCACATAGCACAGAGACTCAATACAAGGCTTCAAGGGTCATGAAAGTGAACAGGAGGACGTATTCAAAGGCTAAGCAACCATTGTAAGGACGGAACAGTACCCAGTACAACCAGAGCCTTATAGTGTTCAATTGAGTCAATACGATACAAGACCGTGCTGCACCAGCCAAGTGAACACGGTTGAGCCCATGTACCAACAGCCAGAGTCAATGCCTTGGACCTGTGTGGGTATATAAAGGGCATTCAAGCACAAAAGAACACCTGCAGCAGCCAAGCACTGGCACTGTGCAAGCCGAACGGCTGTATCGCGAAAATTGCCTAAAGCGGCAATACCGGGGTAGCGGAAAATGCCACGGGCTTGATTTGTGTCAGATCGAGGCCAGAGGGACCCATTTCATGGTCTGAGATGGGTGACGGGAAATCGGTGGCTGCCGCGGGCTTGGTGCGATGTAATATACCGCATTTGGTATCTTGTGTCAAAGCTCTGGTCTCCCACGGTTGTCGTCCAAGGTGCAAAGCTAGGATCAAAGCCTACATGCCCAGCAGCCCACCATTCAAGTTTCAAGTCAAACGGACCACTATTGAGGGAGAACGAAGGCGCGAGATTTCCAGGGAATAATGCCGGTACTTGCTGCTTTGTTATATATCTTCCCCCTCATTTGCCCGGGTTCCAGAATTGCCTTTTGGGGAAAATACATTATGAAGGGAATCTCCGCCAGTTCTGCACCGATTGCCTTGGGTGTAGGCTCAAATTGAAGCTCTCGAAGAGGGCCATCAGAATATCCACCACGCCCGGGGTCTCACGCTGTCAAAACGGAATGCGCTGTTATCCTCTACATCTAGGCGGTCTCGGACATTATGAAGGGAATCTCGGCCATTTCAGCACCGATTGCCTTGGGTGTAGGCTCAAATTGAAGCTCTCAAAGGGGGCCGTCATAATATGCATGAGGCCCGGGGTCTCACGCTGTCAAAACGCTGCTGCGGCCAATTAACCCAGAAGCTCGTTTGCGCTGGTTATTTAGGCAGAGTCGATTGCCAGATACCGTGCCCGCACTATTCAGAGATCTTCAAGGGGCAAATGGGATGGCTTGGGTGGGCGCACACTAGTGCTATTTTGGCTGTCCTCGAGCTCTAAATACGACAACGTGTCTGAATACGACTGTTGTTTCAACTTGCACCGAGTCGTGCGGTGAACAGGCTGCTGAGCGTATTCTGAGGTGTCTGAGCTCCAGATAAGACAGCCCGATCCTATTTACAGTGCCTCTGCTTCTGAATAGGTCGCTCACAGTGGCGCTTGCTATCTGGGGCTGCTCGACGTCTAAATACGACGCTGCCTCCTCCTGACCGAAAGCTTGACATCTCAGTCAATTGTGCACTGATTGCCTTGGTTGTAGGCTCGAATTGAAGCGTTTGAATAGGGCTACAAGGGTGGACTATGACCGGCTGAAGCGAACCACTTCAAGGTACTCAAGTACTGGGACGCGTTTGAACATATTCGGCGATTTGGTTGGTCAGACAAGTACACTGCATCCATTGAATATGTCTCACTGATAGTCCTTCAAAACCACGCATCACAGGTCTCTGGTGTCCTGGCAAGGTTTAGGGATATCGACTTCACGGGTATAGACACTGCGTAAGCCCAAACACGCCGATCGAAGGTGTACGGAATCCAGCAAGGCAATACCAGAGCAGAGACGTTAAGGTCGGTGACAACCCAACAGCACAGACGTTAAGGTTAGCGACCCCACTCCCCCGACGGAATTCACCAGAATATAAAATTTTTTCGGCAGCTTCGGAAGGAAATCGAAGAGCACACAATCCAGCAAGGCAGTGTACGGGTTAACAACGGAATGCAGCAAAACGTCGGCGAACTAGCCACTCAGACCTCCCCGCTATCGTAAAGGAAACCAAGGTCATCGGAGTGAAAGGAAGAGACCTATTCAAGTAGCGACCAACAATTATAAGACCACATAGCACAGAGACTCAATACAAGGCTTCAAGGGTCATGAAAGTGAACAGGAGGACGTATTCAAAGGCTAAGCAACCATTGTAAGGACGGAACAGTACCCAGTACAACCAGAGCCTTATAGTGTTCAATTGAGTCAATACGATACAAGACCGTGCTGCACCAGCCAAGTGAACACGGTTGAGCCCATGTACCAACAGCCAGAGTCAATGCCTTGGACCTGTGTGGGTATATAAAGGGCATTCAAGCACAAAAGAACACCTGCAGCAGCCAAGCACTGGCACTATATATCTTCCCCCTCATTTGCCCGGGTTCCAGAATTGCCTTTTGGGGAAAATACATTATGAAGGAATCTCCGCCAGTTCTGCACCGATTGCCTTGGGTGTAGGCTCAAATTGAAGCTCTCGAAGAGGGCCATCAGAATATCCACCACGCCCGGGGTCTCACGCTGTCAAAACGGAATGCGCTGTTATCCTCTACATCTAGGCGGTCTCGGACATTATGAAGGGAATCTCGGCCATTTCAGCACCGATTGCCTTGGGTGTAGGCTCAAATTGAAGCTCTCAAAGGGGGCCGTCATAATATGCATGAGGCCCGGGGTCTCACGCTGTCAAAACGCTGCTGCGGCCAATTAACCCAGAAGCTCGTTTGCGCTGGTTATTTAGGCAGAGTCGATTGCCAGATACCGTGCCCGCACTATTCAGAGATCTTCAAGGGGCAAATGGGATGGCTTGGGTGGGCGCACACTAGTGCTATTTTGGCTGTCCTCGAGCTCTAAATACGACAACGTGTCTGAATACGACTGTTGTTTCAACTTGCACCGAGTCGTGCGGTGAACAGGCTGCTGAGCGTATTCTGAGGTGTCTGAGCTCCAGATAAGACAGCCCGATCCTATTTACAGTGCCTCTGCTTCTGAATAGGTCGCTCACAGTGGCGCTTGCTATCTGGGGCTGCTCGACGTCTAAAATACGACGCTGCCTCCTCCTGACCGAAAGCTTGACATCTCAGTCAATTGTGCACTGATTGCCTTGGTTGTAGGCTCGAATTGAAGCGTTTGAATAGGGCTACAAGGGGTGGACTATGACCGGCTGAAGCGAACCACTTCAAGGTACTCAAGTATGGACGCGTTGAACATATTCGGCGATTTGGTTGGTCAGACAAGTACACTGCATCCATTGAATATGTCTCACTGATAGTCCTTCAAAACCACGCATCACAGGTCTCTGGTGTCCTGGCAAGGTTTAGGGATATCGACTTCAACGGGTATAGACACTGCGTAAGCCCAAACACGCCGATCGAAGGTGTACGGAATCCAGCAAGGCAATACCAGAGCAGAGACGTTAAGGTCGGTGACAACCCAACAGCACAGACGTTAAGGTTAGCGACCCCACTCCCCCGACGGAATTCACCAGAATATAAAATTTTTTCGGCAGCTTCGGAAAGGAAATCGAAGAGCACACAATCCAGCAAGGCAGTGTACGGGTTAACAACGGAATGCAGCAAAACGTCGGCGAACTAGCCACTCAGACCTCCCCGCTATCGTAAAGGAAACCAAGGTCATCGGAGTGAAAGGAAGAGACCTATTCAAGTAGCGACCAACAATTATAAGACCACATAGCACAGAGACTCAATACAAGGCTTCAAGGGTCATGAAAGTGAACAGGAGGACGTATTCAAAGGCTAAGCAACCATTGTAAGGACGGAACAGTACCCAGTACAACCAGAGCCTTATAGTGTTCAATTGAGTCAATACGATACAAGACCGTGCTGCACCAGCCAAGTGAACACGGTTGAGCCATGTACCAACAGCCAGAGTCAATGCCTTGGACCTGTGTGGGTATATAAAGGGCATTCAAGCACAAAAGAACACCTGCAGCAGCCAAGCACTGGCACTATATATCTTCCCCCTCATTTGCCCGGGTTCCAGAATTGCCTTTTGGGGAAAATACATTATGAAGGGAATCTCCGCCAGTTCTGCACCGATTGCCTTGGGTGTAGGCTAGCTATCTTCCCCGGGAATTAGGGGCCTAATTCCCTGCCAAAGGGTCCTCAAACCAGTGGAATTACGAGCAACAACGACAGCGTGGAGGGAATTAGGGCAACACATGGAAAACACCTCCAGAATCTAGGGAATTAGGAGCAACAGCTGGAATCAGGAGCAACGCGAATTGGCCCAAAAATTTCGGACTAGGAACAAATGCGCAATACTTATAACAACTGGCAACCGACTATAAGAAACGAACGAAACACACTCAACTCTTATAGCCCAAAGCAAGGCCTTATAATAAAAGCAACTCAAAGGAAACCCTCTCAGCCAACCCAATTGCTCAAACGAATTCTTATAACGCCACACGAGCCCTTATAATAAATGCCAACTAAAATCATTATTATAGTCACCGGTTGGAGACTATAATGAGAGTGCGGAAAAACATTGTTGGAACCAATATGTCCCAAATGGGTCCACAAACCATGGTAGTGTCACCGCAAATGGGCTGACAGGTCTCGTTGACGTGCTATGTGGTCTCGAACGGAAATCGTAGGCAAAAACCGAAACTCGCATAGCAGAGTCAATTCTCTACAGATTGCCTTGTTTGAAGGCTCGAATTGAAGCGTTTGAATGCGGCTAAAAGGGTGGACTATCATTG
Source organism: Favolaschia claudopus (assembly GCA_037176885.1). NCBI lineage: Eukaryota > Fungi > Basidiomycota > Agaricomycetes > Agaricales > Mycenaceae > Favolaschia > Favolaschia claudopus. The sequence goes on from JAWWNJ010000226.1 coordinate 179,126, forward strand.
GGTGAATCGAACATCACAAAGGTAGTCAAGTACTGGGACGCATTGAACATATACGGTCAAACTGTGTCCAGAGACAAGTGCACGGCATCCATTGAATACGTCTCACTGATAGGCCTCCAAAACCACAGATTACGAGTCGCTGGTGTCCTGGCAAGGTTTAGGGATATCGACTTCAATGGGTATAGACACCGCACGGAGGGGACAAGCATCGAACACTGCAATCGAACGAATACGGAATCCAGCAAGGCAACACTAGAGAAGAGACGTTAAGGTTGGCGACCACCCAACAGCACGGACGTTAAGGTTAGCGACCCCACTCCCCCGTTGGAATCCACCAAAATCCAAAATTTTTTCGGCAGCTTCGGAAAGGAAATCGAAGAGCAAGCAATGCAGCAAGGCAGTGCACGGGTTAACAACGGAATGCAGCACGACATTGGCGAACTAGCCACTCACACCTCCCCGCTATCGTAAAGGAAACCAAGGTCATCGGAGTGAAGGGAACAGACGTATTCAAGTAGCGACCAACCATTATAAGGCCAGAGACCACAGAGCCTCAATAGAACACTTCAAACAGTACAGACATTCAGTGAAGGGCAACCATTACTATAAGGCCAGAATAGTACCCAATACAACCAGAGCCTTATAGGGTTCAACGGTGTCAATACAATCCAAGACCGTGTTGAACCAGCCAAGTGAAGCTTTACCGACATCCAGAGTCAACGCCTTGGAATGGGACAAAGCCTTCGTCGTATAGCCTGGAATGTGGGGGGGAAATCCAGAAAGACTAGCTACGGTAACGGGGAATTGGGCACCCAATTCCTTGCCAAAGGGTCCCCAAACGAGGGGAATTCGGGGCAACAACGACAGCGTGGGAGGGAATAGGGGGCAACACATGAAAAACGCCTCCAGAATCTAGGGAATAGGGGGCAACGGCTGGAATCGGGGGCAACTCGAATTCTCCCAGAATTTTCAGGATAGAGACAAACGCACAATAAATATAGTCGAACACAGCACCCTATAAGAAATCAAAAAGGACAACAGAATCTTATAGTCACCAGCAAGGCCTTATAAGAATTGCGACTCACTGCCCAAAAAAATTATAAGCCAGAGCCAAGGCTTATAAGAAATGCGATTAAACAGCTGACTCTGGTGTCCGGTAAGCCATCGGGAAAAAGTGGTGGAGACCAAAAGGGTGGCAAATAGCCTGGGAATCAGCCTAGTGTCACCGCAAATGCCTGAACAGGTCTCGTTGACGTGCTATATTGACTTGGAGGGAAACCGTACGGCTTGGACCAAATCCTGACTACGACAATCAATTGAGCACCGATTGGCTTGGGTATAGGCTCGAATCGAAGCGTTTGAGCAGGGCTATAAGATAGTGTCATCAGTGGTCAATGCGAACCACACGTAATGGTCCTGACTTGGTCAAACACTGCGATCGAAAGCTGTACGGAATGCACAAGGCAACACCAAAGCACGGATGTTAAGGTTTGGGACAACCACGCAACACAGACGGTAAGGTTAGTGGTCCCACTCCCCCGACGGAATCCACCAAAATCCAAAATTTTTTCGGCAGCTTCGGAAAGGAAACCGCGGACCAAGCAATCCAGCAAGGCAATGCACGGGTTAGATGACGCAATCCAGCAAGACGTTGGCGAACTAGCCGCTCATAGCTGCCCGCTAGAACGTAAAGGAAACCGCGGGGGACCAAGTCAACGGAAGCACGTACTCATGTGTACAAGGCAATGGTCAACAATAGATCAAGAAGTAAGATAGCAAGCAATCAACGCAGTCTGACCCTAGCTATCTTACCCTGGAGTTCGGCGCCGAATTCCCTGCAAAAGGGTCCCAAACGAGTGGAATTCGGGGCGACAACGACAGCGTGGGAGGGAATCCGGGGCGTCGCATATACGAACGCCTCCAAAATCCAAGGAATTCATGGAATCCGGGGCGTCACTTATGATTTTGGGACCATGTAGAGGGGAATTCGGAGCGACAACTGGAATCCGGGGCGACACGAATTTTCCCAGAATTTTCGGAGCAGAAACAAACGCACAATACTTATAACAACTGGCCACCGACTATAAGAAACGAACGAAACAAACTCAACTCTTATAGCCCAAAGCAAGGCCTTAAAATAAACGCAACTCAAAGGAAACCCTCCCAGCCAACCCAATTGCTCAAACGAATTCTTACAACGGCACACGAGCCCTTATAATAAATGCCAACTAAAATCATTATTATAGTCACCGGTTGGACGCTATAATGACGGTGCAGAAAAATATTGTTGGAACCAAATATGTGCCAAATGGTCTACAAACCATGGTAGTGTCACCGCAAATGGCCTGGCAGGTGTCGTTGGCGTGCTATATGGGCTCGAACGGAAATCGCAGGCAAAAACCGAAACCCTGATAGCAGAGTCAATTCTCTACCGAATTGCCTTGGTTGTAGGCTCGAATTGAAGCGTTTTAATGCCGCTAGAAGGGTGGACTATCACTGGTGCAACCGAACCGGGTTCAGGTACTCAAGTACTGGGACGCGTTGAATATATACGGTCATTTGCGTCCAGACACAAGGACACTGCATCAGCTGAATGTGTCTCACTGATAGGCCTTCAAGACCATGCATTACGAGTCTCTGGTGTCCTGGCAAGGTTTAGGGATATCGACTTTCACGGGTACAGACACTGCGTAGAGTGGACAAGCATCGAACACTGCAATCGAACGAACACGGAATCCAGCAAGGCAACACCAGAGCAGAGACGTTAAGGTTGGCGACAACCCAACAGCAGGGACGTTAAGGTTAGCGAACCCACTCCCCCGACGGAATCCACCAAAATCCAAAATTTTTTCGGCAGCTTCGGAAAGGAAATCGAAGAGCACGCAATGCAGCAAGGCAGTGCACGGGTTACCAACGGAATGCAGCAAGACATTGGCGAACTAGCCGCTCACAGCTGCCCGCTAGAACGTAAAGGAAACCAAGGTCATCGGAGTGAGGGAAGAGACGTACTCAAGCAGTAGCAACCAACCATTATAAGGCCAGATAGCACAGAGCCTCAATACAACACTTCAAACAGTACAGACATTCAGTGAGAGTCAACCATTATTATAAGGCCAGAATAGTACCCAATACGACCACAGCCTTATGGTGTTCAATTGACTCAATACAATATGAGACTGTGTTCAGCCAGGCAAGTGAACACCGTTGAGCCCATATACCAAGGGTCCGAGTCAATGCATTGTAATGGAGCAAAGCCTTGGTGATATTGCTTGGAATGTGGAGGCAGATGTAGCAAGACTAGCTACGGTAATGGAGAATAGGGTGCCCTATTCCATGCAAAGGGTCCTCAAACCAGTGGGATTCGTATAGGCACAGACAGCGTGGGAGGGAATAGGGCAGAACATGTCGGAATAGGGCAGAACACCCAATTCGGAGGGGCAAAAGACTAGCTACGGTAATGGGGAATCCGTCGACGGATTCCGTGAAAGAGGCTCCTGAAACGGGGGAATTCAGCCCAAGGTCGACACCGTGGGAGGGAATTCAGCCCAAGATTGTGTTTCACCCTCTGAAACCACTGGAATTCACCCCAAGACCTGGAATCCAGCCCAATCGAATCAACACACCGCAATCGTCTGCTTGACTCAAAATAATTATAAGCACTCACCACTGACTAAAAGGAACAACGACAAAACAAACCGACTCTTATACTCAACAGCAAGGCCTTATAAGAATTGCGACTCACTGCCAAAAAAAATTATAAGCCAGAGTCAAAGCTTATAAGAAAGGCGATTGAGCAGCCAACTCAAGCAACCGGGAAAAATTGGTGGAAACCAAAAGGGTGCCAAATAGCATGGGAATCAGCCTAGTGTCACCGCAAATGCCCGAACAGGTCTCGTTGACGTGCTATAAGGACTTGGATGGAAACCGTACAGCTTGGACCAAAACCTGAGTACGACAGTCAATCGAGCACCGATTGCGTTGGGTATAGGCTCGAATTAAAGCGTTTGAGCAGGACTATAAGATAGGGTCATCAGCGATCGAGTCGCAGGTCACCTGACATTCACGACTCGGCCAAACACTAGCTACGGTAACGGGGAATTAGGCCCCTAATTCCTAGCTACGGTAACGGGGAATTTTGCGCAAAATTCCGTGCCAAAGGGCCTCAAAACAGCGGAATTCTGGGCAAACGGCACAGCGTGGGAAGGAATTCTGGGCAGATCATTTCAAAACACCCCGAATTCGAGGAATTCTGGGCAAACGCTGGAATTCTGGGCAAACGAAACAAGTGCCAGCAATAATCCGCCTTGTACAAAAAACTTATAAGCACTCACCCCTGACTAAAAGGAACGACAAAAGAAACCGACTCTTATAGTCACAAGCCACGCCTTATAAGAATTGCGACTCACTGCCCAAAAAAATTATAAGCCAGAGCAAAGGCTTATAAGAAATGCGATTGAACAGCCGACTCAAGCCATCGGGAAAAAATGGTGGAAACCAAAAGGGTGTCAAATAGCCTGGGAATCAGCCTAGTGTCACCGCAAACACCCGAACAGGTCTCATTGACGTGCTATATTGACTTGAACCGAAATCGTCAGGCAAAAAGCGAAACTGCAACAGCACCGTCAATTGAGCACCGATTGCCTTGGTTGTAGGCTCTAATGGAAGCGTTTGACGGGGACTATAAGATGACATCATCAGCGGTTGAGTCGCAGGTCACCTGACATTTGCGACTTGGTCAAACACTGCGTCCGAAAGCCATACGGAATGCACAAGGCAATACCAAAGCACAGATGTTAAGGTTTGGGACAACTCCCCAGCACGGATGTTAAGGTTAGTGGTCCCACTCCCCCGACGGAATCCACCAGAATATAAAATTTTTTCGGCAGCTTCGGAAAGGAAACCGCAGACCAAGCAATCCAGCAGGGCAATGCACGGGTTAGCAACGGAATCCAGCAAGACATTGGCGAACTAGCCACTCAAACCTCCCCGCCTTCGTAAAGGAAATCGCGGGGCACCGAGTGAACAGAAGGACGTACTCAAGTGTACAACACGATGGCCAACAATACATTACCAAGTACCGTACACCACAGAGCCTGATAGTAGCCAATCAACCCAGTCTGACCCTGTCGAACACATTCGGAGTGCTCTACCCACCAGGCCACCTTGAGTCACAGCAGCAATGGCTTGCCTGGCAGTTTTGATTTCTACAAAACGACCCCGCACCAAGCCTACTTGTATTGCCGCAACTACATCCGTCTGAGCAGCTATAAGGAGCACCAATGTCTCATAGCGGGCAAGGGTGTTGGCCTTTAAAGGCTGTGTTTGAGTCTCCAATAGCAAACAGACTCTGCTGACCGGAAATCGTAGCCAAGTCAAACACGGCGTATCGCAGGCAATTAGCCACTCATTGCCTTGGGTATAGGCTCAAAACGAAGCCTTTGACCGGGATTATAAGGCTATATGCTTGGCGGGAAAATCCGAGGGCATCGAGGCACTAGCTATCTTACCCGGGAATTCTGCGCAGAATTCCTGCCAACAGGGCCCGAAAACAGTGGAATTCTGGGCGAAATAGACAGCGTGGGAGGGAATTCTGGGCGGATCATTTCAAACACCCCCCAAATGCCGGCAGACTGTGGAATTCTGGGCGATTGACACAAGTCCCTGGAACTTCCTGTGTGGAAAAAAATATACGCACCAGCGACCGACTAAAAGAAACGGAACGAACTCAACTCTTATAGCCTTATAATAAATGCAACTCAAAGGAAACCCTCCCAGCCAGCCCAAACACCGAAACGAATTATTATAATGGCACACGAGGCCTTATAATAAATGCCAAGTAAAAATCATTATTATAGTCAATGCTCTAGCACTATAATGACGGTGCAGAAAAATATTGCTGGAACCAAATATGTCCCAACTTGCTTACAAACCATGGTAATGTCACCGCGAATGCCCTGACAGGTCTCGTTGACTTGCTATATGGCCTCGAACGGAAATCGTAGGCAAAAAACCGAAACTCTGATAGCGGAGTCAATTGTGCACCGATTGCCTTGGTTGTAGGCTCGAATTGAAGCGTTTGAATGGGGCTAGAAGGGTGTACTATCATCGGGTGAATCGAACATCACAGAGGTACTCAGGTATGGGGACGCGTTGAATATATACGGTCATTTGCGTGCAGACACAAGGGCACTGCATCAACTGAATACGTCCCACTTATAGGCCTTCAGCACCAAGCATTACAAGTCTCTGGTGTCCTGGCAAGGTTTAGGCATATTGACTTCAGACAGTACAGACACTGCGTAAACAATACAAGCACCGAACATGCCGATCGAAGCTATATGGAATCCAGCAAGGCAACACCAGAGCAGAGACGTTAAGGTTGGCGACAACTCAACGGCACAGATGTTAGGGTTGGCGACCTCACTCCCCGATGGAATCCACTGTTATCCTAAATTTTTTCGGCAGCTTCGGAAAGGAAATCGAAGAGCACGCAATGCAGCAAAGCAGTGCACGGGTTAACAACGGAATGCAGCAAGACATTGGCGAACTAGCCGCTCATAGCTGCCCGCTAGAACGTAAAAGGAAACCAAGGTCATCAGAGTGAGGGAAGAGACGTATTCAAGTAGCGACCAACCATTATAAGGCCAGATAGCACAAAGACTCAATGCAAGGCTTCAAGGGTCATCACAGTGAACAGAAGGAGGTATTCGAAGACTAAGCAACCATTATAAGGCAATACAACCAGAGCCTTATAGTGTTCAAGGCGGCCAAACCAATACAAGACCGTGTTGCACCAGCCAAGTGAACACGGTTGAGCCCATGTACCGACAGCCAGAGTCAATGCCTTGTAATGGAGCAAAGCCTTGGTGATATAGCTTGGAATGCGGAGGAGAATCCAGAAAGACTAGCTACGGTAACGGGGAATTTTGCGCAAAATTCCGTGCCAAAGGGCCTTGAAACAGCGGAATTATGGGCAAACGGCACAGCGTGGGAAGGAATTATGGGCAGATCATTTCAAAACACCCCAAATTCGAGGAATTCTGGGCAAACGCTGGAATTCTGGGCAAACGAAACAAGTGCCAGCAATGGCCTGCCTTGTACAAAAAACTTATAAGCCCTCACCACTGACTAAAAGGAACAAACACACAAACACACTCCTTATAGTCACCAGCAAGACCTTATAAGAATTGCGACTCACTGTTAAAAAAAATTATAAGCCAGAGCCAAGGCTTATAAGAAATGTGATTGAACAGCCGACTCAAGGCACCGGGAAAAATTGGTGGAAACCCAAAGGGTGTCAAATAGCCTGGGAATCAGCCTAGTATCACCGCAAATGCCCGAACAGGTCTCGTTGACGTGGTATATTGTCTTGAACCGAAATCGTAAGGCAAAAGGCGAAACTGCAACAGCACAGTCAATTGAGCACCAATTGCCTTGGTTGTAGGCTCGAATGGAAGCGTTTGACGAGGACTATAAGATGATATCATCAGCGATCGAGTCGCAGGTCACCTGACATTTACGACTTGGTCAAACACTGCGTCCGAAAGCCATACAGGCAATACCAAAGCACAGATGTTAAGGTTTGGGACAACTCCCCAGCACGGATGTTAAGGTTAGTGGTCCCACTCCCCCGACGGAATCCACCAGAATATAAAATTTTTTCGGCAGCTTCGGAAAGGAAACCGCAGACCAAGCAATCCAGCAGGGCAATGCACGGGTTAGCAACGGAATCCAGCAAGACATTGGCGAACTAGCCACTCAAACCTCCCCGCCTTCGTAAAGGAAATCGCGGGGCACCGAGTGAACAGAAGGACGTACTCAAGTGTACAACACGATGGCCAACAATACATTACCAAGTACCGTACACCACAGAGCCTGATAGTAGCCAATCAACCCAGTCTGACCCTGTCGAACACATTCGGAGTGCTCTACCCACCAGGCCACCTTGAGTCACAGCAGCAATGGCTTGCCTGGCAGTTTTGATTTCTACAAAACGACCCCGCACCAAGCCTACTTGTATTGCCGCAACTACATCCGTCTGAGCAGCTATAAGGAGCACCAATGTCTCATAGCGGGCAAGGGTGTTGGCCTTTAAAGGCTGTGTTTGAGTCTCCAATAGCAAACAGACTCTGCTGACCGGAAATCGTAGCCAAGTCAAACACGGCGTATCGCAGGCAATTAGCCACTCATTGCCTTGGGTATAGGCTCAAAACGAAGCCTTTGACCGGGATTATAAGGCTATATGCTTGGCGGGAAAATCCGAGGGCATCGAGGCACTAGCTATCTTACCCGGGAATTCTGCGCAGAATTCCTGCCAACAGGGCCCGAAAACAGTGGAATTCTGGGCGAAATAGACAGCGTGGGAGGGAATTCTGGGCGGATCATTTCAAACACCCCCCAAATGCCGGCAGACTGTGGAATTCTGGGCGATTGACACAAGTCCCTGGAACTTCCTGTGTGGAAAAAAATATACGCACCAGCGACCGACTAAAAGAAACGGAACGAACTCAACTCTTATAGCCTTATAATAAATGCAACTCAAAGGAAACCCTCCCAGCCAGCCCAAACACCGAAACGAATTATTATAATGGCACACGAGGCCTTATAATAAATGCCAAGTAAAAATCATTATTATAGTCAATGCTCTAGCACTATAATGACGGTGCAGAAAAATATTGCTGGAACCAAATATGTCCCAACTTGCTTACAAACCATGGTAATGTCACCGCGAATGCCCTGACAGGTCTCGTTGACTTGCTATATGGCCTCGAACGGAAATCGTAGGCAAAAAACCGAAACTCTGATAGCGGAGTCAATTGTGCACCGATTGCCTTGGTTGTAGGCTCGAATTGAAGCGTTTGAATGGGGCTAGAAGGGTGTACTATCATCGGGTGAATCGAACATCACAGAGGTACTCAGGTATGGGGACGCGTTGAATATATACGGTCATTTGCGTGCAGACACAAGGGCACTGCATCAACTGAATACGTCCCACTTATAGGCCTTCAGCACCAAGCATTACAAGTCTCTGGTGTCCTGGCAAGGTTTAGGCATATTGACTTCAGACAGTACAGACACTGCGTAAACAATACAAGCACCGAACATGCCGATCGAAGCTATATGGAATCCAGCAAGGCAACACCAGAGCAGAGACGTTAAGGTTGGCGACAACTCAACGGCACAGATGTTAGGGTTGGCGACCTCACTCCCCGATGGAATCCACTGTTATCCTAAATTTTTTCGGCAGCTTCGGAAAGGAAATCGAAGAGCACGCAATGCAGCAAAGCAGTGCACGGGTTAACAACGGAATGCAGCAAGACATTGGCGAACTAGCCGCTCATAGCTGCCCGCTAGAACGTAAAAGGAAACCAAGGTCATCAGAGTGAGGGAAGAGACGTATTCAAGTAGCGACCAACCATTATAAGGCCAGATAGCACAAAGACTCAATGCAAGGCTTCAAGGGTCATCACAGTGAACAGAAGGAGGTATTCGAAGACTAAGCAACCATTATAAGGCAATACAACCAGAGCCTTATAGTGTTCAAGGCGGCCAAACCAATACAAGACCGTGTTGCACCAGCCAAGTGAACACGGTTGAGCCCATGTACCGACAGCCAGAGTCAATGCCTTGTAATGGAGCAAAGCCTTGGTGATATAGCTTGGAATGCGGAGGAGAATCCAGAAAGACTAGCTACGGTAACGGGGAATTTTGCGCAAAATTCCGTGCCAAAGGGCCTTGAAACAGCGGAATTATGGGCAAACGGCACAGCGTGGGAAGGAATTATGGGCAGATCATTTCAAAACACCCCAAATTCGAGGAATTCTGGGCAAACGCTGGAATTCTGGGCAAACGAAACAAGTGCCAGCAATGGCCTGCCTTGTACAAAAAACTTATAAGCCCTCACCACTGACTAAAAGGAACAAACACACAAACACACTCCTTATAGTCACCAGCAAGACCTTATAAGAATTGCGACTCACTGTTAAAAAAAATTATAAGCCAGAGCCAAGGCTTATAAGAAATGTGATTGAACAGCCGACTCAAGGCACCGGGAAAAATTGGTGGAAACCCAAAGGGTGTCAAATAGCCTGGGAATCAGCCTAGTATCACCGCAAATGCCCGAACAGGTCTCGTTGACGTGGTATATTGTCTTGAACCGAAATCGTAAGGCAAAAGGCGAAACTGCAACAGCACAGTCAATTGAGCACCAATTGCCTTGGTTGTAGGCTCGAATGGAAGCGTTTGACGAGGACTATAAGATGATATCATCAGCGATCGAGTCGCAGGTCACCTGACATTTACGACTTGGTCAAACACTGCGTCCGAAAGCCATACAGGCAATACCAAAGCACAGATGTTAAGGTTTGGGACAACTCCCCAGCACGGATGTTAAGGTTAGTGGTCCCACTCCCCCGACGGAATCCACCAGAATATAAAATTTTTTCGGCAGCTTCGGAAAGGAAACCGCAGACCAAGCAATCCAGCAGGGCAATGCACGGGTTAGCAACGGAATCCAGCAAGACATTGGCGAACTAGCCACTCAAACCTCCCCGCCTTCGTAAAGGAAATCGCGGGGCACCGAGTGAACAGAAGGACGTACTCAAGTGTACAACACGATGGCCAACAATACATTACCAAGTACCGTACACCACAGAGCCTGATAGTAGCCAATCAACCCAGTCTGACCCTGTCGAACACATTCGGAGTGCTCTACCCACCAGGCCACCTTGAGTCACAGCAGCAATGGCTTGCCTGGCAGTTTTGATTTCTACAAAACGACCCCGCACCAAGCCTACTTGTATTGCCGCAACTACATCCGTCTGAGCAGCTATAAGGAGCACCAATGTCTCATAGCGGGCAAGGGTGTTGGCCTTTAAAGGCTGTGTTTGAGTCTCCAATAGCAAACAGACTCTGCTGACCGGAAATCGTAGCCAAGTCAAACACGGCGTATCGCAGGCAATTAGCCACTCATTGCCTTGGGTATAGGCTCAAAACGAAGCCTTTGACCGGGATTATAAGGCTATATGCTTGGCGGGAAAATCCGAGGGCATCGAGGCACTAGCTATCTTACCCGGGAATTCTGCGCAGAATTCCTGCCAACAGGGCCCGAAAACAGTGGAATTCTGGGCGAAATAGACAGCGTGGGAGGGAATTCTGGGCGGATCATTTCAAACACCCCCCAAATGCCGGCAGACTGTGGAATTCTGGGCGATTGACACAAGTCCCTGGAACTTCCTGTGTGGAAAAAAATATACGCACCAGCGACCGACTAAAAGAAACGGAACGAACTCAACTCTTATAGCCTTATAATAAATGCAACTCAAAGGAAACCCTCCCAGCCAGCCCAAACACCGAAACGAATTATTATAATGGCACACGAGGCCTTATAATAAATGCCAAGTAAAAATCATTATTATAGTCAATGCTCTAGCACTATAATGACGGTGCAGAAAAATATTGCTGGAACCAAATATGTCCCAACTTGCTTACAAACCATGGTAATGTCACCGCGAATGCCCTGACAGGTCTCGTTGACTTGCTATATGGCCTCGAACGGAAATCGTAGGCAAAAAACCGAAACTCTGATAGCGGAGTCAATTGTGCACCGATTGCCTTGGTTGTAGGCTCGAATTGAAGCGTTTGAATGGGGCTAGAAGGGTGTACTATCATCGGGTGAATCGAACATCACAGAGGTACTCAGGTATGGGGACGCGTTGAATATATACGGTCATTTGCGTGCAGACACAAGGGCACTGCATCAACTGAATACGTCCCACTTATAGGCCTTCAGCACCAAGCATTACAAGTCTCTGGTGTCCTGGCAAGGTTTAGGCATATTGACTTCAGACAGTACAGACACTGCGTAAACAATACAAGCACCGAACATGCCGATCGAAGCTATATGGAATCCAGCAAGGCAACACCAGAGCAGAGACGTTAAGGTTGGCGACAACTCAACGGCACAGATGTTAGGGTTGGCGACCTCACTCCCCGATGGAATCCACTGTTATCCTAAATTTTTTCGGCAGCTTCGGAAAGGAAATCGAAGAGCACGCAATGCAGCAAAGCAGTGCACGGGTTAACAACGGAATGCAGCAAGACATTGGCGAACTAGCCGCTCATAGCTGCCCGCTAGAACGTAAAAGGAAACCAAGGTCATCAGAGTGAGGGAAGAGACGTATTCAAGTAGCGACCAACCATTATAAGGCCAGATAGCACAAAGACTCAATGCAAGGCTTCAAGGGTCATCACAGTGAACAGAAGGAGGTATTCGAAGACTAAGCAACCATTATAAGGCAATACAACCAGAGCCTTATAGTGTTCAAGGCGGCCAAACCAATACAAGACCGTGTTGCACCAGCCAAGTGAACACGGTTGAGCCCATGTACCGACAGCCAGAGTCAATGCCTTGTAATGGAGCAAAGCCTTGGTGATATAGCTTGGAATGCGGAGGAGAATCCAGAAAGACTAGCTACGGTAACGGGGAATTTTGCGCAAAATTCCGTGCCAAAGGGCCTTGAAACAGCGGAATTATGGGCAAACGGCACAGCGTGGGAAGGAATTATGGGCAGATCATTTCAAAACACCCCAAATTCGAGGAATTCTGGGCAAACGCTGGAATTCTGGGCAAACGAAACAAGTGCCAGCAATGGCCTGCCTTGTACAAAAAACTTATAAGCCCTCACCACTGACTAAAAGGAACAAACACACAAACACACTCCTTATAGTCACCAGCAAGACCTTATAAGAATTGCGACTCACTGTTAAAAAAAATTATAAGCCAGAGCCAAGGCTTATAAGAAATGTGATTGAACAGCCGACTCAAGGCACCGGGAAAAATTGGTGGAAACCCAAAGGGTGTCAAATAGCCTGGGAATCAGCCTAGTATCACCGCAAATGCCCGAACAGGTCTCGTTGACGTGGTATATTGTCTTGAACCGAAATCGTAAGGCAAAAGGCGAAACTGCAACAGCACAGTCAATTGAGCACCAATTGCCTTGGTTGTAGGCTCGAATGGAAGCGTTTGACGAGGACTATAAGATGATATCATCAGCGATCGAGTCGCAGGTCACCTGACATTTACGACTTGGTCAAACACTGCGTCCGAAAGCCATACAGGCAATACCAAAGCACAGATGTTAAGGTTTGGGACAACTCCCCAGCACGGATGTTAAGGTTAGTGGTCCCACTCCCCCGACGGAATCCACCAGAATATAAAATTTTTTCGGCAGCTTCGGAAAGGAAACCGCAGACCAAGCAATCCAGCAGGGCAATGCACGGGTTAGCAACGGAATCCAGCAAGACATTGGCGAACTAGCCACTCAAACCTCCCCGCCTTCGTAAAGGAAATCGCGGGGCACCGAGTGAACAGAAGGACGTACTCAAGTGTACAACACGATGGCCAACAATACATTACCAAGTACCGTACACCACAGAGCCTGATAGTAGCCAATCAACCCAGTCTGACCCTGTCGAACACATTCGGAGTGCTCTACCCACCAGGCCACCTTGAGTCACAGCAGCAATGGCTTGCCTGGCAGTTTTGATTTCTACAAAACGACCCCGCACCAAGCCTACTTGTATTGCCGCAACTACATCCGTCTGAGCAGCTATAAGGAGCACCAATGTCTCATAGCGGGCAAGGGTGTTGGCCTTTAAAGGCTGTGTTTGAGTCTCCAATAGCAAACAGACTCTGCTGACCGGAAATCGTAGCCAAGTCAAACACGGCGTATCGCAGGCAATTAGCCACTCATTGCCTTGGGTATAGGCTCAAAACGAAGCCTTTGACCGGGATTATAAGGCTATATGCTTGGCGGGAAAATCCGAGGGCATCGAGGCACTAGCTATCTTACCCGGGAATTCTGCGCAGAATTCCTGCCAACAGGGCCCGAAAACAGTGGAATTCTGGGCGAAATAGACAGCGTGGGAGGGAATTCTGGGCGGATCATTTCAAACACCCCCCAAATGCCGGCAGACTGTGGAATTCTGGGCGATTGACACAAGTCCCTGGAACTTCCTGTGTGGAAAAAAATATACGCACCAGCGACCGACTAAAAGAAACGGAACGAACTCAACTCTTATAGCCTTATAATAAATGCAACTCAAAGGAAACCCTCCCAGCCAGCCCAAACACCGAAACGAATTATTATAATGGCACACGAGGCCTTATAATAAATGCCAAGTAAAAATCATTATTATAGTCAATGCTCTAGCACTATAATGACGGTGCAGAAAAATATTGCTGGAACCAAATATGTCCCAACTTGCTTACAAACCATGGTAATGTCACCGCGAATGCCCTGACAGGTCTCGTTGACTTGCTATATGGCCTCGAACGGAAATCGTAGGCAAAAAACCGAAACTCTGATAGCGGAGTCAATTGTGCACCGATTGCCTTGGTTGTAGGCTCGAATTGAAGCGTTTGAATGGGGCTAGAAGGGTGTACTATCATCGGGTGAATCGAACATCACAGAGGTACTAGCTACGGTAACGGGGAATTCAGTACTGAATTCCGTGAAAAGGGGACTCAAAACGGTGGAATTCAGTGCGATGACCCCTACCGTGGGAAGGAATTCAGTGCGCATCAATTTTGATTGTGAAAAGCTCATTCGAATTGAGGGAATTCAGTGCGACGACAGGAATTCAGTGCGACATCCCTCAACCCCTTGCCAGCAGGAAAATAAAAAAGCACACCTGCACGAAATCTCAGCACCAACAAGGACAAAAAAATCTTATAGACGACCCCCAGCCCTTATATTAAATGCGAAAAAAAAACTCACATGTGAAGGCTCTCTCAAACAAATCAAGCCGGAAAATTATAAGCTCCTGAGGCTGCTTATCAGCAATTCACCAATGAAAACTTATAAGAACCTGCAAGTGGCTATAAGAAACACTTTCCCACAGTTGTCAAAAAAAAGTGAGAACACAGAAGCTTCCAAATGGCTCAGAAAACACTTCTGTCTCTTCAGAAATGCCCCAATCCCTATTGTTCAAGAGCTATAAGAGAAAGACTTGAGGGAATCAATGCACTTCTAAATCAGGTAATTGATAGCTGTCAGAATCGATTCCCATGACTCCATGACAGTGGGAATGACAGTGGGAATGGTGACATAATCCTCACAGGTATATAAAGCCCCCAACCACATAATATTGGATTTCTTTTAACACCCCACTATCCATTTTGCGACTCAACCTGCTTATCTAAGCAGCCCACTTGCTTATCTAAGCTTCCTTCTGCCATCCAACACTGCCTCATCTCTATAATCAATACTTATAAAGGTCCTTCATGTCTTATATTAAATTCTCCAATCTGTTGCTCAACCACACCAGCAAACTAGGCCCCTCATTCATTCTTTTAAGAGACCCTTCCAGCTTATAAGAGACACTCAGCCCTCTTTCTTGGTCAGTATAATCCTTCTTTTAAGGATCCTTCAGTGCTTATAATATTTCTCCAGTCCTCAAATTCGCTCTCTATCCTCAATTCTTTTAGGGGATCCTCCCAGCTTATAAGAGACACTCAACCCTCTTTCTTGGTCAGTATGATTATTCTTTCAAGGTCCTTTCATGGCTTATAAGTTTTTTCTCCAACCAGATTGCATTCCTTTCAAGTTGCTTACTCCCTTCCCCTCCAAAAATTGGTGTTGAAACTGTTGCTAGAGTTTTATTATAAGCCATACACTACTCTAATAATTGATTCTACAACACTGTGGGTTGCCTGATACTTATTGCTGCTCTGAGCTCACTATAATGAATACAGATGCCTCAACCAGTGAGCTCAAACATTGTTGCTCCAATTATCTTCTTACCTAGACTCAGGTGCTATCAAAGAGGATTCAACTCAATCATCGTGGCGACCTTATAACTACCCCTCTGCTTCATGCCGTTAATGTTGCAGTCAATACTGAACTCATGCTCTACATTTGTCTCCCCTGCAAGACCGCACACACTCGTTCAACTGATCTGAGGGTTGGAATCCTGGGTCACCTCACCAAGAAACACGGAGGGTGTGACACCGGTTCCAGACATGAAATTGTCAACGAGACTCATGGATACAGCATTAATTCGACATTCAGTCTGACACCCGCAGAGGAATCGCGACCCGCATATAGTGGTATCAAAATCGTGGAGAACCAAGCTGGATGCACCCACTGCCCTTATTCAGCTGGACAGAAAATGGTCACCAAACACCAACGGGACGAGCATGACGATCACAGAGGAATCACGATTCAAAACCTTCATACCCAAATGCTGAATTCTGGCATGACAGCTGGGAAAGCATGCATCAGAGTCCTTCCTTTTCCAACTGAGGCCATCACACGCTCCCCCATATCTACTCAAAAGTTGTCGAGCACAGCTCCAACTCCATCCCCTTCTCATCCATTCGAGCTCAATCCAGACACCGAGCAGCCCATCTCTTTTGTGGAGCCTGGGACAAAAGTTTACGCCGACTACCTCGCATTCAAACGTTCGGACTTCCAGCCAGAAGCAGAGACAGATGACCGTCTCATCAGTCCTTGGCTCAAGCGCACACACTGGATGCGTTTGATTGAATCGCATCTGGATCATCTCGATGAGCTTTGCGATTTTGCGAAGTTTCCTGGAGAAGAGGAATTTCCGGCACTGAAGACGATTGTGGTGTCCTATTTCACCGCTGCTACTCAGTTGGTTGACCTGACCCATGGGGCTGTACTCGAACGTCTCAATTCCGCGGATCCAGACAAAGAGTGAGTGATTTCTTATAGTCAATGCTTTGCCCTTATAATAATACAGCGGGATCACCAACAAGCCTTTACATGCACACAAACCTGGTGATAAAACATTCAATGCCTATGTCTCTATCATTGTCCGACTCATTGGAACGTTCATTCGCGAATCCAACTACTACACCCTTCCGTTCACCCCTGCCTGTGAAAGCGCTCGAACCATATTCATTGACACCCTCAACAATGGTTCGGAAAGTGACAAAGACGAATCACTTCACGCTTTTCTGCTCTCTGTGTGGGCTACAACCTGGAAAGCAACCGACGAGGAGCGGGATTGTGATCCCACTTTGTGCTTTCTCGGGTTGTATGCATTACAGTCTACTGGAGAGTTTCTGGGTCCAGAACAGATGACAGCTCCTATGGCACGCTTGTCATGGGCAATTCGTTTGGTTATCCTGCGCCAGATCCATCAGCTGTATGCCAGCGGTGTCTGCAAGGATCAACTCGACGCGTTCAACAAACTTGCAGAATACATCACGGAACATAACATCAACACCTTCAGTTCCATCCGCTCATTACAACACTATGCTACTGCCGTTTCAATGAGCGCCATGCCACTTCCAAGCATTGTGTTCCTCGATCGTGAGGGCTGGACCGAGATGTACTTCAAAGGCCATCACTTCAGCCTGGAGAAGCTTCGAGAAATTCTGGCCGCCCTCGAGGCAGAGATCATGCGACTTTGGACCGAAGACGTGATGCTCGGGTTCAACCTTCGGGTGGATTACACGAATCTTGTTGACAACCTTCAAAACAAGAAGCCTGGATACTCTTTCATTCAGGAACCTACAAATCCCTTTCTGCAGCATCGAAACACGTTCCTGCAGACATTGCTGGCAGATCCTGTCAAAGCTAGAGAGTTTGTATTCAAGGCTGCTGGCGTCGAGGACGAGCAGATCAACATGACTTGGTGCCGTCAACACCTGACGAGTGTGGGCAAGCTCGAGGGGTTAATCATGCTCTACATTGAGCTGACCCCTGGTGCCACAATTCGAGGCACAGAACTTACCTCTATGACAATGGAGAACACTCCCTGGCGCTTCCGAAATGCTATGGCGATTGCAAAGTTTCTGGCACTCTTTCGCCAATACGACAAAACCACCAATCTCACTGGGAAAGACCGTCTCATTCCTCATGCTGCAAGCACGTTTGTCAGCGACATAATCATTCAGCTACATACTTTCATCCGGCCGTTTGCTCAGGTGAGATATTTCATTCTTATAACACTATATTGCTCCTTATATTAATGCAACATCCTATTTCTCAGGTGCGAATTCATTCTTCTCTTATAAGCTCATTCAACTCACTATATTAAACACACAACATCCTATTTCTCAGGTGCGAATTCATTCTTCTCTTATAAGCCAACACCACTCACTATATTAAACGCAGTTCCTTGCCAGTCTTGTCTTCCCTGACAAACCCTCTGTTGTGGCCCAGTATGGCAGCATGCTCTTCATGGATTTTGGCCAATACTTCGACTCCCCAAAGCTCAGCCACCTTATGAGTGAGTGGTCATCTCCAGTCCTCGGATGGAGCATGACTATCGCGTGTTATCGACAAATCAACACGGCTTTGCGGCGAAAACTGTGTGGTGATCTGGATGACGATTATGAAGTGGAAACAGATGTGAAGCAGGTTGTTGGTGCGCTGCAAGCTGGACATAGCTGGAGAACTGATCACAGGCATTATGGCTTGTCTCATCATGCAATGCTCGGGGTGAGTGAGGAAGTGATACAGCAATTTCTAGATGCCAGTGTTCGCTTTCAAAAAGCGATTGGTGTCGTTCCTGGCGGCCTCTCCCTCCCATATTCAAGTGCTACCATGGATCATTTTGCTGGATTGAACCTTGTTTCGAGGCCAGAGAAGGTGGTGGTCCCACAGAACATTGATCCTCGCATGGAGTTGCTCATTTCGAGACTGATCGAAACGAACCAGGCCCTGCTCAAAGGTCAGCAGTTGATGACAGAGAAAATCGCTGCCTTGGAGCAGAAACTCGAGTCTAGGGAGCCAGTCATTGCACCCCCTCCACCGGCCGCGCTCCAACTCACACATCTGATTAATCCATCTTCACCCTTGCGTTCTGAACCTGTCCATCTTCCAGTCCCACCTCCTTCCCATCCAGCAGCAGCACACCGTCCCTCAGAACCACACCAGCACACTGTCATCGATGTTGATGTTGACCAAGATGGCGATCTAACCATGGTCAATGCAGATGACGACTCGGACATCGAAATCCTTCCCAGCCCTCCTTCAAAATCTGCTCCCCAACCGCTCCCCTCACACAATGTCGATGTCCTCACTCACCTTCAAAGAATGTATGGTGATAAAGCTGCATGGAAGGATGAGCTGCAATACGTCGCAGTCCAAGAATTGCTTGCGTTGAAGAGAGATGTCTTCATCACACTTAAAACCGGTGCGGGGAAATCAGCAGTCATTGTATTGCCAACTCTTGTGGAGAACGGCTACACCGTGCTACATCTTCCTCTCGTCTCCCTCATGATGGACTGGGAACGACGTCTCAAGGAACTTGATGTTTCGTACGAGAAATGGAGTGGTGGTTCTCAGCACTCTCTCACAGGTGGCGATAACCTCATCCTCGTTTCCTGTGACATGGCTCGAACTCCGAAATTCAAACGGGCTATAGCAGAGCTGGGGGTCACCAAGCCAGTTATCCGCTATGCATACGATGAATCTCATCTCTTTGTCACCGATGTAGACTTCAGAGCAGAAGCATTTGGGAACCCATCCGAGATGCGGGAACGCCCTCTTCAAATCGCTTTGGTTTCAGCAACTGTATCCGCTGGTGCTCAAACTATGTTGACAGAGGCATTCAAGCTCAAGGTGAGTTATTTCATTCTTATAACACTGGATTGCTCCTTATATTAATGCAACATCCTATTTCTCAGGTGCGAATTCATTCTTCTCTTATAAGCTCATTCAACTCACTATATTGAACACACACCATACTATTTCTCAGGTGCGAATTCATTCTTCTCTTATAAGCCCACACCACTCACTATATTAAACACTCAAGAACCCCATCCGAATTGCTGGTCTCAGTGATCGACCCGAACTCCATTTTCGCATTGAAGACATGTCGTGTGGCTTTAATGATCAGCTCTCCAAACTCCGAGAGCTACTGCAGTACTACAAGAATGTGACTACATCCAGCGGCAAGCACTACTGGCAGCCAAGCAGCCGCTATGTTGTCTACGTTGGTTCAATGGCAGAGGGAATCCGACTGGCGGAGGAGCTTGGTTTGGAGTTTTATCACGGTCACTCCACAGCCCATCCCATCAGCGAAGAGGAGCGTGCAGCTATCTACCAACGATGGAAGGATGGTGAGCACGACGGACTAATTGCTACCACAGCATTTGGACCAGGGATTGACTACCCTTCCATCCGGCTCACTTTTCACTTTGGAAAACCATTCCATCTCATCGGATTTGTACAAGAGGCCGGCCGTGCAGGTCGAGACGGACATTCAGCATACAACTACATTCTTCCCCTTCAAGGAATTTGCCGTCCGAAGGAAGAAGAATCTGATCCTTGTGGCAGACTAGCCATGTGGGATTTAATCTACAGTGCAGAACGAACTTGTCATACCCTGCAGATAACAAGATTCCTTGACAAGGTGGGACGAGATTGTAAAAGCATTGGACGTTTACCATGCAGCCCTTGCAAACACGGTGAGAATATTCAATTTATTATAACACTATATCACTCACTATAAGAAATCTGTAGCTAATGTCAAGCGGGGCACACTAGCACCAACTCTAATGCCTTCAAATCCCTCCCTCCCATATACACCACTCCCTTTCGCTGGCCTGAAGCGCAAACTTGATGATGCGTTTGGCGATGCTGCAAATGCTGCAGTACTTGAGACTGGCAAACGAATCGCTGCTCATCCACGGGCAGTCGAAATGTTCCGCGCCTTCTTTGCTCGTGTTGGGACAGCGTGCGGATATTGCTGGGCCATTGGGATCAAAAACCCTACCCCGCACTATTACAGCGAGTGCAAGAACATGGGGCGAACACAGGAATTCCACAAGTTCAGAAGTGCTGTTCGTTACCCGGCCAGTGGCGGTATTTGCTTTCGATGCCACATTGTGTCCTATGGGCAAGACACATTACATCCACCTATGGGCAAAGACAAACACTGCCCATATCCCAATCTCGCATTGCAGCTTGGCTATGCTATTTTCAACAATCCAACAATTCGAAAAAAGGCCCGGGCACACTTTGATCCTCACCCCTCTGAGTGGTCTACCCTCACGGACTTTGCAGCATGGTTCCAGGGGAGACATACTACTTACAAGTTCAGATCCATGGCTGTGATTGAATTCTTTGCTAATCTGTAGATAAATTGATGTAATATTGCCTCACCTCCAGAGTAATTAACCAAATACACTCACTTCCTTTGCCCTTCAGCTTATATCCCATGAAGGGAATCAAATAATAGCCCACTACTCATAAACCTATAATGCTGAACCACTAGATTCCTTTTTGGGACAGTAGAAGTTGCATCAACTTCCTATTATGGGTTCATACTCTGTCATTGATTTTGCCAAATATGTTGCCCTTCCCCCTTGCAAGATACCATCAATAGTGACTCATATAGTGTATATTCACGTCTCAATGCATTATCCAAGTCCTATACCTGGTAAATTTCCATTGACTTGAATTCAACCTCAATCCAATCAAATCAAAATGAAGCATTCACATACCCCTCTGCCCCCAATGGTTCTTGCTAAATGAGCTCAAATACATTGGCTAGGGCTGTACCTAGCTTCCTGAAACGTTTATACTACTCCTCACCTGGTGGTCATGCTTCCCGGGCCCTTGAACTTCAGCTTTGACCAGGTCAAAGCAAATTAATTCAAATCTCCATCCCCCTGCCTTGAATATAGCTCATAGGTGTTCATTTTGCCAGTAGGTACCATCCCAAAGTGTTCCTGCTTGTTCTAAGCACCAAATGTTGTGTATGGATGGGTGAGGAAACACAGTATGTGTGCTTGGACCAGACAAACCAAATGAAGAGAATCATGATCTGTTGCTGTTAAAACTGTTAGATATGGAGCATATATGTTTATTGGGTATCTAGGTAAGTCCTCATTCGCTGTCAAAGCCCTTGAACTGGTAACTTTTATTCAGTTTGAATGTGGATCAGTAGCTTGGACCAACCAAAGAAATTGATCAAATTCAGATCAAGGGGCATTTTATATTCTCAGATGCAGTTCACCTGTAATCATGTAAGGTCTAGGTACTGCACTGTATGATATTCGAAGCTCTGTGTGTGAATTTGATACAATCTGATACTAAATCCATAGCTTGGACCGGCTGAAGCAAGGGAAGGCTCATAGTTACTGTAATGAACGGTGTGAATCAAACCATTTCTTATAGTCAACGGTGAAACCTTATAATAGAGAATGCCACTCAAAGCAGACTGAAATGCCCAGACGAATAATTATAATGGCATACGAGCCCTTATAATTAATGCAGAATAAAAACCGGTTGCAAGCAATTATAGTCACCGGTGCAGTGCTATAATAATGGCGGTGGAGAAAAAAATTGTTGAGACCAATAGGGTGCCAAATAGCGTGGGAATCATGCTAGCCTCACAGCGAATGGCTCGACGGACGGGTCTCGATACTGCGCGATATTGACTCGAACGGAAATCGCAAGGCAAAAAGCGAAACTTCAATAGCTCAGTCAGTTGGGCACCGATTGCCTTGGTTGTAGGCTCGAATTGAAGCGTTTGAATAGAGCTACAAGGGTGTGGTACGATCGGCCTTATCGAACCACATCAAGGTACTGAAGTAGTGGGACATCTCAAATATTTCAAGTGATTTGCTTGCAGAGACAAGTGTGTTGCATTGATTGGATACGTACCACTGACAGGCCTTTCAAACAAAGCATTGTAAGGCCTTGATGTCTTGGAAAGGGTCAGGGACTCAAACTTCAGGTGGAATAGACACCGCGTGAAGGGAAGGAGCCCCGAACACGCCTATCGAACAAGTACGGAATCCAGCAAGGCGACACCAGAGCAGAGACGTTAAGGTTTGCGACAACTACATGGCACAGACGTTAGGGTTAGTGGTCCCACTCCCCCGACGGAATTCACCAGAATATAAAATTTTTTCGGCAGCTTCGGAAAGGAAACCGTGGACCAAGCAATCCAGCAAGGCAATGCACGGGTTAGCAACGGAAACCAGCAATACATTGGCGAACTAGCCGCTCACAGCTGCCCGCTAGAACGTAAA
Organism: Favolaschia claudopus; assembly: GCA_037176885.1. Classification (NCBI taxonomy): domain Eukaryota; kingdom Fungi; phylum Basidiomycota; class Agaricomycetes; order Agaricales; family Mycenaceae; genus Favolaschia; species Favolaschia claudopus. The sequence continues at coordinate 202,152 of JAWWNJ010000226.1, forward strand.
GGCAATCACGGGGCACGGAGTCAATGGAAGCACGTACTCGAGTGTACAAGCCAATGGTCAACAATACATGAAGAAGTACGATAGCAGGCAACCAACCCGGAGTATCATCCCTTGCAACAACAAGGCGATCAACACAGTCTGACCCTGTTGAACGCATTCGGAGTGCTCTACCCACCAAGCCACTCTGAGTCAGAGCAGCGACAGCTTGCCTTGCACTTTTGATTTGTACAAAACGACCCCGCACCAAGCCAACTTGTGTCACCGCAAAGACATCCGTCTGAGCAGCTATACGGAACAGAGATGTCTCATAGCGGGCACAACTACTGGCCTTCAAGGGCTGTGTTTGAGTCTCCAATGGCGAACAGACTCTGCTGATCGGAAATCATAGCCAAGTCAAACACAACGTACCGGACTCAATTAGCCACTCATTGCCTTGGGTATAGGCTCGAAACGAAGCCTTTGACCGGGCTTATAAGGCTATATGCTTGGCGGGAAAATCCGAGGGCATTGAGGCACTCAAGCAGGATACCGACTTGAATATCGCCTTTGAACGCAAGTTGGTCGTACTGATTGAATGCATCTGGGTATTCTCAATGACTTGCACTCAAAGCCTAGCATTACAAGGCCCTCGTATCCTGGCAAGGGTTAGGGACATTGACTTCAGACTGCTGGAATCCACAGGGATATCCAAAGAGGCTAGCTATCTTACCCGAGAATGCATGCATGCATTCCGTGAGCCAGAGCCCTCAAACGACCGGAATCTAAGCCGCCTCTAGGAGCGTGGGAAGGAATCTAGTCCGCATCAATTTCGATTGGGAAAAGCTCCCTCAAATCACCGGAATCTAAGCCGCCACCCAGAGTATCGTCTCTCAGCCCTTCAACAGCACGAAAATGTTCTAAAGGAACACCCTACAAAAATCCCAGCACCAACTCGAAGGTGCAAAAGGATTCTTATAGACGAGCCCAAGCCCTTATAATAAATGCGAAAAAATTATAGCCAAGTGCGAGCCCTTATAATTAATGCCAGATTAAAGCCATTATTATAGTCACCGGTTGCAGACTATAATGACAGTGCGGAAAATTATTGTTGGAACCAAATGTGTCCCGAATGGTATACGAACCATGGTAGTGTCACCGCAAATGGCCTGACAGGTCCCGTTGACGTGCTATATGGCCTTAAACGGAAATCGTAGGCAAAAAACCGAAACTCTGATAGCAGAGTCAATTCTCTACCAATCGCCTTGGTTGTAGGCTCGAATTGAAGCGTTTGGATAGGGCTACAAGGGCTGATAGCGATCAGGCGAATCGAACGTCACAAAGGTACCCAAGTACTGGGACGCGTTGAATATATTCGGTGATTTTGTTGAACAGACAAGTACGCTGCATCCATTGAATACGGCACACTGATAGGCCTTCAGAACCAGGCATTAGAGACCTCTGGTATCCTGACAAGGTTTAGGGACATCAACCTCAAGTGGTATAGACACTGCGTAAACGACGCAAGCACCAAACACGCTGATCCAAGCTATGCGGAATCCAGCAAGTCAATACCAGAGCAGAGACGTTAAGGTTGGCGACAACTCAACAGCACAGATGTTAGGGTTGGCGACATCACTCCCCCGATGGAATCCACTGTTATCCTAAATTTTTTTGGCAGGTTCGGAAAGGAAACCGAAGAGCACACAATCCAGCAAGGCAGTGTACGGGTTAACAACGGAATGCAGCAAGACATTGGCGAACTAGCCGCTCATAGCTGCCCGCTAGAACGTAAAGGAAACCAAGGTCATCGGAGTGAAGGGAAGAGACGTATTCAACCAGTATAAGGCCAGATAGCACAGAGAGTCGATACAAGGCTTCAAGGGTCATCACAGTGAATAGAAGGAAGTATTCAAAGGCTAAGCAACCATTATAAGGACAGAACAGTACCCAGTACGACCAGAGCCTTATAGTGTTCAAGTGAGTCAATACAATACAAGACTGTGTTGCACCAGCCAAGTGAACACGGTTGAGCCCATGTACCAACAGCCAGAGTCAATGCCTTGTAATGATGCAAAACCTTGGGGATATAGCTTGGAATGCTAGCTACGGTAATGGGGAATTACAATTGAAATTCCGTGAAAAGGGTCCCCAAACCGGTGGGTGGGAAGGAATTGCAGTTGACGTGCTTAACAACAGGTCTCAAATGAGTCAAGTCTCAGGAAGTACAGTTGCAGATGTGATTCAGCCACTGAAGCCACAGGAATTCAAAGAGAGCAACCAACTCTTATAGTCACCAGCCAGGCCTTATAAGAATTGCGACTCACTGCCCCAAAAAATTATAAGCCAAAGCCAAGGCTTGTAAGAAATGCGATTGAACAGCCGACTCAAGGCATCGGGAAAAAATGGTGGAAACCAAAAGGGTGTCAAATTGCCTGGGAATCAGCCTAGTGTCACCGCAAACACCCGAACAGGTCTCGTTTACCTGCTATATTGACTTGGATGGAAACCGTACAGCTTGGACCGAATCCTGACTACGACAGTCAATTGAGCACCGATTGCCTTGGGTATAGGCTGGAATTGAAGCGTTTGAGCAGGACTATAAGATAGTGTCATCAGCGATCGAGTCGCAGGTCACCTGACATTTACGACTCGGTCAAACACTGCGTTCGAAGCCATACCGAATACACAAGGCAACCCCCAAGCACGGAAGTTAAGGTTTGCGACAACACCACAACATGGACGTTAGGGTTAGTGGTCCCACTCCCCCGACGGAATTCACCAGAATATAAAATTTTTTCGGCAGCTTCGGAAAGGAAACCGTGGACCAAGCAATCCAGCAAGGCAATGCACGGGTTAGCAACGGAAACCAGCAATACATTGGCGAACTAGCCGCTCACAGCTGCCCGCTAGAACGTAAAGGCAATCACGGGGCACGGAGTCAATGGAAGCACGTACTCGAGTGTACAAGCCAATGGTCAACAATACATGAAGAAGTACGATAGCAGGCAACCAACCCGGAGTATCATCCCTTGCAACAACAAGGCGATCAACACAGTCTGACCCTGTTGAACGCATTCGGAGTGCTCTACCCACCAAGCCACTCTGAGTCAGAGCAGCGACAGCTTGCCTTGCACTTTTGATTTGTACAAAACGACCCCGCACCAAGCCAACTTGTGTCACCGCAAAGACATCCGTCTGAGCAGCTATACGGAACAGAGATGTCTCATAGCGGGCACAACTACTGGCCTTCAAGGGCTGTGTTTGAGTCTCCAATGGCGAACAGACTCTGCTGATCGGAAATCATAGCCAAGTCAAACACAACGTACCGGACTCAATTAGCCACTCATTGCCTTGGGTATAGGCTCGAAACGAAGCCTTTGACCGGGCTTATAAGGCTATATGCTTGGCGGGAAAATCCGAGGGCATTGAGGCACTCAAGCAGGATACCGACTTGAATATCGCCTTTGAACGCAAGTTGGTCGTACTGATTGAATGCATCTGGGTATTCTCAATGACTTGCACTCAAAGCCTAGCATTACAAGGCCCTCGTATCCTGGCAAGGGTTAGGGACATTGACTTCAGACTGCTGGAATCCACAGGGATATCCAAAGAGGCTAGCTATCTTACCCGAGAATGCATGCATGCATTCCGTGAGCCAGAGCCCTCAAACGACCGGAATCTAAGCCGCCTCTAGGAGCGTGGGAAGGAATCTAGTCCGCATCAATTTCGATTGGGAAAAGCTCCCTCAAATCACCGGAATCTAAGCCGCCACCCAGAGTATCGTCTCTCAGCCCTTCAACAGCACGAAAATGTTCTAAAGGAACACCCTACAAAAATCCCAGCACCAACTCGAAGGTGCAAAAGGATTCTTATAGACGAGCCCAAGCCCTTATAATAAATGCGAAAAAATTATAGCCAAGTGCGAGCCCTTATAATTAATGCCAGATTAAAGCCATTATTATAGTCACCGGTTGCAGACTATAATGACAGTGCGGAAAATTATTGTTGGAACCAAATGTGTCCCGAATGGTATACGAACCATGGTAGTGTCACCGCAAATGGCCTGACAGGTCCCGTTGACGTGCTATATGGCCTTAAACGGAAATCGTAGGCAAAAAACCGAAACTCTGATAGCAGAGTCAATTCTCTACCAATCGCCTTGGTTGTAGGCTCGAATTGAAGCGTTTGGATAGGGCTACAAGGGCTGATAGCGATCAGGCGAATCGAACGTCACAAAGGTACCCAAGTACTGGGACGCGTTGAATATATTCGGTGATTTTGTTGAACAGACAAGTACGCTGCATCCATTGAATACGGCACACTGATAGGCCTTCAGAACCAGGCATTAGAGACCTCTGGTATCCTGACAAGGTTTAGGGACATCAACCTCAAGTGGTATAGACACTGCGTAAACGACGCAAGCACCAAACACGCTGATCCAAGCTATGCGGAATCCAGCAAGTCAATACCAGAGCAGAGACGTTAAGGTTGGCGACAACTCAACAGCACAGATGTTAGGGTTGGCGACATCACTCCCCCGATGGAATCCACTGTTATCCTAAATTTTTTTGGCAGGTTCGGAAAGGAAACCGAAGAGCACACAATCCAGCAAGGCAGTGTACGGGTTAACAACGGAATGCAGCAAGACATTGGCGAACTAGCCGCTCATAGCTGCCCGCTAGAACGTAAAGGAAACCAAGGTCATCGGAGTGAAGGGAAGAGACGTATTCAACCAGTATAAGGCCAGATAGCACAGAGAGTCGATACAAGGCTTCAAGGGTCATCACAGTGAATAGAAGGAAGTATTCAAAGGCTAAGCAACCATTATAAGGACAGAACAGTACCCAGTACGACCAGAGCCTTATAGTGTTCAAGTGAGTCAATACAATACAAGACTGTGTTGCACCAGCCAAGTGAACACGGTTGAGCCCATGTACCAACAGCCAGAGTCAATGCCTTGTAATGATGCAAAACCTTGGGGATATAGCTTGGAATGCTAGCTACGGTAATGGGGAATTACAATTGAAATTCCGTGAAAAGGGTCCCCAAACCGGTGGGTGGGAAGGAATTGCAGTTGACGTGCTTAACAACAGGTCTCAAATGAGTCAAGTCTCAGGAAGTACAGTTGCAGATGTGATTCAGCCACTGAAGCCACAGGAATTCAAAGAGAGCAACCAACTCTTATAGTCACCAGCCAGGCCTTATAAGAATTGCGACTCACTGCCCCAAAAAATTATAAGCCAAAGCCAAGGCTTGTAAGAAATGCGATTGAACAGCCGACTCAAGGCATCGGGAAAAAATGGTGGAAACCAAAAGGGTGTCAAATTGCCTGGGAATCAGCCTAGTGTCACCGCAAACACCCGAACAGGTCTCGTTTACCTGCTATATTGACTTGGATGGAAACCGTACAGCTTGGACCGAATCCTGACTACGACAGTCAATTGAGCACCGATTGCCTTGGGTATAGGCTGGAATTGAAGCGTTTGAGCAGGACTATAAGATAGTGTCATCAGCGATCGAGTCGCAGGTCACCTGACATTTACGACTCGGTCAAACACTGCGTTCGAAGCCATACCGAATACACAAGGCAACCCCCAAGCACGGAAGTTAAGGTTTGCGACAACACCACAACATGGACGTTAGGGTTAGTGGTCCCACTCCCCCGACGGAATTCACCAGAATATAAAATTTTTTCGGCAGCTTCGGAAAGGAAACCGTGGACCAAGCAATCCAGCAAGGCAATGCACGGGTTAGCAACGGAAACCAGCAATACATTGGCGAACTAGCCGCTCACAGCTGCCCGCTAGAACGTAAAGGCAATCACGGGGCACGGAGTCAATGGAAGCACGTACTCGAGTGTACAAGCCAATGGTCAACAATACATGAAGAAGTACGATAGCAGGCAACCAACCCGGAGTATCATCCCTTGCAACAACAAGGCGATCAACACAGTCTGACCCTGTTGAACGCATTCGGAGTGCTCTACCCACCAAGCCACTCTGAGTCAGAGCAGCGACAGCTTGCCTTGCACTTTTGATTTGTACAAAACGACCCCGCACCAAGCCAACTTGTGTCACCGCAAAGACATCCGTCTGAGCAGCTATACGGAACAGAGATGTCTCATAGCGGGCACAACTACTGGCCTTCAAGGGCTGCGTTTGAGTCTCCAATGGCGAACAGACTCTGCTGATCGGAAATCATAGCCAAGTCAAACACAACGTACCGGACTCAATTAGCCACTCATTGCCTTGGGTATAGGCTCGAAACGAAGCCTTTGACCGGGCTTATAAGGCTATATGCTTGGCGGGAAAATCCGAGGGCATTGAGGCACTCAAGCAGGATACCGACTTGAATATCGCCTTTGAACGCAAGTTGGTCGTACTGATTGAATGCATCTGGGTATTCTCAATGACTTGCACTCAAAGCCTAGCATTACAAGGCCCTCGTATCCTGGCAAGGGTTAGGGACATTGACTTCAGACTGCTGGAATCCACAGGGATATCCAAAGAGGCTAGCTATCTTACCCGAGAATGCATGCATGCATTCCGTGAGCCAGAGCCCTCAAACGACCGGAATCTAAGCCGCCTCTAGGAGCGTGGGAAGGAATCTAGTCCGCATCAATTTCGATTGGGAAAAGCTCCCTCAAATCACCGGAATCTAAGCCGCCACCCAGAGTATCGTCTCTCAGCCCTTCAACAGCACGAAAATGTTCTAAAGGAACACCCTACAAAAATCCCAGCACCAACTCGAAGGTGCAAAAGGATTCTTATAGACGAGCCCAAGCCCTTATAATAAATGCGAAAAAATTATAGCCAAGTGCGAGCCCTTATAATTAATGCCAGATTAAAGCCATTATTATAGTCACCGGTTGCAGACTATAATGACAGTGCGGAAAATTATTGTTGGAACCAAATGTGTCCCGAATGGTATACGAACCATGGTAGTGTCACCGCAAATGGCCTGACAGGTCCCGTTGACGTGCTATATGGCCTTAAACGGAAATCGTAGGCAAAAAACCTAGCTATCTTCCCCAGGAATTACGATCGTAATTCCGTGAAAAGGGTCCCCAAACCGGTGGAATTATGGTTGCAATTGACATCGTGGGAAGGAATTATGGTTGCAGTGCTTAACAACAGGTCTAAAATGACTCAAATTGCAGGAATTATGGTTGATGACTGGAATTATGGTTGCACCCAGAATCTTCGGAGTAGAAACAAACACACAATACTTATAACACCTCGCAACCGACTATAAGAAACGAACGAAATGAACTCAACTCTTATAGCCCAAAGCAAGGCCTTATAATAAACGCAACTCAAAGGAAACCCTCTCAGCTGACGCAATTGCCCAAACGAATTATTATAACGGCTCACCAGCCCTTATAATAAATGCCAGCTAAAATCATTATTATAGTCACCGGTCGGACAGTGCGGAAAATATTGCTGGAACCAAATATGTCCCAAATGGTCTACAGACCATGGTAGTGTCACCGCAAATGGCCCGACAGGTGTCGTTGGCGTGCTATATGGGCTCGAACGGAAATCGTAGGCAAAAACCGAAGCTCTGATAGCGCAGTCAATACTCTACCGATTGCCTTGGTTGTAGGCTCGAATTGAAGCGTTTGAATGGGGCTAGAAGGGTGGAATATCATTGAGTGAATCGAACGTCACAGAGGTACTCAAGTACAGGGACACGTTGAAGATATACGGTCAAACTGTGTGCAGAGAAGAGTGCAGTGCATCAATTGAATACGTGTCACTAATGGGCCTTCAGAACCATGCATTAGGAGTCACTGGTGTCTTGGCAAGGCTTAGGGATATCGACTTCAATGGTTATAGACACTGCGTAAACCCAAACACGCCGATCGAAGCTATACGGAATCCAGCAAGGCGACACCGGAGCAGAGATGTTAAGGTTGGTGACAACCCAACAGCACGGACGTTAAGGTTAGCGACCCCACTCCCCCGACGGAATCCACCAAAATCCAAAATTTTTTCGGCAGCTTCGGAAAGGAAATCGAAGAGCACGCAATGCAGCAAGGCAGTGCACGGGTTAACAACGGAATGCAGCAAGACATTGGCGAACTAGGCACTCATAGCTCCCCGCTAGAACGTAAAGGAAACCAAGGTCATCGGAGTCAGGGAAGAGATGCATTCAGGCAGCGACCAACCCTTATAAGGCCAGATAGCACAGAGACTCAATACAAGGCTTCAAGGGTCATCACAGTGAACAGAAGGACATATTCAAAGGCTAAGCAACCATTATAAGGGCAGAATGGTACCGAATACAATGTAGTGTTCAATTGAGTCAATACAATACAAGACTGTGTTGCACCAGCCCAGTGAACACGGTTGAGCCCATGTACCAACAGCCAGAGTCAATGCCTTGTAATGGTGCAAAGCCTTGGTGATTTAGCTTGGAATGCAGAGGGGAATCGAGAAAGACTAGCTACGGTAATGGGGAATTACGATCGTAATTCCGTGAAAAGGGTCCCCAAACCGATGGAATTATGGTTGCAATTGACAGTGTGGGAAGGAATTATGGTTGACGTGCTTAACAACAGGTCTCGAATGAGTCAAGTCTCAGGAATTACAGTTGCAGATGTGATTCAGCCACTGAAGCCACAGGAATTCAAAGAGAGCAACCAACTCTTATAGTCACCAGCCAGGCCTTATAAGAATTGCGACTCACTGCCTAAAAAAATTATAAGCCAAAGCCAAGGCTTATAAGAAATGCGATTGAACAGCCGACTCAAGCCATCGGGAAAAATTGGTGGAAACCAAAAGGGTGCCAAATAGCCCACAGACCAGCCTAGGGTCACCGCAAACACCCGAACAGGTCCCGTTGACTTGCTATAATGACTTGGATGGAAAACGTGCAGATTCGACCGAAAGCCTGGTACGATAGTCAATTGGGCACCGATTGCCTAGCTACGGTAATGGGGAATTACGATCGTAATTCCGTGAAAAGGGTCCCCAAACCGGTGGAATTATGGTTGCAATTGACAGTGTGGGAAGGAATTATGGTTGACGTGCTTAACAACAGGTCTCAAATGAGTCGAGTCTCAGGAATTATGGTTGCAGTCGTGATTCAGCCACCGAAACGAGCGGAATTCTGGTTGACGAGTGGAATCATGCAACACGCCCCACGTCAGACATAGAACGAAAGAAAGCAACGAACTCTTATAGTCACCAGCAAGGCCTTATAAGAATTTCGACTCACTGCCAGAAAAATTATAAGCCAGAGCCAAGGCTTATAAGAAATGCGTTTGAACAGCCGACGCAAGCTATCGGGAAAAATTGGTGGAAGCCAAAAGGGTGTCAAATAGCCTACAAGTCACCCTAGTGTCACCGCAAATGCCCGAACAGGTCTCGTTGACTTGCTATATTGAGTTGGATGGAAACCGTACAGCTTGGACCGAATCCTGACTACGCGATCAATTGGGCACCGATTGGCTTGGGAATAGGCTCGAATTGAAGCGTTTGAGCAGGGCTATAAGATAGTGTCATCAGCGGTCAAAGCGAACCACACGTAATGGTCCTGACTTTGTCAAACACTGCGATCGAAGCTGTACGGAATGCACAAGGCAACACCGAAGCACAGATGTTAAGGTTTGGGACAACCACACAGCACAGACGTTAAGGTTAGTGGTCCCACTCCCCCGACGGAATCCACCAGAATATAAAATTTTTTCGGCAGCTTCGGAAAGGAAACCGCGGACCAAGCAATCCAGCAGGGCAATGCACGGGTTAGCAACGGAATCCAGCAAGACATTGGCGAACTAGCCACTCAAACCTCCCCGCCTTCGTAAAGGAAATCACGGGGCACCGAGTGAACAGAAGGACGTACTCAAGTGTACAACACGACGGCCAACAATACATTACCAAGTACGGTACACCACAGAGCCTTATAGTAGCCAATCAACCCAGTCTGACCCTGTCGAACACATTCGGAGTGCTCTACCCACCAGGCCACCTAGCTACGGTAATGGAGAATGCATGCATGCATTCCGTGAAACAGGGACCTCAAACCACTGGAATCTAAGCCGCCTCTAGGAGCGTGGGAAGGAATCTAGTCCGCATCAATTTCGCTTGGGAAAAGCTCACTCAAGTCACCGGAATCTAAGCCGCCACCCAGAGTATCGTCTCTCAGCCCTTCAACAGCACGAACACAAAAAGGAACGCCCTACAAAAATTTCAAGTACCAACTCGAAAGTGCAAAAGGATTCTTATAGACGACCCCCAGCCCTTATAATAAATGCGGAAAAATTATAGCCAAGTGCGAAGCCTTATAATAAATGCCAACTAAAATCATTATTATAGTCACCGGTTGGAGACTAAAATGACAGTGCGGAAAAACATTGTTGGAACCAAATGTGTCCCAAATAGTCCACAAACCATGGCAGTGTCATTGCGAGTGGCCTGACAGGTCTCGTTGACTTGCTGTATGGCTTCGAACGGAAACTGTAGGGCGAAAACCGAATCTCTGATAGCACAGTCAATTCTCTACCGATTGCCTTGGGTATAGGCTCGAATGGAAGCGTCTGAATGGGGCTAGAAGGCTGGACTATCATCGGGTGAATCGAACGTCACCAAGGTACTCAAGTACTGGGACGCATTGAATATATACGGCCATTTGCGTACAGACACAAGAGCATTGCATCAATTGAATACGTCTCACTGATAGGCCTTCAAAACCATGCATTACAAGTCTCTGGTGTCCTGGCAAGGTTTAGGGATATCGACTTCAATGGGTATAGACCCCGCATAGAGGGGACAAGCATAGAACACTGCAATCGAACGAATACGGAATCCAGCAAGGCAACACCAGAGCAGAGACGTTAAGGTTGGCGACCACCCAACAGCAGGGACGTTCAGGTTAGCGACCCCACTTCCCCGACGGAATCCACCAAAATCCAAAATTTTTTCGGCAGCTTCGGAAAGGTAATCGAAGAGCACGCAATCCAGCAAGGCAGTGTACGGGCTAACAATGGAATGCAGCAAGGCATTGGCGAACTAGCCACTCATAGCTCCCCGCTATCGTAAAGGCAACCACGGTCATCGGAGTGAGGGAAGGATAGCGGCCAACCATTATAAGCCATAAGGCCAGAGACAACAGAGCCTCAATACAACACTTCAAACAGTACAGACATCCAGTAAAGGTCAACCATTACTATAAGGCCAGAATAGCATTCAATACAACTAGAGTCTAATAGTCTTCAATTGAGCCAATACAGTACAATGCAACACTAGCTATCTTACCCGGGAATTGGGCACCCAATTCCTTGCAAAGGGTCCCGAAACGAGGGGAATTCGGGGCAACAACGACAGCGTGGGAGGGAATAGGGGGCAACACATGAAAAACACCTCCAGAATCTAGGGAATAGGGGGCAACGGCTGGAATCGGGAGCAACTCGAATTGTCCCAGAATTTTCAGAGTAGAAACAAACGCACAATAAATATAACAACCCGCAACCGACTATAAGAAACGAACGAAACAAACTCGACTCTTATAGCCCAAAGCCAGGCCTTATAATAAATGCGACTCAAAGGAAACCCTCCCAGGCAACCCAAACGCCGAAACGAATTATTATAACGGCACACGAGCCCTTATAATAAATGCCAACTAAAATCATTATTATAGTCACCGGTTGGAGACTATAATGACAGTGGAGAAAAATATTGTTGGAACCAAATATGTGCCAAATGGTCTACAAACTATGGTAGTGTCACCGCGAATGGCCTGACAGGTCTCGTTGACTTGCTATATGGCCTCGAACGGAAATCGTAGGCAAAAACCGAAACTCTGATAGCAGAGTCAATTCTCTACCGATTGCCTTGGTTGTAGGCTCGAATTGAAGCGTTTGAATGGGGCTAAAAGGGACGACTATCATCGGGTGAATCGAACGTCACAGAGGTACTCAAGTACTGGGACGCGTTGAATATATACGGTCATTTGCGTGCAGACACAAGGGCACTGCATCAACTGAATATGTCTCACTCATAGGCCTTCAGAACCACGGATTACGAGTCTCTGGTGTCCTGGCAAGGTTTAGGGATATCGACTCTCACGGGTACAGACACTGCGTAGAGTGGACAAGCATCGAACACTGCAATCGAACGAACACGGAATCCAGCAAGGCAACACCAGAGCAGAGACGTTGAGGTTGGCGACAACCCAACAGCAGGGACGTTCAGGTTAGCGACCCCACTTCCCCGACGGAATCCACCAAAATCCAAAATTTTTTCGGCAGCTTCGGAAAGGAAATCGAAGAGCACGCAATGCAGCAAGGCAGTGCACGGGTTAACAATGGAATGCAGCAAGTCATTGGCGAACTAGCCGTTCACAGCTGCCCGCTAGAACGTAAAGGAAACCAAGGTCATCGGAGTGAGGGAAGAGACGTACTCAAGCAGTAGCAACCAACCATTATAAGGCCAGATAGCACAGAGCCTCAATACAGCACTTCAAACAGTACAGACATTCAGTGAGAGTCAACCATTATTATAAGGCCAGAATAGTACCCAATACGACCACAGCCTTATAGTGTTCAAGGCAGCCAAACCAATACAAGACTGTGTTGCCCCAGCCAAGTGAACACGGTTGAGCACATGTACCAACAGCCAGAGTGAATGCTTTGTAATGGTGCAAAACCTTGGTGATATAGCTTGGAATGCTGAGGGGAATCCAGAAAGCCTAGCTACGGTAATGGAGAATAGGGTGCCCTATTCCATGCAAAGGGTCCTCAAACCAGTGGGATTCGTATAGGCACAGACAGCGTGGGAGGGAATAGGGCAGAACACGTTGGAATAGGGCAGAACACCCAATTCGGAGGGGCAAAAGACTCTAGCTACGGTAATGGGGAATCCGTCGACGGATTCCGTGAAAGAGGCTCCTGAAACGGGGGAATTCAGCCCAAGATTGTGATTCACCCTCTGAAACCACTGGAATTCACCCCAAGACCCGGAATCCAGCCCAATCGAATCAACACACCGCAATCATCTGCTTGACTCAAAATAATTATAAGCACTCACCACTGACTAAAAGGAACGACGACAAAACAAACCGACTCTTATACTCAACAGCAAGGCCTTATAAGAATTGCGACTCACTGCCAAAAAAAATTATAAGCCAGAGCCAAGGGTTATAAGAAATGCGATTGAACAGCGGAGTCAAGGCATCGGGAAAAATTGGTGGAAACCAAAAGGGTGTCAAATAGCCTGGGAATCGGCCTAGTGTCACCGCAAACACCCGAGCAGGTCTCATTGACGTGCTATATTGACTTGGAGGGAAACCGTACAGCTTGGACCGAATCCTAGCTATCTTACCCGGGAATTGGGCACCCAATTCCTTGCAAAGGGTCCCGAAACGAGGGGAATTCGGGGCAACAACGACAGCGTGGGAGGGAATAGGGGGCAACACATGAAAAACACCTCCAGAATCTAGGGAATAGGGGGCAACGGCTGGAATCGGGAGCAACTCGAATTGTCCCAGAATTTTCAGAGTAGAAACAAACGCACAATAAATATAACAACCCGCAACCGACTATAAGAAACGAACGAAACAAACTCGACTCTTATAGCCCAAAGCCAGGCCTTATAATAAATGCGACTCAAAGGAAACCCTCCCAGGCAACCCAAACGCCGAAACGAATTATTATAACGGCACACGAGCCCTTATAATAAATGCCAACTAAAATCATTATTATAGTCACCGGTTGGAGACTATAATGACAGTGGAGAAAAATATTGTTGGAACCAAATATGTGCCAAATGGTCTACAAACTATGGTAGTGTCACCGCGAATGGCCTGACAGGTCTCGTTGACTTGCTATATGGCCTCGAACGGAAATCGTAGGCAAAAACCGAAACTCTGATAGCAGAGTCAATTCTCTACCGATTGCCTTGGTTGTAGGCTCGAATTGAAGCGTTTGAATGGGGCTAAAAGGGACGACTATCATCGGGTGAATCGAACGTCACAGAGGTACTCAAGTACTGGGACGCGTTGAATATATACGGTCATTTGCGTGCAGACACAAGGGCACTGCATCAACTGAATATGTCTCACTCATAGGCCTTCAGAACCACGGATTACGAGTCTCTGGTGTCCTGGCAAGGTTTAGGGATATCGACTCTCACGGGTACAGACACTGCGTAGAGTGGACAAGCATCGAACACTGCAATCGAACGAACACGGAATCCAGCAAGGCAACACCAGAGCAGAGACGTTGAGGTTGGCGACAACCCAACAGCAGGGACGTTCAGGTTAGCGACCCCACTTCCCCGACGGAATCCACCAAAATCCAAAATTTTTTCGGCAGCTTCGGAAAGGAAATCGAAGAGCACGCAATGCAGCAAGGCAGTGCACGGGTTAACAATGGAATGCAGCAAGTCATTGGCGAACTAGCCGTTCACAGCTGCCCGCTAGAACGTAAAGGAAACCAAGGTCATCGGAGTGAGGGAAGAGACGTACTCAAGCAGTAGCAACCAACCATTATAAGGCCAGATAGCACAGAGCCTCAATACAGCACTTCAAACAGTACAGACATTCAGTGAGAGTCAACCATTATTATAAGGCCAGAATAGTACCCAATACGACCACAGCCTTATAGTGTTCAAGGCAGCCAAACCAATACAAGACTGTGTTGCCCCAGCCAAGTGAACACGGTTGAGCACATGTACCAACAGCCAGAGTGAATGCTTTGTAATGGTGCAAAACCTTGGTGATATAGCTTGGAATGCTGAGGGGAATCCAGAAAGCCTAGCTACGGTAATGGAGAATAGGGTGCCCTATTCCATGCAAAGGGTCCTCAAACCAGTGGGATTCGTATAGGCACAGACAGCGTGGGAGGGAATAGGGCAGAACACGTTGGAATAGGGCAGAACACCCAATTCGGAGGGGCAAAAGACTCTAGCTACGGTAATGGGGAATCCGTCGACGGATTCCGTGAAAGAGGCTCCTGAAACGGGGGAATTCAGCCCAAGATTGTGATTCACCCTCTGAAACCACTGGAATTCACCCCAAGACCCGGAATCCAGCCCAATCGAATCAACACACCGCAATCATCTGCTTGACTCAAAATAATTATAAGCACTCACCACTGACTAAAAGGAACGACGACAAAACAAACCGACTCTTATACTCAACAGCAAGGCCTTATAAGAATTGCGACTCACTGCCAAAAAAAATTATAAGCCAGAGCCAAGGGTTATAAGAAATGCGATTGAACAGCGGAGTCAAGGCATCGGGAAAAATTGGTGGAAACCAAAAGGGTGTCAAATAGCCTGGGAATCGGCCTAGTGTCACCGCAAACACCCGAGCAGGTCTCATTGACGTGCTATATTGACTTGGAGGGAAACCGTACAGCTTGGACCGAATCCTGACTACGACAACCAATTGAGCACTGATTGAATTGGGTATAGGCTCGAATTGAAGCGTTTGAGCAGGGCTATAAGATAGTGTCATCAGCGGTCAAAGCGAACCACATGTAATGGTCCTGACTTGGGCAAACACTGTGATCGAAGCTGTACGGAATGCACAAGGCAACACCAAAGCACGGATGTTAAGGTTTGGGACAACCACACAGCACGGACGTTAAGGTTAGTGGTCCCACTCCCCCGACGGAATTCACCAAAATCCAAAATTTTTTCGGCAGCTTCGGAAAGGAAACCGCGGACCAAGCAATCCAGCAAGGCAATGCACGGGTTAGATGACGCAATCCAGCAAGACATTGGCGAACTAGCCGCTCACAGCTGCCCGCTAGAACGTAAAGGAAATGGTGGGGCACCGAGTCAACGGAAGGACGTACTCAGGTGTATAACACGAAGGGCAACAGTACATTACCAAGTACGGTACACCGTAGAGCCTTATAGTAGCCAATCAACCCAGTCCGACCCTGTCGAACACGTTCGGAGTGCTCTACCCACCAGGCCACCTTGAGTCAGAGCAGCAACTGTCCGCCTTGCAGTTTTGATTTCTACAAAACGACCCCGCATCAAGCCAACTTGTATCACCGCAAATACATTGGTCTGACCAGCTATAAGGAACATCAATGTCTCATAGCGGGCAATGGTATTGGCCTTCAAGGGCTGCGTTTGAGTCTCCAATAGCGAACAGAGTCTGCTGATCGCAAATTGTAGTGAAGTCAAACACAGCGTACCTCAGGCAATTAGCCACTCATTGCCTTGGGTATAGGCTCGAAACGAAGCCTTTGACCGGGATTATAAGGCTATATGCTTGGCGGGAAAATCTGAGGGCATTGAGGCACTCAATCAATGTACCGACCCCGCACCAAGCCAACTTGTGTCACCGCAAAGACATCCGTCTGAGCAGCTATAAGGAACAGAGATGTCTCATAGCAGGCACAACTACTGGCCTTCAAAGGCTAGCTATCTTCCCCGGGAATTAGGCCCCTAATTCCTTGCCAAGGGGTCTCGAAACGAGTGGAATTACGCCCAACAACGACAGCGTGGGAGGGAATTAGGCCCAACACATGAAAAACGCCTCCAGAATGCAGGGAATTACGCCCAACAGCTGGAATTAGGCCCAACACGAATCCTCCCAGAATCTTCGGAGTAGGAACAAATGCGCAATACTTATAACAACTGGCAACCGACTATAAGAAACGAACGAAACAAACTCAACTCTTATAGCCCAAAGCCAAGCCTTATAATGAATGCAACTCAAAGGAAACCCTCCCAGCCAACCCAAACACCGAAACGAATTATTATAATGGCACACGAGCCCTTATAATTAATGCCAATTGAAAATCATTATTATAGTCAACGCTCTAGCACTATAATGACGGTGCAGAAAAATATTGCTGGAACCAAATATGTCCCAAATGGTCCACAAACCATGGTAGTGTCACCGCAAATGCCCTGACAGGTCTCGTTGACGGGCTATATGGGCTCGAACGGAAATCGTAGGCAAAGACCGAAACTCTGGTAGCGCAGTCAATCCTCCACCGATTGCCTTGGTTGTAGGCTCGAATTGAAGCGTTTTAATGCCGCTAGAAGGGTGGACTATCACTGGTGCAACCGAACCGGGTCGAGGTACTCAAGTACTGGGACGCGTTGAATATATACGGTCATTTGTGTTCAGACACAAGTGCACTGCATCAATTGAATACGTCTCACTGATAGGCCTTCAGAACCAGGCATTAAGAGTCTCTGGTGTCCTGGCAAGGTTTAGGGATATCAGCTTCAACAGGTATAGACACTGCGTAGACCCAAACACGCCGATCGAAGCTATACGGAATCCAGCAAGGCAACACCAGAGCAGAGACGTTAAGGTTGGCGACAACCCGACAGCACGGACGTTAAGGTTAGCGTCCCCACTCCCCCGACGGAATTCACCAAAATCCAAAATTTTTCGGCAGCTTCGGAAAGGAAATCGAAGAGCACACAATCCAGCAAGGCAGTGTACGGGTTAACAACGGAATGCAGCAAGACATTGGCGAACTAGCCGCTCATAGCTCCCCGCTATCGTAAAGGAAACCAAGGTCATCGGAGTGAGGGAAGAGACGTATTCAGCTTCAGACTGACAACTATAAGGCCAGGTACCACAAAGACTACGGTCATCACAATGGACAGAAGCATAGATTCACAGGCTAAGCAACCATTATAAGGCCAGAATGGTGCCGAATACAACCAGAGCCTTATGGTGTTCGATTGAGTCAATACAATACAACACTGCGTTGAACCAGCCAGATGAACACGGTTGAGCCCATCTACCAACAGCCAGAGTCAATGCCTTGTAATGGAGCAAAGTCTTGGTGATATAGCTTGGAATACAGAGGGTGATGCAGAAAGACTAGCTATCTTACCCGGGAATAGGGTGCCCTATTCCATGCAAAGGGTCTCCAAACCGGTGGAATTCATATGGGCATAGACGGCGTGGGAGGGAATAGGGCAGAACAACTTGGAAAAAGGGCTCAAAACCTTGGAATAGGGCAGAACAACTGGGAATAGGGCAGAACACCCAATTCAGAGGTGCAAACGAAACTCAAAGAGCAAAGGATTCTTATAGCGGCAAGCAAGGCCTTATAAGAATTGCGAGTCACTGCCCAGAAAAATTATAAGCCAGAGCCAAGGCTTATAAGGAATGTAATTGACCGGCCGACTCAAGGCATCGGGAAAAAATGGTGGAAACCAAAAGGGTGTCAAATAGCCTGGGAATCAGCCTAGTGTCACCGCAAACACCCAAACAGGTCTCGTTCACGTGCTATATTGACTTGAATGGAAATCATACGGCTTGGACCGAATCCTGACTACGACAATCAATTGAGCACCGATTGGCTTGGGTATAGGCTCGAATTGAAGCGTTTGAGCAGGGCTATAAGATAGTGTCATCAGCGGTGAAAGCGAACCACACGTAATGGTCCTGACTTGGTCAAACACTGCGATCGAAGCTCTACGGAATGCACAAGGCAGCACCAAAGCATGGATGTTAAGGTTTGGGACAACCACACAGCACAGACGTTAAGGTTAGTGGTCCCACTCCCCCGACGGAATTCACCAAAATCCAAAAAATTTTCGGCAGCTTCGGAAAGGAAACCGCGGTCCAAGCAATCCAGCAAGGGAATGCACGGGTTAGATGACGCAATCCAGCAAGACATTGGCGAACTAGCCGCTCAAACCTCCCCGCCTTCGTAAAGGAAATTGTGGGGCACCGAGTGAATAGAGGGACGTACTCAAGTGTACAACACGACGGCCAACAATACATTACCAAGTACGGTACACCACAGAGCCTTATAGTAGCCAATCAACCCAGTCTGACCCTGTTGAACACATTCGGAGTGCTCTACCCACCAGTCCACTCAGCATTGGACTAGCAGGAGTCCGAGTCATACAACACGACCCCGTTCATCGACTCATCATCAGACGGACTTGTGGCAACATACAGACCATTATAGTGGGCAATATATCATTGAAAGAGTCAAGTGAACACATTCTGCCCATCAGACTCGGGGAACACCGACTACCAACACCGCATCTGGCACCCACTCCAATAATCACTTGCCGAGCTAACAGGAGGCTATAACGACAGGGAAGTGCATGCCAAAAGAAGATACAAACCGCCGGAATCAGGAGACGGATCCAGGGAGACTAGCTATCTTCCCCGGGAATTAGGCCCCTAATTCCTTGCCAAGGGGTCTCGAAACGAGTGGAATTACGCCCAACAACGACAGCGTGGGAGGGAATTAGGCCCAACACATGAAAAACGCCTCCAGAATGCAGGGAATTACGCCCAACAGCTGGAATTAGGCCCAACACGAATCCTCCCAGAATCTTCGGAGTAGGAACAAATGCGCAATACTTATAACAACTGGCAACCGACTATAAGAAACGAACTAAACAAACTCAACTCTTATAGCCCAAAGCCAAGCCTTATAATGAATGCAACTCAAAGGAAACCCTCCCAGCCAACCCAAACACCGAAACGAATTATTATAATGGCACACGAGCCCTTATAATTAATGCCAATTGAAAATCATTATTATAGTCAACGCTCTAGCACTATAATGACGGTGCAGAAAAATATTGCTGGAACCAAATATGTCCCAAATGGTCCACAAACCATGGTAGTGTCACCGCAAATGCCCTGACAGGTCTCGTTGACGGGCTATATGGGCTCGAACGGAAATCGTAGGCAAAGACCGAAACTCTGGTAGCGCAGTCAATCCTCCACCGATTGCCTTGGTTGTAGGCTCGAATTGAAGCGTTTTAATGCCGCTAGAAGGGTGGACTATCACTGGTGCAACCGAACCGGGTCGAGGTACTCAAGTACTGGGACGCGTTGAATATATACGGTCATTTGTGTTCAGACACAAGTGCACTGCATCAATTGAATACGTCTCACTGATAGGCCTTCAGAACCAGGCATTAAGAGTCTCTGGTGTCCTGGCAAGGTTTAGGGATATCAGCTTCAACAGGTATAGACACTGCGTAGACCCAAACACGCCGATCGAAGCTATACGGAATCCAGCAAGGCAACACCAGAGCAGAGACGTTAAGGTTGGCGACAACCCGACAGCACGGACGTTAAGGTTAGCGTCCCCACTCCCCCGACGGAATTCACCAAAATCCAAAATTTTTCGGCAGCTTCGGAAAGGAAATCGAAGAGCACACAATCCAGCAAGGCAGTGTACGGGTTAACAACGGAATGCAGCAAGACATTGGCGAACTAGCCGCTCATAGCTCCCCGCTATCGTAAAGGAAACCAAGGTCATCGGAGTGAGGGAAGAGACGTATTCAGCTTCAGACTGACAACTATAAGGCCAGGTACCACAAAGACTACGGTCATCACAATGGACAGAAGCATAGATTCACAGGCTAAGCAACCATTATAAGGCCAGAATGGTGCCGAATACAACCAGAGCCTTATGGTGTTCGATTGAGTCAATACAATACAACACTGCGTTGAACCAGCCAGATGAACACGGTTGAGCCCATCTACCAACAGCCAGAGTCAATGCCTTGTAATGGAGCAAAGTCTTGGTGATATAGCTTGGAATACAGAGGGTGATGCAGAAAGACTAGCTATCTTACCCGGGAATAGGGTGCCCTATTCCATGCAAAGGGTCTCCAAACCGGTGGAATTCATATGGGCATAGACGGCGTGGGAGGGAATAGGGCAGAACAACTTGGAAAAAGGGCTCAAAACCTTGGAATAGGGCAGAACAACTGGGAATAGGGCAGAACACCCAATTCAGAGGTGCAAACGAAACTCAAAGAGCAAAGGATTCTTATAGCGGCAAGCAAGGCCTTATAAGAATTGCGAGTCACTGCCCAGAAAAATTATAAGCCAGAGCCAAGGCTTATAAGGAATGTAATTGACCGGCCGACTCAAGGCATCGGGAAAAAATGGTGGAAACCAAAAGGGTGTCAAATAGCCTGGGAATCAGCCTAGTGTCACCGCAAACACCCAAACAGGTCTCGTTCACGTGCTATATTGACTTGAATGGAAATCATACGGCTTGGACCGAATCCTGACTACGACAATCAATTGAGCACCGATTGGCTTGGGTATAGGCTCGAATTGAAGCGTTTGAGCAGGGCTATAAGATAGTGTCATCAGCGGTGAAAGCGAACCACACGTAATGGTCCTGACTTGGTCAAACACTGCGATCGAAGCTCTACGGAATGCACAAGGCAGCACCAAAGCATGGATGTTAAGGTTTGGGACAACCACACAGCACAGACGTTAAGGTTAGTGGTCCCACTCCCCCGACGGAATTCACCAAAATCCAAAAAATTTTCGGCAGCTTCGGAAAGGAAACCGCGGTCCAAGCAATCCAGCAAGGGAATGCACGGGTTAGATGACGCAATCCAGCAAGACATTGGCGAACTAGCCGCTCAAACCTCCCCGCCTTCGTAAAGGAAATTGTGGGGCACCGAGTGAATAGAGGGACGTACTCAAGTGTACAACACGACGGCCAACAATACATTACCAAGTACGGTACACCACAGAGCCTTATAGTAGCCAATCAACCCAGTCTGACCCTGTTGAACACATTCGGAGTGCTCTACCCACCAGTCCACTCAGCATTGGACTAGCAGGAGTCCGAGTCATACAACACGACCCCGTTCATCGACTCATCATCAGACGGACTTGTGGCAACATACAGACCATTATAGTGGGCAATATATCATTGAAAGAGTCAAGTGAACACATTCTGCCCATCAGACTCGGGGAACACCGACTACCAACACCGCATCTGGCACCCACTCCAATAATCACTTGCCGAGCTAACAGGAGGCTATAACGACAGGGAAGTGCATGCCAAAAGAAGATACAAACCGCCGGAATCAGGAGACGGATCCAGGGAGACTAGCTATCTTCCCCGGGAATTAGGCCCCTAATTCCTTGCCAAGGGGTCTCGAAACGAGTGGAATTACGCCCAACAACGACAGCGTGGGAGGGAATTAGGCCCAACACATGAAAAACGCCTCCAGAATGCAGGGAATTACGCCCAACAGCTGGAATTAGGCCCAACACGAATCCTCCCAGAATCTTCGGAGTAGGAACAAATGCGCAATACTTATAACAACTGGCAACCGACTATAAGAAACGAACGAAACAAACTCAACTCTTATAGCCCAAAGCCAAGCCTTATAATGAATGCAACTCAAAGGAAACCCTCCCAGCCAACCCAAACACCGAAACGAATTATTATAATGGCACACGAGCCCTTATAATTAATGCCAATTGAAAATCATTATTATAGTCAACGCTCTAGCACTATAATGACGGTGCAGAAAAATATTGCTGGAACCAAATATGTCCCAAATGGTCCACAAACCATGGTAGTGTCACCGCAAATGCCCTGACAGGTCTCGTTGACGGGCTATATGGGCTCGAACGGAAATCGTAGGCAAAGACCGAAACTCTGGTAGCGCAGTCAATCCTCCACCGATTGCCTTGGTTGTAGGCTCGAATTGAAGCGTTTTAATGCCGCTAGAAGGGTGGACTATCACTGGTGCAACCGAACCGGGTCGAGGTACTCAAGTACTGGGACGCGTTGAATATATACGGTCATTTGTGTTCAGACACAAGTGCACTGCATCAATTGAATACGTCTCACTGATAGGCCTTCAGAACCAGGCATTAAGAGTCTCTGGTGTCCTGGCAAGGTTTAGGGATATCAGCTTCAACAGGTATAGACACTGCGTAGACCCAAACACGCCGATCGAAGCTATACGGAATCCAGCAAGGCAACACCAGAGCAGAGACGTTAAGGTTGGCGACAACCCGACAGCACGGACGTTAAGGTTAGCGTCCCCACTCCCCCGACGGAATTCACCAAAATCCAAAATTTTTCGGCAGCTTCGGAAAGGAAATCGAAGAGCACACAATCCAGCAAGGCAGTGTACGGGTTAACAACGGAATGCAGCAAGACATTGGCGAACTAGCCGCTCATAGCTCCCCGCTATCGTAAAGGAAACCAAGGTCATCGGAGTGAGGGAAGAGACGTATTCAGCTTCAGACTGACAACTATAAGGCCAGGTACCACAAAGACTACGGTCATCACAATGGACAGAAGCATAGATTCACAGGCTAAGCAACCATTATAAGGCCAGAATGGTGCCGAATACAACCAGAGCCTTATGGTGTTCGATTGAGTCAATACAATACAACACTGCGTTGAACCAGCCAGATGAACACGGTTGAGCCCATCTACCAACAGCCAGAGTCAATGCCTTGTAATGGAGCAAAGTCTTGGTGATATAGCTTGGAATACAGAGGGTGATGCAGAAAGACTAGCTATCTTACCCGGGAATAGGGTGCCCTATTCCATGCAAAGGGTCTCCAAACCGGTGGAATTCATATGGGCATAGACGGCGTGGGAGGGAATAGGGCAGAACAACTTGGAAAAAGGGCTCAAAACCTTGGAATAGGGCAGAACAACTGGGAATAGGGCAGAACACCCAATTCAGAGGTGCAAACGAAACTCAAAGAGCAAAGGATTCTTATAGCGGCAAGCAAGGCCTTATAAGAATTGCGAGTCACTGCCCAGAAAAATTATAAGCCAGAGCCAAGGCTTATAAGGAATGTAATTGACCGGCCGACTCAAGGCATCGGGAAAAAATGGTGGAAACCAAAAGGGTGTCAAATAGCCTGGGAATCAGCCTAGTGTCACCGCAAACACCCAAACAGGTCTCGTTCACGTGCTATATTGACTTGAATGGAAATCATACGGCTTGGACCGAATCCTGACTACGACAATCAATTGAGCACCGATTGGCTTGGGTATAGGCTCGAATTGAAGCGTTTGAGCAGGGCTATAAGATAGTGTCATCAGCGGTGAAAGCGAACCACACGTAATGGTCCTGACTTGGTCAAACACTGCGATCGAAGCTCTACGGAATGCACAAGGCAGCACCAAAGCATGGATGTTAAGGTTTGGGACAACCACACAGCACAGACGTTAAGGTTAGTGGTCCCACTCCCCCGACGGAATTCACCAAAATCCAAAAAATTTTCGGCAGCTTCGGAAAGGAAACCGCGGTCCAAGCAATCCAGCAAGGGAATGCACGGGTTAGATGACGCAATCCAGCAAGACATTGGCGAACTAGCCGCTCAAACCTCCCCGCCTTCGTAAAGGAAATTGTGGGGCACCGAGTGAATAGAGGGACGTACTCAAGTGTACAACACGACGGCCAACAATACATTACCAAGTACGGTACACCACAGAGCCTTATAGTAGCCAATCAACCCAGTCTGACCCTGTTGAACACATTCGGAGTGCTCTACCCACCAGTCCACTCAGCATTGGACTAGCAGGAGTCCGAGTCATACAACACGACCCCGTTCATCGACTCATCATCAGACGGACTTGTGGCAACATACAGACCATTATAGTGGGCAATATATCATTGAAAGAGTCAAGTGAACACATTCTGCCCATCAGACTCGGGGAACACCGACTACCAACACCGCATCTGGCACCCACTCCAATAATCACTTGCCGAGCTAACAGGAGGCTATAACGACAGGGAAGTGCATGCCAAAAGAAGATACAAACCGCCGGAATCAGGAGACGGATCCAGGGAGACTAGCTATCTTCCCCGGGAATTAGGCCCCTAATTCCTTGCCAAGGGGTCTCGAAACGAGTGGAATTACGCCCAACAACGACAGCGTGGGAGGGAATTAGGCCCAACACATGAAAAACGCCTCCAGAATGCAGGGAATTACGCCCAACAGCTGGAATTAGGCCCAACACGAATCCTCCCAGAATCTTCGGAGTAGGAACAAATGCGCAATACTTATAACAACTGGCAACCGACTATAAGAAACGAACGAAACAAACTCAACTCTTATAGCCCAAAGCCAAGCCTTATAATGAATGCAACTCAAAGGAAACCCTCCCAGCCAACCCAAACACCGAAACGAATTATTATAATGGCACACGAGCCCTTATAATTAATGCCAATTGAAAATCATTATTATAGTCAACGCTCTAGCACTATAATGACGGTGCAGAAAAATATTGCTGGAACCAAATATGTCCCAAATGGTCCACAAACCATGGTAGTGTCACCGCAAATGCCCTGACAGGTCTCGTTGACGGGCTATATGGGCTCGAACGGAAATCGTAGGCAAAGACCGAAACTCTGGTAGCGCAGTCAATCCTCCACCGATTGCCTTGGTTGTAGGCTCGAATTGAAGCGTTTTAATGCCGCTAGAAGGGTGGACTATCACTGGTGCAACCGAACCGGGTCGAGGTACTCAAGTACTGGGACGCGTTGAATATATACGGTCATTTGTGTTCAGACACAAGTGCACTGCATCAATTGAATACGTCTCACTGATAGGCCTTCAGAACCAGGCATTAAGAGTCTCTGGTGTTCTGGCAAGGTTTAGGGATATCAGCTTCAACAGGTATAGACACTGCGTAGACCCAAACACGCCGATCGAAGCTATACGGAATCCAGCAAGGCAACACCAGAGCAGAGACGTTAAGGTTGGCGACAACCCGACAGCACGGACGTTAAGGTTAGCGTCCCCACTCCCCCGACGGAATTCACCAAAATCCAAAATTTTTCGGCAGCTTCGGAAAGGAAATCGAAGAGCACACAATCCAGCAAGGCAGTGTACGGGTTAACAACGGAATGCAGCAAGACATTGGCGAACTAGCCGCTCATAGCTCCCCGCTATCGTAAAGGAAACCAAGGTCATCGGAGTGAGGGAAGAGACGTATTCAGCTTCAGACTGACAACTATAAGGCCAGGTACCACAAAGACTACGGTCATCACAATGGACAGAAGCATAGATTCACAGGCTAAGCAACCATTATAAGGCCAGAATGGTGCCGAATACAACCAGAGCCTTATGGTGTTCGATTGAGTCAATACAATACAACACTGCGTTGAACCAGCCAGATGAACACGGTTGAGCCCATCTACCAACAGCCAGAGTCAATGCCTTGTAATGGAGCAAAGTCTTGGTGATATAGCTTGGAATACAGAGGGTGATGCAGAAAGACTAGCTATCTTACCCGGGAATAGGGTGCCCTATTCCATGCAAAGGGTCTCCAAACCGGTGGAATTCATATGGGCATAGACGGCGTGGGAGGGAATAGGGCAGAACAACTTGGAAAAAGGGCTCAAAACCTTGGAATAGGGCAGAACAACTGGGAATAGGGCAGAACACCCAATTCAGAGGTGCAAACGAAACTCAAAGAGCAAAGGATTCTTATAGCGGCAAGCAAGGCCTTATAAGAATTGCGAGTCACTGCCCAGAAAAATTATAAGCCAGAGCCAAGGCTTATAAGGAATGTAATTGACCGGCCGACTCAAGGCATCGGGAAAAAATGGTGGAAACCAAAAGGGTGTCAAATAGCCTGGGAATCAGCCTAGTGTCACCGCAAACACCCAAACAGGTCTCGTTCACGTGCTATATTGACTTGAATGGAAATCATACGGCTTGGACCGAATCCTGACTACGACAATCAATTGAGCACCGATTGGCTTGGGTATAGGCTCGAATTGAAGCGTTTGAGCAGGGCTATAAGATAGTGTCATCAGCGGTGAAAGCGAACCACACGTAATGGTCCTGACTTGGTCAAACACTGCGATCGAAGCTCTACGGAATGCACAAGGCAGCACCAAAGCATGGATGTTAAGGTTTGGGACAACCACACAGCACAGACGTTAAGGTTAGTGGTCCCACTCCCCCGACGGAATTCACCAAAATCCAAAAAATTTTCGGCAGCTTCGGAAAGGAAACCGCGGTCCAAGCAATCCAGCAAGGGAATGCACGGGTTAGATGACGCAATCCAGCAAGACATTGGCGAACTAGCCGCTCAAACCTCCCCGCCTTCGTAAAGGAAATTGTGGGGCACCGAGTGAATAGAGGGACGTACTCAAGTGTACAACACGACGGCCAACAATACATTACCAAGTACGGTACACCACAGAGCCTAGCTATCTTCCCCGGGAATTAGGCCCCTAATTCCTTGCCAAGGGGTCTCGAAACGAGTGGAATTACGCCCAACAACGACAGCGTGGGAGGGAATTAGGCCCAACACATGAAAAACGCCTCCAGAATGCAGGGAATTACGCCCAACAGCTGGAATTAGGCCCAACACGAATCCTCCCAGAATCTTCGGAGTAGGAACAAATGCGCAATACTTATAACAACTGGCAACCGACTATAAGAAACGAACGAAACAAACTCAACTCTTATAGCCCAAAGCCAAGCCTTATAATGAATGCAACTCAAAGGAAACCCTCCCAGCCAACCCAAACACCGAAACGAATTATTATAATGGCACACGAGCCCTTATAATTAATGCCAATTGAAAATCATTATTATAGTCAACGCTCTAGCACTATAATGACGGTGCAGAAAAATATTGCTGGAACCAAATATGTCCCAAATGGTCCACAAACCATGGTAGTGTCACCGCAAATGCCCTGACAGGTCTCGTTGACGGGCTATATGGGCTCGAACGGAAATCGTAGGCAAAGACCGAAACTCTGGTAGCGCAGTCAATCCTCCACCGATTGCCTTGGTTGTAGGCTCGAATTGAAGCGTTTTAATGCCGCTAGAAGGGTGGACTATCACTGGTGCAACCGAACCGGGTCGAGGTACTCAAGTACTGGGACGCGTTGAATATATACGGTCATTTGTGTTCAGACACAAGTGCACTGCATCAATTGAATACGTCTCACTGATAGGCCTTCAGAACCAGGCATTAAGAGTCTCTGGTGTCCTGGCAAGGTTTAGGGATATCAGCTTCAACAGGTATAGACACTGCGTAGACCCAAACACGCCGATCGAAGCTATACGGAATCCAGCAAGGCAACACCAGAGCAGAGACGTTAAGGTTGGCGACAACCCGACAGCACGGACGTTAAGGTTAGCGTCCCCACTCCCCCGACGGAATTCACCAAAATCCAAAATTTTTCGGCAGCTTCGGAAAGGAAATCGAAGAGCACACAATCCAGCAAGGCAGTGTACGGGTTAACAACGGAATGCAGCAAGACATTGGCGAACTAGCCGCTCATAGCTCCCCGCTATCGTAAAGGAAACCAAGGTCATCGGAGTGAGGGAAGAGACGTATTCAGCTTCAGACTGACAACTATAAGGCCAGGTACCACAAAGACTACGGTCATCACAATGGACAGAAGCATAGATTCACAGGCTAAGCAACCATTATAAGGCCAGAATGGTGCCGAATACAACCAGAGCCTTATGGTGTTCGATTGAGTCAATACAATACAACACTGCGTTGAACCAGCCAGATGAACACGGTTGAGCCCATCTACCAACAGCCAGAGTCAATGCCTTGTAATGGAGCAAAGTCTTGGTGATATAGCTTGGAATACAGAGGGTGATGCAGAAAGACTAGCTATCTTACCCGGGAATAGGGTGCCCTATTCCATGCAAAGGGTCTCCAAACCGGTGGAATTCATATGGGCATAGACGGCGTGGGAGGGAATAGGGCAGAACAACTTGGAAAAAGGGCTCAAAACCTTGGAATAGGGCAGAACAACTGGGAATAGGGCAGAACACCCAATTCAGAGGTGCAAACGAAACTCAAAGAGCAAAGGATTCTTATAGCGGCAAGCAAGGCCTTATAAGAATTGCGAGTCACTGCCCAGAAAAATTATAAGCCAGAGCCAAGGCTTATAAGGAATGTAATTGACCGGCCGACTCAAGGCATCGGGAAAAAATGGTGGAAACCAAAAGGGTGTCAAATAGCCTGGGAATCAGCCTAGTGTCACCGCAAACACCCAAACAGGTCTCGTTCACGTGCTATATTGACTTGAATGGAAATCATACGGCTTGGACCGAATCCTGACTACGACAATCAATTGAGCACCGATTGGCTTGGGTATAGGCTCGAATTGAAGCGTTTGAGCAGGGCTATAAGATAGTGTCATCAGCGGTGAAAGCGAACCACACGTAATGGTCCTGACTTGGTCAAACACTGCGATCGAAGCTCTACGGAATGCACAAGGCAGCACCAAAGCATGGATGTTAAGGTTTGGGACAACCACACAGCACAGACGTTAAGGTTAGTGGTCCCACTCCCCCGACGGAATTCACCAAAATCCAAAAAATTTTCGGCAGCTTCGGAAAGGAAACCGCGGTCCAAGCAATCCAGCAAGGGAATGCACGGGTTAGATGACGCAATCCAGCAAGACATTGGCGAACTAGCCGCTCAAACCTCCCCGCCTTCGTAAAGGAAATTGTGGGGCACCGAGTGAATAGAGGGACGTACTCAAGTGTACAACACGACGGCCAACAATACATTACCAAGTACGGTACACCACAGAGCCTAGCTATCTTCCCCGGGAATTAGGCCCCTAATTCCTTGCCAAGGGGTCTCGAAACGAGTGGAATTACGCCCAACAACGACAGCGTGGGAGGGAATTAGGCCCAACACATGAAAAACGCCTCCAGAATGCAGGGAATTACGCCCAACAGCTGGAATTAGGCCCAACACGAATCCTCCCAGAATCTTCGGAGTAGGAACAAATGCGCAATACTTATAACAACTGGCAACCGACTATAAGAAACGAACGAAACAAACTCAACTCTTATAGCCCAAAGCCAAGCCTTATAATGAATGCAACTCAAAGGAAACCCTCCCAGCCAACCCAAACACCGAAACGAATTATTATAATGGCACACGAGCCCTTATAATTAATGCCAATTGAAAATCATTATTATAGTCAACGCTCTAGCACTATAATGACGGTGCAGAAAAATATTGCTGGAACCAAATATGTCCCAAATGGTCCACAAACCATGGTAGTGTCACCGCAAATGCCCTGACAGGTCTCGTTGACGGGCTATATGGGCTCGAACGGAAATCGTAGGCAAAGACCGAAACTCTGGTAGCGCAGTCAATCCTCCACCGATTGCCTTGGTTGTAGGCTCGAATTGAAGCGTTTTAATGCCGCTAGAAGGGTGGACTATCACTGGTGCAACCGAACCGGGTCGAGGTACTCAAGTACTGGGACGCGTTGAATATATACGGTCATTTGTGTTCAGACACAAGTGCACTGCATCAATTGAATACGTCTCACTGATAGGCCTTCAGAACCAGGCATTAAGAGTCTCTGGTGTCCTGGCAAGGTTTAGGGATATCAGCTTCAACAGGTATAGACACTGCGTAGACCCAAACACGCCGATCGAAGCTATACGGAATCCAGCAAGGCAACACCAGAGCAGAGACGTTAAGGTTGGCGACAACCCGACAGCACGGACGTTAAGGTTAGCGTCCCCACTCCCCCGACGGAATTCACCAAAATCCAAAATTTTTCGGCAGCTTCGGAAAGGAAATCGAAGAGCACACAATCCAGCAAGGCAGTGTACGGGTTAACAACGGAATGCAGCAAGACATTGGCGAACTAGCCGCTCATAGCTCCCCGCTATCGTAAAGGAAACCAAGGTCATCGGAGTGAGGGAAGAGACGTATTCAGCTTCAGACTGACAACTATAAGGCCAGGTACCACAAAGACTACGGTCATCACAATGGACAGAAGCATAGATTCACAGGCTAAGCAACCATTATAAGGCCAGAATGGTGCCGAATACAACCAGAGCCTTATGGTGTTCGATTGAGTCAATACAATACAACACTGCGTTGAACCAGCCAGATGAACACGGTTGAGCCCATCTACCAACAGCCAGAGTCAATGCCTTGTAATGGAGCAAAGTCTTGGTGATATAGCTTGGAATACAGAGGGTGATGCAGAAAGACTAGCTATCTTACCCGGGAATAGGGTGCCCTATTCCATGCAAAGGGTCTCCAAACCGGTGGAATTCATATGGGCATAGACGGCGTGGGAGGGAATAGGGCAGAACAACTTGGAAAAAGGGCTCAAAACCTTGGAATAGGGCAGAACAACTGGGAATAGGGCAGAACACCCAATTCAGAGGTGCAAACGAAACTCAAAGAGCAAAGGATTCTTATAGCGGCAAGCAAGGCCTTATAAGAATTGCGAGTCACTGCCCAGAAAAATTATAAGCCAGAGCCAAGGCTTATAAGGAATGTAATTGACCGGCCGACTCAAGGCATCGGGAAAAAATGGTGGAAACCAAAAGGGTGTCAAATAGCCTGGGAATCAGCCTAGTGTCACCGCAAACACCCAAACAGGTCTCGTTCACGTGCTATATTGACTTGAATGGAAATCATACGGCTTGGACCGAATCCTGACTACGACAATCAATTGAGCACCGATTGGCTTGGGTATAGGCTCGAATTGAAGCGTTTGAGCAGGGCTATAAGATAGTGTCATCAGCGGTGAAAGCGAACCACACGTAATGGTCCTGACTTGGTCAAACACTGCGATCGAAGCTCTACGGAATGCACAAGGCAGCACCAAAGCATGGATGTTAAGGTTTGGGACAACCACACAGCACAGACGTTAAGGTTAGTGGTCCCACTCCCCCGACGGAATTCACCAAAATCCAAAAAATTTTCGGCAGCTTCGGAAAGGAAACCGCGGTCCAAGCAATCCAGCAAGGGAATGCACGGGTTAGATGACGCAATCCAGCAAGACATTGGCGAACTAGCCGCTCAAACCTCCCCGCCTTCGTAAAGGAAATTGTGGGGCACCGAGTGAATAGAGGGACGTACTCAAGTGTACAACACGACGGCCAACAATACATTACCAAGTACGGTACACCACAGAGCCTTATAGTAGCCAATCAACCCAGTCTGACCCTGTTGAACACATTCGGAGTGCTCTACCCACCAGTCCACTCAGCATTGGACTAGCAGGAGTCCGAGTCATACAACACGACCCCGTTCATCGACTCATCATCAGACGGACTTGTGGCAACATACAGACCATTATAGTGGGCAATATATCATTGAAAGAGTCAAGTGAACACATTCTGCCCATCAGACTCGGGGAACACCGACTACCAACACCGCATCTGGCACCCACTCCAATAATCACTTGCCGAGCTAACAGGAGGCTATAACGACAGGGAAGTGCATGCCAAAAGAAGATACAAACCGCCGGAATCAGGAGACGGATCCAGGGAGACTAGCTATCTTCCCCGGGAATTAGGCCCCTAATTCCTTGCCAAGGGGTCTCGAAACGAGTGGAATTACGCCCAACAACGACAGCGTGGGAGGGAATTAGGCCCAACACATGAAAAACGCCTCCAGAATGCAGGGAATTACGCCCAACAGCTGGAATTAGGCCCAACACGAATCCTCCCAGAATCTTCGGAGTAGGAACAAATGCGCAATACTTATAACAACTGGCAACCGACTATAAGAAACGAACGAAACAAACTCAACTCTTATAGCCCAAAGCCAAGCCTTATAATGAATGCAACTCAAAGGAAACCCTCCCAGCCAACCCAAACACCGAAACGAATTATTATAATGGCACACGAGCCCTTATAATTAATGCCAATTGAAAATCATTATTATAGTCAACGCTCTAGCACTATAATGACGGTGCAGAAAAATATTGCTGGAACCAAATATGTCCCAAATGGTCCACAAACCATGGTAGTGTCACCGCAAATGCCCTGACAGGTCTCGTTGACGGGCTATATGGGCTCGAACGGAAATCGTAGGCAAAGACCGAAACTCTGGTAGCGCAGTCAATCCTCCACCGATTGCCTTGGTTGTAGGCTCGAATTGAAGCGTTTTAATGCCGCTAGAAGGGTGGACTATCACTGGTGCAACCGAACCGGGTCGAGGTACTCAAGTACTGGGACGCGTTGAATATATACGGTCATTTGTGTTCAGACACAAGTGCACTGCATCAATTGAATACGTCTCACTGATAGGCCTTCAGAACCAGGCATTAAGAGTCTCTGGTGTCCTGGCAAGGTTTAGGGATATCAGCTTCAACAGGTATAGACACTGCGTAGACCCAAACACGCCGATCGAAGCTATACGGAATCCAGCAAGGCAACACCAGAGCAGAGACGTTAAGGTTGGCGACAACCCGACAGCACGGACGTTAAGGTTAGCGTCCCCACTCCCCCGACGGAATTCACCAAAATCCAAAATTTTTCGGCAGCTTCGGAAAGGAAATCGAAGAGCACACAATCCAGCAAGGCAGTGTACGGGTTAACAACGGAATGCAGCAAGACATTGGCGAACTAGCCGCTCATAGCTCCCCGCTATCGTAAAGGAAACCAAGGTCATCGGAGTGAGGGAAGAGACGTATTCAGCTTCAGACTGACAACTATAAGGCCAGGTACCACAAAGACTACGGTCATCACAATGGACAGAAGCATAGATTCACAGGCTAAGCAACCATTATAAGGCCAGAATGGTGCCGAATACAACCAGAGCCTTATGGTGTTCGATTGAGTCAATACAATACAACACTGCGTTGAACCAGCCAGATGAACACGGTTGAGCCCATCTACCAACAGCCAGAGTCAATGCCTTGTAATGGAGCAAAGTCTTGGTGATATAGCTTGGAATACAGAGGGTGATGCAGAAAGACTAGCTATCTTACCCGGGAATAGGGTGCCCTATTCCATGCAAAGGGTCTCCAAACCGGTGGAATTCATATGGGCATAGACGGCGTGGGAGGGAATAGGGCAGAACAACTTGGAAAAAGGGCTCAAAACCTTGGAATAGGGCAGAACAACTGGGAATAGGGCAGAACACCCAATTCAGAGGTGCAAACGAAACTCAAAGAGCAAAGGATTCTTATAGCGGCAAGCAAGGCCTTATAAGAATTGCGAGTCACTGCCCAGAAAAATTATAAGCCAGAGCCAAGGCTTATAAGGAATGTAATTGACCGGCCGACTCAAGGCATCGGGAAAAAATGGTGGAAACCAAAAGGGTGTCAAATAGCCTGGGAATCAGCCTAGTGTCACCACAAACACGCAAACAGGTCTCGTTCACGTGCTATATTGACTTGAATGGAAATCATACGGCTTGGACCGAATCCTGACTACGACAATCAATTGAGCACCGATTGGCTTGGGTATAGGCTCGAATTGAAGCGTTTGAGCAGGGCTATAAGATAGTGTCATCAGCGGTGAAAGCGAACCACACGTAATGGTCCTGACTTGGTCAAACACTGCGATCGAAGCTCTACGGAATGCACAAGGCAGCACCAAAGCATGGATGTTAAGGTTTGGGACAACCACACAGCACAGACGTTAAGGTTAGTGGTCCCACTCCCCCGACGGAATTCACCAAAATCCAAAAAATTTTCGGCAGCTTCGGAAAGGAAACCGCGGTCCAAGCAATCCAGCAAGGGAATGCACGGGTTAGATGACGCAATCCAGCAAGACATTGGCGAACTAGCCGCTCAAACCTCCCCGCCTTCGTAAAGGAAATTGTGGGGCACCGAGTGAATAGAGGGACGTACTCAAGTGTACAACACGACGGCCAACAATACATTACCAAGTACGGTACACCACAGAGCCTTATAGTAGCCAATCAACCCAGTCTGACCCTGTTGAACACATTCGGAGTGCTCTACCCACCAGTCCACTCAGCATTGGACTAGCAGGAGTCCGAGTCATACAACACGACCCCGTTCATCGACTCATCATCAGACGGACTTGTGGCAACATACAGACCATTATAGTGGGCAATATATCATTGAAAGAGTCAAGTGAACACATTCTGCCCATCAGACTCGGGGAACACCGACTACCAACACCGCATCTGGCACCCACTCCAATAATCACTTGCCGAGCTAACAGGAGGCTATAACGACAGGGAAGTGCATGCCAAAAGAAGATACAAACCGCCGGAATCAGGAGACGGATCCAGGGAGACTAGCTATCTTCCCCGGGAATTAGGCCCCTAATTCCTTGCCAAGGGGTCTCGAAACGAGTGGAATTACGCCCAACAACGACAGCGTGGGAGGGAATTAGGCCCAACACATGAAAAACGCCTCCAGAATGCAGGGAATTACGCCCAACAGCTGGAATTAGGCCCAACACGAATCCTCCCAGAATCTTCGGAGTAGGAACAAATGCGCAATACTTATAACAACTGGCAACCGACTATAAGAAACGAACGAAACAAACTCAACTCTTATAGCCCAAAGCCAAGCCTTATAATGAATGCAACTCAAAGGAAACCCTCCCAGCCAACCCAAACACCGAAACGAATTATTATAATGGCACACGAGCCCTTATAATTAATGCCAATTGAAAATCATTATTATAGTCAACGCTCTAGCACTATAATGACGGTGCAGAAAAATATTGCTGGAACCAAATATGTCCCAAATGGTCCACAAACCATGGTAGTGTCACCGCAAATGCCCTGACAGGTCTCGTTGACGGGCTATATGGGCTCGAACGGAAATCGTAGGCAAAGACCGAAACTCTGGTAGCGCAGTCAATCCTCCACCGATTGCCTTGGTTGTAGGCTCGAATTGAAGCGTTTTAATGCCGCTAGAAGGGTGGACTATCACTGGTGCAACCGAACCGGGTCGAGGTACTCAAGTACTGGGACGCGTTGAATATATACGGTCATTTGTGTTCAGACACAAGTGCACTGCATCAATTGAATACGTCTCACTGATAGGCCTTCAGAACCAGGCATTAAGAGTCTCTGGTGTTCTGGCAAGGTTTAGGGATATCAGCTTCAACAGGTATAGACACTGCGTAGACCCAAACACGCCGATCGAAGCTATACGGAATCCAGCAAGGCAACACCAGAGCAGAGACGTTAAGGTTGGCGACAACCCGACAGCACGGACGTTAAGGTTAGCGTCCCCACTCCCCCGACGGAATTCACCAAAATCCAAAATTTTTCGGCAGCTTCGGAAAGGAAATCGAAGAGCACACAATCCAGCAAGGCAGTGTACGGGTTAACAACGGAATGCAGCAAGACATTGGCGAACTAGCCGCTCATAGCTCCCCGCTATCGTAAAGGAAACCAAGGTCATCGGAGTGAGGGAAGAGACGTATTCAGCTTCAGACTGACAACTATAAGGCCAGGTACCACAAAGACTACGGTCATCACAATGGACAGAAGCATAGATTCACAGGCTAAGCAACCATTATAAGGCCAGAATGGTGCCGAATACAACCAGAGCCTTATGGTGTTCGATTGAGTCAATACAATACAACACTGCGTTGAACCAGCCAGATGAACACGGTTGAGCCCATCTACCAACAGCCAGAGTCAATGCCTTGTAATGGAGCAAAGTCTTGGTGATATAGCTTGGAATACAGAGGGTGATGCAGAAAGACTAGCTATCTTACCCGGGAATAGGGTGCCCTATTCCATGCAAAGGGTCTCCAAACCGGTGGAATTCATATGGGCATAGACGGCGTGGGAGGGAATAGGGCAGAACAACTTGGAAAAAGGGCTCAAAACCTTGGAATAGGGCAGAACAACTGGGAATAGGGCAGAACACCCAATTCAGAGGTGCAAACGAAACTCAAAGAGCAAAGGATTCTTATAGCGGCAAGCAAGGCCTTATAAGAATTGCGAGTCACTGCCCAGAAAAATTATAAGCCAGAGCCAAGGCTTATAAGGAATGTAATTGACCGGCCGACTCAAGGCATCGGGAAAAAATGGTGGAAACCAAAAGGGTGTCAAATAGCCTGGGAATCAGCCTAGTGTCACCGCAAACACCCAAACAGGTCTCGTTCACGTGCTATATTGACTTGAATGGAAATCATACGGCTTGGACCGAATCCTGACTACGACAATCAATTGAGCACCGATTGGCTTGGGTATAGGCTCGAATTGAAGCGTTTGAGCAGGGCTATAAGATAGTGTCATCAGCGGTGAAAGCGAACCACACGTAATGGTCCTGACTTGGTCAAACACTGCGATCGAAGCTCTACGGAATGCACAAGGCAGCACCAAAGCATGGATGTTAAGGTTTGGGACAACCACACAGCACAGACGTTAAGGTTAGTGGTCCCACTCCCCCGACGGAATTCACCAAAATCCAAAAAATTTTCGGCAGCTTCGGAAAGGAAACCGCGGTCCAAGCAATCCAGCAAGGGAATGCACGGGTTAGATGACGCAATCCAGCAAGACATTGGCGAACTAGCCGCTCAAACCTCCCCGCCTTCGTAAAGGAAATTGTGGGGCACCGAGTGAATAGAGGGACGTACTCAAGTGTACAACACGACGGCCAACAATACATTACCAAGTACGGTACACCACAGAGCCTTATAGTAGCCAATCAACCCAGTCTGACCCTGTTGAACACATTCGGAGTGCTCTACCCACCAGTCCACTCAGCATTGGACTAGCAGGAGTCCGAGTCATACAACACGACCCCGTTCATCGACTCATCATCAGACGGACTTGTGGCAACATACAGACCATTATAGTGGGCAATATATCATTGAAAGAGTCAAGTGAACACATTCTGCCCATCAGACTCGGGGAACACCGACTACCAACACCGCATCTGGCACCCACTCCAATAATCACTTGCCGAGCTAACAGGAGGCTATAACGACAGGGAAGTGCATGCCAAAAGAAGATACAAACCGCCGGAATCAGGAGACGGATCCAGGGAGACTAGCTATCTTCCCCGGGAATTAGGCCCCTAATTCCTTGCCAAGGGGTCTCGAAACGAGTGGAATTACGCCCAACAACGACAGCGTGGGAGGGAATTAGGCCCAACACATGAAAAACGCCTCCAGAATGCAGGGAATTACGCCCAACAGCTGGAATTAGGCCCAACACGAATCCTCCCAGAATCTTCGGAGTAGGAACAAATGCGCAATACTTATAACAACTGGCAACCGACTATAAGAAACGAACGAAACAAACTCAACTCTTATAGCCCAAAGCCAAGCCTTATAATGAATGCAACTCAAAGGAAACCCTCCCAGCCAACCCAAACACCGAAACGAATTATTATAATGGCACACGAGCCCTTATAATTAATGCCAATTGAAAATCATTATTATAGTCAACGCTCTAGCACTATAATGACGGTGCAGAAAAATATTGCTGGAACCAAATATGTCCCAAATGGTCCACAAACCATGGTAGTGTCACCGCAAATGCCCTGACAGGTCTCGTTGACGGGCTATATGGGCTCGAACGGAAATCGTAGGCAAAGACCGAAACTCTGGTAGCGCAGTCAATCCTCCACCGATTGCCTTGGTTGTAGGCTCGAATTGAAGCGTTTTAATGCCGCTAGAAGGGTGGACTATCACTGGTGCAACCGAACCGGGTCGAGGTACTCAAGTACTAGGGTTAGGGTTAGGGTTAGGGTTAGGGTTAGGGTTAGGGTTAGGGTTAGGGTTAGGGTTAGGGTTAGGGTTTAGGGTTAGGGTTAGGGTTAGGGTTAGGGTTAGGGTTAGGGTTAGGGGTTAGGGTTAGGGTTAGGGTTAGGGTTAGGGTTAGGGTTAGGGTTAGGGTAGGGTTAGGGTTAGGGT